>JAOSBN010000179.1:15343625-15363766 GCA_027563595.1 Erythroxylum suave | reverse complement strand
TATATTTAGCACTACCCATTTTTCCCTCCCCTTTTACGGATTGAATTTTTTTTTTATAATAAAGTAAGAATTTAGCCTATTTCATCCGATGATAGATTTAAAATGACTATACGTTAAAATTTACTTCATCGTACACATCTCCGTACTCCTTTGTGGACAATTATATATGATAATAAATAACAAATCCAAAATACCATTTGATTTCATTCCTGCGGGAAGATCGGAGCATCTTTTTTCTGGTCATTCAAGACTAGAGTGGAAGACTGCTTTTTGCCTAATAGTGTTAACCCAATTTGTCAAACGGGTAATGAATGAGAAGCCGAGTTGGTACAGTCCCGTGCTCTCTTTGATGCCTTCCTTTACGTGACAAGTGAAAGGTATTTGTCATCGAAAATGGAAAAGGCTAAGCCAGCTCCATTACTTCCTTAGCCTAGGCCACGAGGATTACTTGCTTCGTATGAGTAGGGACAAAGTATACACACGTTAGGGTTTGGTAGCAGCAACTAGACTCCCATTGACGTTGCCCTGCCGACAATATATTCTAAACTCGCATTAGCCAGAGATCCTATAGCCTTTCCATTAATAATAAACCTAATTTCAGAAGTTAACCTCAAAGGCGCTCATATGTGAATATTATTCTACATCAAGTTGTCATTAATGGATATATTGTTTTGCATTTGACTAAGTATTTTCATTCCCTTTTCTTTTTAAACCAGTGTTGATCAAGAGAAAAATTAATAAGTACAAAATTTCAAACCAATCACTTTTTTAATATTTGGATTTAGCAGCAAATTACTGTTTAATTGAATTTGCAGACATCTTTTAACAATTTACTTCTCCACATCAGTTTAGGGGTAAGGTCCACATTCAACTTAATTTTTTTTATTAAAAAAATTATTGTGCCCCTATTATTAAAGGTTGTTAAAGGACCACACGATCTTATCAAATCTTACATCCTATTTAACTCTCCTGTATAAAGGGGACCAAAACAAATTCATTTCGTTTGATTATCCCACTTTCTGTTTTATCTTTCCCCTTCTTTATTAGTAACTGCATTTGCTTGCAACATACACGTCACGTCTCTCTGGGTTCATTAACTTTATATTCCCAAATTCGTTATAACGGATTTATTATAATTAGTTTGTGATATATTAAAATCATCATTAATTTTACTATGATGGTATTGTTCTATGGATTAAGGGAGATTGTTTTAAACATGCGCATCAATCCCCTTATAAATTAAAATAACACGTATAAAAATTTAATTAAAAAAGGTAAAATTCTTATGTTTGAAAATTATAGATATTCACAAAAGAATCACATATATTCTCAATTCATGTTTCTTCTGTACATGTATGATCTTTACTTCGTTTTGTATTTTCTAAACATAATATTAGAGTACTTAGGTTACAATTCTTTTATCATCATAACTCTTAATCGTTTTCTATATTATTGCATAACCACAGTTTTAATTCAAATAAATATGGTCTTCATTTTTGCATTTAAACTCATGCATAACTTTCAGAATTAAAGACTAGTTCGTTCGAATTAGATTTATATTAGATTTGGGCTTGAATCAGCTATTTTCAATTGGTTCTAAAGATAGTATTCAGCGGATAAAATAACTGTCATTTTCAACTTGAAAATAAATTTTAGAATATAAAATGTCTGCACTCTGCTTTTATAAGGATCTCTTAATTTAATGTAGTGAAAATTATTATAGGATCCAGAGAATGATAATCTAATTCTATATAGTATACATGCACCAATCATCTCTTTATATAGTATAAATTTTTAAAAATTATGCGATTCTAATAATTCTATAAATATGAGAGTAGTGTAGACTTTTATGTCATCCAACTTGCGTTTCATATTTTCCCTCCTGGTCTCTCTGAGCCCTGCAAAATCTGTACAGCCAGATTCTACCTCAATCTTCTTTGGCATTTTCTTAGATATTAAGGTTTTGTTGGGGTCCATCAGAAGTCCTCCACATATAATCTTCTAATCAAATAAATTATAAAATTCCTGTATTTCTTGACGAAAATATGAGTTATTGAACCGATTAAGTGCTTAGTGCTTATTTGGTTGAACTTTTAGGGTACGAATAAATATTTTTTTCTGTTGCACTTTTTTTTAAAAATTAAATATTTGACTGTAAAACGAAAATTTTTTTTCTATAGATATAACTTTTTAAAATATAGATTTTTTCAGAAGCTCAAATTTAAATCTTCTAAAAAAAATATTTTTTCAGTTAGATTTTTTAGATTAATTAACGAGCCTATTTTTAGTCCCTTTTATCCTTATACTTTACACATAATTTCCACAACGCTCACAAATATTTCTTCACGTCTATTTTAAGATTTATATACTATTATTTGAATTTTTTAATTATTTTAATGTTTATTTTTATATTAATTTTACTTATTTTAAAATCCACATCAAGGTATATTTTCATTTATATTTTATATGGTTTAAAATTATATAGTAAGTAATATATTATGCTTTGCATATTGTTTAATATATTTTAAATAATATTTATATGCATAAATAATTTTTATTATAAAATAAAATATAGTTAAAATAAAAAATACTTTTTATTTTTACATTATCAAACAGTCTATCGCACGAAACTCTTAAAAAAAAAGCTCCTTTTTAAATAACGGTTAAATAATTAATTAATTAATTTTAAAAACTCTTTTTAAAATTTTTTTTTAACTCATATAAGCTTAACTAAACACTGAATAACACAACATGAAAAAGGAAACCGTGATTCTAAATCTTTAAAAATTATTCCAACAATAAGGGAAGAACGGCAAATGGAGAAAGATAAAAAGTCGTACTTTTACAGAGTAACCAAACTACATACAAAGTGTAGTTTGATAAGGCTACGAGAAGCATCAAGCTTTCGCTCGCTGACATCATCCGTCAATAGACAGGACAGTGACGTTGGGAGTACTCAAAACTCAAAAGAAATGGTCAGCCACGAGACACGAGGTCTGGGTCGCACGTGTGGGCAAAGACTGTGTGACAAAAATGTACTTGCTTTTGTCATGTTTTTGTGTGCAATTTCCAATATCTCATTATCTCCACAGTCCACACGAATGGGTATGACAGGCATTACACGTGAGGTTCCACTTAAATTGCTCAGAGGGACAACGACTGTGGAAGAGGGTTGCAACGCCCTTACCCATCAGATCCTTGCAAGATCTCATACAACCTGGAAGAAAGTGTAAGAAATATTCACAATTTACCAAACCAGATTTTCTTTTCACTCATTCATTCATAAGGCTGATTAGTATGGGGATAAAAGGCAAAGGGATCCTTATAAGTAATTTTAAATTTTTTTATGGTTTGTAATTTTAAAAAAAATCTCTTGCTTTAATATTTTAAATAACAACAAAATATGTGTAAAATGAACATTACATATAAAAATATATTTAAATTAATTAAATTATGGGAAAAAATTCCATTTTAACACTTAATGAGGTTAAAGTTGATGAAAATGTAAATTATCATATTTAAACTTAAGTTATTTTTTAATGACATATTTATACTATAGATAGATTTGAGGAAAAAAATTAAGTTCAGTTTACTTATTTCCAATGAGTTTAACCTCAATCCCATTAGTCTTCGAGATAATGATTGGATAAATATAAGAAAATAAAAAAAGTGATTAAAAAATAAATAGTCCGGCCAAAATTTTCTAATAAAAATGTGATGGAAACATTGAATATGATATGCATTTAAGTTTTTGTTAGAAGTATTAAATCACTCATTTCATGTTACTTATTTAATCTATATTCAACATAATATAAGTTAAAGATTTTTTTATAACAAAATTCAAGTGATATATTGTTCCACAAGTCACTCATGTCAGGTTACGTGCTTCCCTTTCCGGAGTTTGTTGGACTAATTAGTGATTTTATCTGTGGCTCCATCACTCAGTGCTCGACAACGGAGACTTAGAGCAACAAAAAAACCACAACGAATCTGAATACATCTTCTCTTTGTTAAAAGATGGTTGTCTTTAAGCTCTTACCACAAGCTGACTCGTTGAAAAAATGTTTTAATTTTTACTTTATGGGTCTTTTATTACCTTATTCAACTTCGAAGCTGCGATAATGAAAATGGTATTTTTGGGTAGGGGGAATTGTCATACTTAATTGATTCATGAAATGTTAACAAAGAAAGTGATTTATCTTGATTTTACGGAGGGAATAAAATTTCAACTTTCTTGTTCGAGAAAAAGACATTGATCTCATATATATTGTAATGTGATACTTTCCACGTCGCATATTTGGAAGATCTCCCATCTCACTTATTTCGGGGCTAAAGTTATTGTTAAGAGTTGACAATAAATATGCCAAAGTCTTGTTTCAAAAAATAAATTTGTTGTAGATAAATTCATTATCACTATTTTTTAATTTGTATTAAATAAATTTTAAATTATATATAATTATTAGTTAATATGTTTAAGGTAAATTATATAAAACCACAAAAGGATTCACAACATCGTCATCAATAAGACCTAACTGAAGTCTCATTGAGGCAGGAAAAGTTGGATAATACACGACTTTATTGTCGGAGAGGCTGAATCATGCAATGTGCCACATAAAAGAATTCACAATTCTTCATATTTAAAAATCTTGTAGAATGGAATCCATTATACGTTTTTGTGCCTGTTTAGTTGATTCGGAAAGCTTTGCTGATAAAACTTTTAGGTTTTACTTGAAAGTTTTAAGCGTACTTCCCCAACTACTATAATTCAAGATACCACACATGTAAAACGTCAGAATATTTAGATGTACTGAAAGGAAAAGATGTTTCCAAACTTTTGATAGAAACGTTTTCAATACTGATGTAAATAAATCCATTTTTGCTGGGTCAAGCCGGATGCTCGATTGGGCTCTCTTTGGTTAGGACAAAATTTTTAGTAGATTGACCGTGATATTTTCTTATAGATAAAATTTTTAGTGCAAGACCCTAGAAAGTAAACTGAAGATTCTACAAACACAGTAGTTTTTAACTTGAAGAATATTCAAAGGAAACAGAAGTGAACCAAAGATCATATATATTGGAGAATATAATAATAGGGATGCACCGATGAAGGAGGTGTTTAACCTAGTACGAAAGCTCATTCGTCGGATTGCCACTCCATGTAGTAGGGGGTGGGGTAGATTCCCATTGATAGGAACCAGTAGCTAAGCTTGCACCCTTTCCCATTGGAGGGAGTTTATACCGAAATCTCATCCATGATCCAACCCAATTTTAAAAACAAAACTATTTATGCTTAGTTTACATGTGAATGCTGATTGATATTGCCGGCCAAATTCCCCTCCAATCCTTAAGGTTCGTTTTCTTTGTCCCTAATCAAGTAGGATTAGACATAACCCACCTTTATTATTGTCTTCCAAATCTAGCATCCTTTGCTCTAACACTGTAGCACATTTGGACCTTCTTTACCTCCACTCTAATCATTTTTCTAATCGACTATCTTATGTCCAAAGTTAATAAAGTTGCTGTTCTCTTTCCGTTGACAAACAAGAGTACAACAGCAAAAGGTATCATTATTGGTGTGTGGTCCATTTGGTATCTTTTGATTTAGAGGGCGTTCTCTTTGCTTATTGCTTGAAAACTAGGGGACAAAGCCTACTTAATTGATTACCTACACAGACTTAGCCCGTATATGAGGAATCCTTATTGTTCGCTTAATGCCTTCCTACCATCTTTTTGTCTAGTTTCGCTCGATACATTGTGCCGTTCTTTAACATTGAAATTGATTTTTCGCATCAGATCTAAATCTTTGCTTTTTTCTCGTGTAGAAATCTTCTACTGTCACGTTGATGTGGACATCAAAAGATTCGTTGTGGACAAGACAGATTCCAGGTTTTTGAGGCTAACCGGAAAGAAATTTTTCCGTTGACACAATGAGCATAAGCCTAACGTTTGTAAGGAAGAAAACAAGAAAAAGATAAAAGACACTCCCCTCTAATGTCTCTTTAAATTCAAGTCCCTTGTAACAAAAGAAAAACAACTGAGTCGCTCCTAGAATCTACTAATACATTTACTTTTATGTTACAAAGAACAAAACAATGCTCCTATCTTTTACTGAATGACGTGGCAAATGTTGAATTATTATTATCAATTCGATCTTATGGGTTGTGTTGGCAGATACATAATTATTAAAGCATATATACTTTATTGTGATTTAAATATCGGTAAAATTTAACTTCAGTTTTCCATTTGGTCATTGCCTGACAAAGTTATATTTTAATTTTGCCAACCAAATTGTGGTGGTGTATAGGGATTTTTTTGAAGGAAAAAGCAAAACTTAGCATAGCATATTAAAAAGGAAAAGAAATCATGGCCCACCGCACGTGGATGGGCGAATGTGTGCGACAAAACCCCGACATCGTCAGGAGGTGAAAGGAAAATGCTCACTGAAAAATAATGGGAAGCCACGTTATGAATCCTCCTGGAACTGACATTAGAGAATGATTAATGCTGGAGATCATGCCGACTACAATCATAGAGATTGAAATTATAAGCTAAATCATGATTAATATCAAATCCATTGGTTTCATGTAGGAACTTGGTGGGATCCCCTCCCCTCCCCTCCTGACTTTAAAAAGTAATTTGGTTTTATGACGATGATGATTATGATCATGTATATAACCACTTTTGTCGTCCACTTTGGTGTGTCTCTCTGGCGACCAAGTGGCCACCACAATTTTTCACTTTGCGGTGACATGCTTCGACACGACACGCGTGACATCATTTTCTTTTACAGGATCTATACGATGTCTTGCACCCACGGTTTTAGATTTCTTTACGCATGATGTAGATAAGAAAATAAGCATAAAAAAGAAAACTGAATATCACATATGTTAATATGGGTCACTACTCGGGTCAGATTTCGTAAGTACGACTCCGAATTAGGTCAGGTCATTTTTTTAATAGTGGGTGAAGTGGATATGGTTGGGTCTTATCGAGTTGGATCAATTCAAATCCTGTTTTGTGTTTTTAGCTTTAAGTTTGAGTCTGCCACGAATTCAATCCAACCAGCATTAAGACAGACAGTTATTCTCATGGAACATTAGTAGTTAACTTGAGTGGTTGGCCTCGACAGAAAGAAGTAAAAACCAAGGATCTTCTCTGTGTTGTCGTGTCAGATTTTATTGGGCTAGTTATTAATGCAGTTCAGTAGCCATATTCGACGGGGAGCCCGAACATATACATGCACCATTCTAGAACTGGACTCTAGTCCAATCATCTTGTACTTGTAATTGGTGTCCAAGTGATACCGAATGCCTCTTGCGAATAGACAATTTGTGTATTAACATGCGCATCAACGACATAAGTAATTTGATGAGATCAAAATTACTCAAGTGTCAAATGTAACGCAAGCAAAAACCACATAAAAATATATATAAAGTAAAAATATAAGAAATTTTGTGATTTGACTAATTATGTGATCTACGTTTATAAGTAAAAAATTAACTCTTTTTTTCCCCTGTTAAACGTACAATACAAGAAGAATATATGATATCAATTTTCTCAATCTTCTAAAAATTCGACCTTCCATAATTCTTATTAAGATATTTATAGTCTATGATTGAATGTAAGACGTTTAAATACATTAACAAAGTTTAAATACATTAACATTTTATTTTTACATAATTCTAAAGTCACCGGAACTCTATTTTCATAAATGCTTAATGATATTGAAATTATATTTCTGCTCATCCTTGGAAATTGATTTAATGCCTGTCTCACACATGACAACAATGCCAATTTAATTATGACTTGGAAATCTTTCTAACCAATACGATGTTGGTGCTGGTTCAACTTCGCTGCTCAATACTGATTAGCTTATGAATTTTTATTTTACCAATAATTCAAGTCATATCTTACAAATTTTTACCTTGATTTGAATTTTTCAATGTCTAACTAATAATTACTCCCTGCTATACATGCCCCTAAGCGCTTCAAGTTATGTGAGCATTCACCATGTACAAGTTATGCTTTGAACTTTTATGTTGTCAACAACTTTATCAACACTTCAACTGTATCCTCCAAAGTGTGAATTTTTTTTAACAAGATCTGATTAGGTACGATCAATTTTTTGATCTTGTAAAATCTCATACCCTTCACCACAACATTCATTCATCTATCTTTTTCATGATGTTTCTTATTCCCGTGAAAGATAGTTGCATCATTATTACTGATGGTAAGAGCATATGTGATTGAGTCCCTCCAATTATGTATCTATGGTTTCTTGATGATCCATTTCACTTTATCCTTGGTTATACCTCATTGATACTTTCTTCCTGAGATTATTCTATCTTCTCAACTAGAATTTCTAACCTCCTTAATATCTCTTCTAGGCTTTTCTAGCACAACTTCTACCACCTTGGAACATTATTGCTCATTATTGACCATGACATATCATTTATATATATTTGCCTCAATATATGTTACTCTCTAAATCTTATATCTTTGAAGGTTACCCTAGACTTTTTACCAAGTATATGAAATTTATAAAATTCTATGTTTTCATGTTTTTTATCTTTGAACAAGCTCCCCTTATGAAGTTTCTTTATCTCTTACTCATTATTATGATTCATTAAAATGTACCATACTATAATACTATCATCAATTTGCCCTAGAGATTAAGAAACAATCATTGATCTTATTATTATTTTTCCGTTAAGACATAGAAGCCATAATGTAAATTTCATTTTATCATAGTCAATGCACCCTTTACTACCTTAAACTGCCCATTATTAAAAAAGAATACTTATATGAATTAGATTTTTTTGAAGCTAAAAAACATACTAGGGATTTAATATTTTAATTATTTTACCATGTATTTTGATTTGCATTGAACCACAACCTTTGACATCACACTCTCTATCATCATCTAATCTAATAGTACCATTCCATTTTTGAAGAAACAAAATTAGTCCTTATTTAAAGTTATATGATAAGACACGTTAGTGTTTATTACCTATCAATTTACAGAATCAGAATTGCTCACAGTTAAAACATCACTACCTCTTCCATCCTCTTCATTAGAATTCTTTTGAAGTACAACAACATTTGCCTTTTTATCTGCTTCTCTGTTCTCATTTTCATTATTCTACTGCATATAGTCCCTCTTAACGTGCCTTGTTTATTTATAATTAAAGCATTCAATAACTTTAGCCTTCGATTTGGATCATGACTTACTTTTATTTTTAGTATCCTTTTCTTTGTTCCTTCCTTTGCTAACAATCAGACCTATATTTGATCTACCTTCATATATGCTAAAGACCTTTTTCTTTATTCCTTTAGACTGAAAGATATGCTTTATATTATTGCTAGAAATAGTCTCTCAGTTGTAAGATATGATATTAACAAATTCTCATACGAACTAGGCAAGGAACTTAAAAGGATTATGACTTGATCCTCATCCTCAAGTCTAACCCCAAAACCTTATAAATGAGATAACAAATTTAAAAATGTCTAACCTTTAAAGATTTTTTTTTCAATTAGTGTTCAACTTTTCAAAGTCTTCAATTTAGAGATAGACCTTTTAAAATTTGTACAACTTAAGTCAAAATTTTATTTTTGTTGATATAGTTAACATATGGATAGTCATGTGACATTTGATGGAAAATTTACATTAGTGAAAACAACCCTTTAACTTGATTTGTGCAATTTTTAAAAGATTATTCACTAAATAGAAAAATTTAGAAAGTTTGACACTAAATTGAAAAAATCCTAAAATATTAGATACTATTTGATTTCTTATTCCCCCTGTAAATTCAAGATGATTTGATTAAAACTATCAATGTGATCTTTCACCTGTGTACTTTCTATCATCCCCAAGGTATAGAATGCTACTTTTAATACAAATGATTTATAAGTTATTTCTTTAGAAACTTACTTTGAACTTATTTCTATGACAAAGCACCAATTGTTTCATCAACTACCTCTTTAAGACCTTGTCACCCAAACTCAACAATATTTTGCCTTTGACAAAATCTTTTCCTTCTCTGACGTTTCCAAATTCTTTAGTCGTATTTCTTCTCCTTCCAATATTTCTATGCATCATTACTGAATAAGAACCACCCTCATCTTTACCTTACAAAGAGTGAATTCATTCAATCCAGTGAATTTCTCAACTTTGAATTTGTGAAGAGACATACTTGGCAATAGAACCTACATTCTAATATCAATTGTTGAGATCCTAATTGCTTTGTTACTAATTGTTGAGATACTAATTGCTCTGAAACTAATTATGGAGCAAATAGAAGCAATATATGAAGAAAATGAATGAAGCAAAAATACAAAAATTTATGTATTTTGGCCAATTATGTAAGCTATATTTATGACTAAGAAGATATAATTCTTTTATTACTATAAGAAAGACGATATAAGATCCCAAAGGTTCTACCCTATAAAATCCTTATTAAAGTATTTATATTATATGGTTATATGTAAGAAATTTAAATATAGTGAAAAATTATTTTTAGCGGCCTAAGGTTATTGAAACTCTATTTCTATATGCACTTAAAGACACTAAAGCTTTATTTTTGAGTGTCCTCGAAAATTATGTCATAAGTTTGGTGCTAATCCAAAACTTGTAATAATGTCGGTTTGCTTCTAATGTGAAAATTTCTCTAACTAGTATGAGATTGACGTCAATCTCATATTCATATCTGACATCAATTAGCTTATAAAATTTCACAATCTCAAAATTCAAGACATATTTCCTAAAACTGTGTCTTTAATTTCTACCATAAAAGCTCATTCTACTTTTTCAAGTTTAAGCCATAAACAAATGTTAATAAAAGAACAAAATCATTAGTTCAACTTAAAGACCAATTATAAGATAAAGCCCGCAAGACTCCTATTCACATCCATCAAACAATGTAGCAAAAGAATTATATTCTCACAAACATTTAATTATTTTATAAAAAATAAATATCAAAGCAAGAAAAACATGCATTGCTTCATTATATAAACTAGAACAAGTCCTATCATGATCACCCAACCAAATTATGGCCAAGACACATATTTATGACCCAAATTTATAATCTTATTTCAAGCATAGTTAGGATAATTCAAGTTTAGTTTGGTGTTTGATTTACAGGTGAGAAACCATCACTTCTATAATGAAATCTACCCAAAACTAGTAGAGTATCTATTCTTATAGATTCTCGGAGAAACCTCATCTAAATGACTCAATAAAACAATGGATGGGGACTATAGGTTCGACCTATTTAGATTTAGCAAGCTTATAAAGTGTTTATAGGTTGATTTTGATTTCCAGAACCATAACTTGGTAAAGAATGTGGCAAGTGTTACATGATAAATGCTTAGTAGACCATAATTCTAATCCTATGTTTACTGCATTTTATTTGTTTATTTGAAAGTTTTTTTTAATTGTTTTTGGTACTTAATTCATTTCTATTATGTTTTTAGGTCTTAATTGCATCTAAGGGTCTAAAGGAGCAGAAATTGAACAAAATTGAGGAAGAAAAATCAAAGGATTAAAGCTATCCTTGACGGATAGAATCATGTGGAGGTGGATACGATTGTAACCTAGATTGTGTAACTTTCTAAAATTATATTTCTATAAGATTTTTGAAGAATTAGAGTGAGATTAAGGGATATGGTCATGCACAGAAGGCTTGGGAAAACACAAATTATTGGCCTAGGATGATAGAAAGAATGAAGAACAAACAAGGAAACCTATTTAGAGTGAATTACCATCAATCTAAAGTAGTTTATGTGAAGATTAAAAGGGATTTCATCATGTTTCTTTTGATTTTCTAGTTTTCCTTTAGTTTTGATGTTATGTCTTCTATGATTGGAAACCAAATCTTTGTTGGTACTTGGATTAAATCAAACCTCAGATAGACTTTGTTGTGATTTTTTTAAATTTAATTCATTCTTTAGTTTTATTGAGATTTAATTACTTGTTTTTAATTATTCTTGAATTAATATTACTAGCATATTGATTCATGTGTGATTTCATGCAATTGAAATTGAGAAATTCAATGCATGAATAGATCTATCATAATTGAAAGGAATTGCATACAAACCTAGAGATAGATCGACATAAATCTTTTGGATTTCAAACCTAATAGTAAACTTCATAAATTGATTAATGCAATTATGTGAATTTTAACTAGAAAGAGATTTCAGTTAATTAACATAGGGATAGGTGTTAATAGTCTTGAGAAATACATTAGCATAATTGAGAAATTTGCATGATCTAATGAACTATATAGTGAATTGATTAATGAAATCATGATTTTGTGAGAAGTCCTAGGGGATTTAAATTCCAGGTACCACTATTTTCTTTAAAAGTTTCTTAATTCAGTCTTTGTTCTAGTTAGTCAACTACTTTGATTTAT
This sequence comes from Erythroxylum suave, assembly GCA_027563595.1. Taxonomy (NCBI): domain Eukaryota; kingdom Viridiplantae; phylum Streptophyta; class Magnoliopsida; order Malpighiales; family Erythroxylaceae; genus Erythroxylum; species Erythroxylum suave. Next base: position 15,351,356 of record JAOSBN010000179.1, on the reverse strand, counting down.
TTTAGATTATTGTTTTAATTTTAAATTTTATAAATCATACGCATGATAATTTGTTAGATTGGATAATAGAAAGATGGTAATTACTAGTAATTCTAGTCCTAGTAGAATCGATCTATACTACCAGTGCTACTTACTACTACATCATGTGCTTGTGTTAAAACTAAATCACATCATCAAGTTTTTGACAGCATTGTCAAAGGTTAAGATATTAAGAAAACTTGAATTTTGTTAATCTAGTCATTTTTCCATTTTTTTCCTTTGTTTTCTTTTTATATTATATATATTTATTTATCTATAGAGATCTCTTTCTTGATTTTTATGTTTGTGGCCTATTTTTAAGATTTTGGACTTATTTTCATAGCCACTAAACACAATCGAAGGATGGAGAGGACATTATTCATAAGGGGAATATAGTCAATATAATGAATATTTTATTAGTATCGGTACCGAATTTGGTTATGGTATGGTATTAGACTGGTACTGGTAAATCCTAGGTACTGTTTCAGGTAAAATTTTATTTATAAAGTCGTCTTTAAATTTTTTTTAAAATGCAAAATAGTCCCTTATAATTCACATTTTATAGACCATCCATAATCACATCCACAAGCCTCAAACATCACACACCCATTCCAAACTCTGTTATTGATTCTACTTCCTATAAAAGCACACTAGTATTTTGAAGTGAAAAATTTTCACATAAAAGACCACTTCTTGAAATAGGTAATTCGAACAATTTCTCGATGTTGAAGAGAGGTCGTGGGATTGGAAAAGGATAATAGACCCAAATTGGAAATGAGAATCTAATCTCTATTGCTGCGTTTTGATGAGAAGTTTGGGATTGAATCAAAACTTAAAGGATCCAATGGTTTTAAAGGGGTTCTATATGTAATAAGAAATGTTAGCTCTTTGCTTCTAATGATTTTGCTATTTTGGATCCAATTTTTTAAGAGGAGGCTACGAAGGATTTTTTTTCCTTCAGATTAACTTTTATGATCTCAACAATATGATTGTAGCAGAGATAAACCAGATAAATGAAAGACTTGGAATTCTACTTTTTGAGTTTATAAAGGCAAAGATGGCTATGAAGGAGCTTAAAGCAGAGTTGGAGAGTAGAAGCGGACAAGGGATGACGGTGGATTGGGAAATAAAGGAAGAGATAAGAGAAAAATTAGAAAAGTTGAAAGGTTGCTGTAGTTGTTGGTAGGGGCTATGGGGAGGTTGTTGGCTATTGGGGAGCTGCAGCAGGTTGCGGGGAAGCTATTGTGGTCGAACACGGCAAGTAGGGGCTGCGACAGCTACCGACCAAGGCTGTTATGGCTTCTCATCTAAGTGAATACTTTTTCCCAAAGTTATCTGCTGCATTTCAATTTATAATGTTTTTTTTTACATTTAGGTTCCTAAATTAATTGAATTTCATAGTACTAGCCGGTATTTGCCTAGTATTTTAAATATTGGTGAGTACCACCAATCGATACGAAATACGATGGTTTCATACTATTTTTCAGCTGGTATGGTATGAAATCTAAAACTTTAACTATGGTATACCATCATTTATGGTAGCTATGGAAGCTTGGAATGAGAGATATAGTGATATGTATTCAAAAGCTCACTCAATATCTATGACATGCAATATTTGTAAGGGTAACCTCCCCAATCATGGATGTCATCCACCATACTATATATGAAAGCATCCAAATTGTGTGGAGAACTAGCCTCAAAACTCTATATATGAGAATACTTATATTCTAGAGTGGAGCAATTATTAAAATTGTGTATGGAACAATTATGTTTCATCTGAATTTCTATAATAACATCAATAAAAGGAGTATCAACGTCTTGAGGATTCCCTTATGAAATTCATTGTTTCAAATGAGGTTGCCCTCTATAAAATCAAAAAGCTAGGTGTTTTATCCAAATTTATGACACTGAATTTGAGAGAACATGTGAATATAATAACTTTACATAATGGAGAAGAGCTAGAGATTAAAGGAGAGGAGGAAGCAACTGTCCTAAAAGAGAAAGAAGAAGAGAAAGTAGAGGAGAAAGAGCATGAGCAAATAAAAATGATATTAAGGCGTTCATCTTAATTACGAGGGGCTCCTAATTCGTATAAAAAAACTATCAAAGTCAACAAAGATCCAGGGGATTTTATTATTCCTCATTATATTGATATTCTAAAAAATGCATTAGTGGATTTACTTGGTTTTATTAATTAATACCTTATGTCCTTATTTTCTTGCAACATAAGACCTATTTGTGGGCTAGTGAACCATTATGTGGAAAAAAAAAGTGGAAGCAATCTGGCGGACTTACTGAGAAGTCCAACTAAAAGATTCATAAAGAAGTGCTAGTTAGGAGCCAACCTAACAATTATATGCTTTTGTTTTGATTAAGTAGTTTGTAGGATTTTCATTAGTATTTTAGTTATTGTCATACTTTTAGTTTAATAGTCCTAATTTTGTACTTAAGATTTGATGGAATCCCACAAGCTATGAAGAAAACATCCCCCTTACTTTAGAGTAGAAAAGATTTCACCGGTAAGGGATGGATGTTAAAAATATTGGATAAGGCTGAAAATCTTTTTCTATCACAGGACTATCGGTTATCCTCACCTTCTCCTTTATTTTCATATTTTTCATTGTTTTTTACATATTCTGTATATTAAGGATAGTGTATAATTTAAGAGTAGGGGAGGGACATGGTAGTCAAGCTCGTCAATTTTGTTATAATTAATTTAGTAATGAATAATTTGAGAATTTTTGATAAAGAGGATGTTGATCAAGATGATTCAATATGAGTTTAGTTGTGGTTGTGATTTGATTTGTTTAGGCAAATAGTTATGAGTTTTGATGATTAAGTTGATTTCATTTAGTTTATTAATTTTAAGAATTGATATTTAATTTGCATTATGATACTTTACCCTAATTATAAAAGAGAAAAAAAATAAAAAAAGTAGTAGTATGAGAATAAATGAATATAAATATTCACTCGGGTGGCTTTGTACTAATAAAAAAGTCAACATTAAAGACTAGTACTGGTAACCATTTGAGATAATGACCTAGTTGAGTAAATAGGAATATTTATGACAAGGTGTTTACTCTCGTGTTAAAAGGTTGTTTGACTTTTTGAACAGGTTTCTAAATGCACTTATATTATTTAAATTTAGTGTTTTGTTTTTAATACGGGGTATAAAAATGATTAAAGGTTTTAACATTTCTCTTCTTTATTTTAGTGTAGAATTTAAGAGTAAGGGAGCGACATGATAGTCAAGGTTGTCAATTTTGTTATAATTAACTTAGTAATGAATAATTTGAGAATTTTTGATAGAGATGATGTTGATCAAGATGATTCATTAAGACTTTAGTTATGGTTGTGATTTGATTTGTTTAAGCAAATAGTTATGAGTTTTGATGATTAAGTTGATTTCATTTAGTTTATTAATTTTGAGAATTGATATTTATTTTGCCTTATGATACTTTACCCTAATTATAAAAGAGAAAAATAAAAAAGTAGTAGTATGAGAATAAATGAATATGAATATTCACTCGGTTGACTTTGTACTAATAAAAAAGTCAATGTTAAAGATTGATACTAGTAAACATTTGAGATAATGACCTAGTTGAGTAAATAGGAATATTTATGACAAGGTGCTTACTCTCGCATTAAAAGGCTATTTGACTTTTTAAACAAGTTTTTAAATGCACTTATATTATTTAAATTTAATGTTTTGTTTTTAATACAAGGTACAAAAATGATTAAAGGTTTTAACATTTCTCTTCTTTATTTTCACTTTATAAATTAAGTTGAATGGTGTGAATTGAATTGAAATTTAAATAATTGTGTAGAGAATTGGATTGATTTATAATTTGATGCAAGTAACTAAGTTTTTAATAATTGAATAAACTTTGCAATTGAATGAATAATGAAGAATCTTGATGGATATATTTGATTTATTTAATGCTTTCTTAGAGTTGTTTCTTATTAATTTGAGTGTAATAAAATTGATTTGCTTGAGGACAAACAAATTCTTTAGTTGGGGGGAGGGGGGTTTGATAAATATTTAATAGATTGTATTTTTGATCCCATGTCTAGCACATTTTGTTTATTTATTTAAGAGCTTTTTTAATTTTTTGGTACTTAATTAATTCCTATTGTTAGAGAGGCCCAGGATCATGCATCACGTTTATGGTAAGGCAATAACAGTGTTATAATCAAAATTCCCCCATGATATCCCCATGAACCCAGAATCCATGTGCATGTATAAATAGAATGTAAGAATATGAAATTACAACATATGTACCTTCCAATGCTCTTCCTTTCTTGAATCTTCTCCTTGTTTAGGTTGTGGCAAACACCAAACACCTTCAACAGCCAGTGACGAACATGTAGAGATGAAGAAATATAGTTTGTAGGGAAGGTTTGAGCACTGAATAAGATGGAAACACAATTAGGATGCTCAATGGGAAGGATATAAGAGAAGTATATCACAAGCAATAAACATCAAGCAACCCTTGCTTGACATGCAAAGAAATTCTCCCTTTAAACGTCTGGAATGTATCTAGAGTCCCTAGCTATTGATCTCCATATTTAAGTGATGAGATATCAGCTATATATGTTGCTGGAACTAATGGGTCACGATTGTGACTTAGCTATTCACGAATGTGACTCCACTTTGAGCATCCATGTAACATTTGCTTCGTCCATTCTTACCACGATCATATAGCGATATTATCCTGAAACATTCCCTTAATCTCCTAAGCATGTGACCCTTCAAGTTCCCGATTTTTGTCCAATTGAATTATCTTTTAATCCGAGCAATTAATGAATGGTTTTATGATGTCAATTTACCGAAAAGTAAGTGGTACACTCTTTGATAGTCAATTAGTTGACATACGAAACTTTCCATAGGCAATTACCATGCAATTTGTCTCTCCCTATTCTACATCCCACTTGTTCGAAGTATGGGCCATGTGTCAACTCCTACTAGACTGACTACGTCACATCTAATCCAAGTGATATTAGTTCTCGTCCCGAGGATCTCATTACTCTTTGTGTCATTGAACTCTCTCTTTATGACACTTCTACTCTGTCTAGAGATACTGGAGTAATGACCCTGATAAGAGGCTATGGCTATCATCTCCTTTTATCAGGAGTGTTGAATTCTTTATTGGCTACCCAGTTACCTTTGAATACCAATAGTTATACCTAATTACCACGCTATGAGTGACCTCATCTTGAGGCAATAAGGAATGATGTCAAAGCTTAGGATCAGTATATAAGATATCCTTAAGTACCTCAAGTCTAAGGATATTTGCACCATTTCTATGGTGAGATTAATCACTGACATTTGATAGATCATCCATATGATAATCTCATAGTGGGTTTGGGACTCCCGGAGGTCATTCCGGTGTAGACATCCTACGATAAAGGTGAGCTACTATCGACCACTACATAATCTTCACATAACATCATATCATTATCCATTATAAAGCATCATATGGAAATCACAATATTTTAAAACCCAACATTTTCCTTATTTCATTTCACCAACTCAAAAGTCTACATTGTATCTTTCAACACTTACTACATGTACATTATTAAACCTAGTACAAAAGTACTACATGCAAGAGGAAAATATACATAGTCTATTAAATCTACCTAAAAATCCCAGCTGACTGACCTTTGAGCCATGACTTCTATTTGCCAAAATCACATAGAGCCTCTTACTCGATAAAGTCACTCTCGGCCCTGAAAAGACAACGTTGCAATTTTGGTGAGTTTTGTGAACTCAATGAGGTAACCATCATCAATGGTTCACTCAATTCATGCATCACATTATTTCACATAACATATATTCACATTGGATCACATACACCTAATAAATCATGTCACATTGAATATTTAACACTTTATAGTCATTCATATCATGTATCAACAATGCACATGAGACTCACTTTCTTTCTTATTGTTGTGACCGAGTGCCTATCACAGACTTATACAAATATTGGCCCTTAGGGCTCAATCAGACAGAATCACAGAGCATAGCTCTACATGCCAAATCAGAAAAATTCACGGAGCAAAGCTCTACATGGAAGTGCTTCATAATGGCAACTCAAGTCACAATGCCTTTATCTAAGCATGCATTTTATGAAATGCAACACCTTCCGAATATCTCATATATCACAATCTTATATGAATGTTCAGGAAAAATTTCAGAGTCATCGGACCTAAGTCCGGCATTCAACTTTCGTTAAGAATCCAATGACAATCTCATATCAATTGCATATATATTTCATCTCATTCACATAAAGTAATACTTCAATATCTCAATCCAATATCACAGTCATCGGACCTCCATGTCCGGAATCAACACTAAGGCCACATTCATTCAGTCATTTCAACAGAATTTAAGTAACCAAAAATTAAGTGAGACCGTCTAGGTTACTCTCAAGTTACTCCCGAAGCTAATGCCTGGAAGTGTCGGCAATGTCTGGAAGTTGACGTTTCAACTGTTCCTCTTTAACAAAATAATATACACATATATTACAATCTGCACAATTATGCATGTTCAATAATGCACATATATGGAATGAATTATGTACAATGCATGTTCATGACTATCCCGGGTGTCCTTCCATCTAGGTTATTACAACCACAGTCAAATATCAAATCTCACTTAAATAGCATTGTTCGTAGGGTTTATACCTCAACATCCCATTTGAATCCATTTCCATAACCTAATGAGCTATTTCAGATTTCTCTCCAAACTCTAACTTTCGAGTATACTATTCCCATTAAATTAGAGAGTGTAATTGGTATAATTTCGTCTTATAAGCATAAAGTAGACGAATATTCAAACTATAGACGATGGCTAAAGGCAGACGAAGGATCAAAGGTAGACGAAGTGAAACATAGACGAAAGCAAAAGATAGATGATATGCCAAAAGACCGATGATAGAAGTCAAAACAGATGATAGGAGTCAAACACAGACCATAGAGTTCAAACACAGACGAAGCTCAAAAGACAGACTATAGGAGGTCAAACATAGACGAAGTGAAACACAAACGATAGGCAAACCAATGATTCCTTGCGTCTGTGTTATGATGTCATCATAGACGATGGACGAATACAAAACACAAATGATAGGTAGGCAACTTAGATGATAAAATAGTCAACCATAGACGATAAAACATAGACAATATATGGTCAACTCAGACAATAGAATAGTCAACTATAGACGATAAAACATAGACGATATGTTGTCAACTCAGACGATAGAATAGTTAACCACAGACGATAAAACATAGACGATATGTGGTCAACTCAGACAATAGAATAGTTAACCACAGACGATAAGTCTATGCTCCTGGACATCTCTAAGTCTTCATCAACTCTCATATAAACACCTATGTATCCATACATGCTCAGTGAAGAAGCAGAGCATATCACCTTTCCATATCTAACCCTTTACACTAATTTTGTACATCATTTTATTTCTATTTCAACTCCAAGAACCATCTCACAACACCTGATCACTAATAATCCATCAAAATTAAAATAACACCCTATCCCCAAATTTTCATCCCTTTAACACAGTATTCAAGAATATAATTATACGAAAATGCCATGTTCATGCAAATGATAGTAACTCACCAATTTTATTTCAAAATCTCCAATTCTAAAGAATTTATTCACTACCTTCTTGTTGAAAACTCCAAGATCTTCAACTA
>JAOSBN010000179.1:15318063-15343525 GCA_027563595.1 Erythroxylum suave | reverse complement strand
GCATCCTGTATTGCAATTCTTGGTATAAATTGATTTTGACCGGTTTCCAAGAATCAATCTTAGGATTGATAGATAAGTCGCGATCAGTATGCTCTACTGATTTCAGGTAGATTGGTTGCATGATTAACTTTTTTTGTAGTGCAGCTTCAGTTCCATTAAGTATTCCATACAAATTATAGAAATTATTGGCAAAAAATGATTTGAGGGTGTTGCAGAAGTTATAGATATAGAAATAGAAGATTGAGAAGATGAAGAGGTAGATGTAACCCTTGAATTAGGCGTAATGAATAGCTTTGATACCAACTTACGAATATGAAAGAAAAATCAAATCTAACTTTTATATTAATGCAGTGGATGACTCCCCATTGTGGCTTTTCGAGAAGAGGGGTGTTTACACAGTGAAGTTTGGGTATCGTATTAGTCTGCGTAATCATGGCAGTCAAGACAGTGTTAATTCTCTTTTATGGAAGAGGATTTGGAAGCTGAATGGTCCGCCTAAGGTTCGTGATTTCATGTGGCGAGCTTGTAGGGATGTCCTTCTTACTAAATATAATCTCACTAGAAGGGGAATTGATGTTTTAGACACATGCTTATTTTGTCCATTCCCTGAAACGGGTGATCACGTTATTTGTCATTATGCTAGAACTATTAATTGTTGGCACTTGCTTGGGTTTGATGTTCCATATATGAATGCTACATTTATTGACTTATTTATGCAGAGTTGGGATGGGCATGGACAAGAGAGAGCTGAATTGTTGTCCCTCATGGCATGGAACCTATGGCAAGCACGTAATGAATTTTATTCGTCGGTAAAAAAAACTCCCCCTAATCAGATTGCCCTTGTAACCAGAAATTAGTAATTGGATTGGAATTCTATGGCCAGTTTATGTGTTGCTACCTAACAACATGGATTGCATAGTGGTGGGTCAAGTAATATTGTGTGTGTGAACTTGAATGTGGTTTCGTGACAGGCCTTCAATGATGCTGCTACTTTCAACAGGGAGGATGCTTCAGGTGGGGCTGGTGTAGTTGAGGATGGCGAAGGAAGGTTTATTCAGGCTGTATCTTTTCACAGTGCGGGCTGTAAAACATCGGCAACAACAGAGGCTATGGCATTGCGAGCTGTTTTAATTTTTCTTGTTGATCATTTCCATTCTAGTGGCTATGTTTTTATTGATTGCCAAGAGTTGATTTTTGCTTTAAACTCTCAAGCTCTTGACATTTCGGACTTTGGTATTATTGTGATGGATTGCAAAAATATTTTAGAGAGTAGGCCGGATATCCAGGTTAGGTGGATTCGGCCTCGTATGAATGGAACTGCTCGTTCACTTGCTAGAGCATCTATTCGGTTTTCACCACTTTGAATTTGGAGAGCTATTCCTGATGTTCTCCTTCCTCATTATTCTTAATACAAAGTTTGGTCCTTTTATTTCAAAAAAAGAAAATGATAACCACAAAATAACTAAAAATGTGATTGATATTTATCCTGTGATAAGTGGAAAAAGGTTCAAATGACTTTACTATATTGTAAAAACTACTAATTTTGTCAAATAAATTCGTCATCGCATTGACCAAGATGTATGATACGAACATATTCTTCAAGTTTGAGTTCTTGCTCCGAAGGGTACCAAATAAAATTGCTTGAAACAAAAGTACAAGCCTGGAGATTAAGATGATACATGCGATTTTGAGGGCTACATGTCGAACTGGAATCTTAACAAATTTAGAACAATTTGCTTACGCAAATTAAGTAGGATGGCATCCACTATGATTGGTTGAATGACTGTGGGCTTGGCGGGCTCTCTAACAGTTTACCTGTGCAAATTGTTGGACATCTGAAAAAGAAAACAGAATCGACCCTAGTCCCGTTAACAACGAAAATTGGCCTGGTAACTTCCATTTCATGACTTCTAATGAATTATTGCCCCAAATTAATATGCCTAATTCAATTGGTTGCCGAAATCTAAAAGATGGTTGTATCACAAAAGACATTTTAGTGTTCACTTTAATTATCTTCTATCGTGGGTACCTTCTATCGCTGTTTAGAATTGTGAATAATGGTGTCAAATTAATACAACTTAACGACTCACTTTTAAGAAATACTAGTGTCGTTTTTGTTATGAAATTCGGATTAATTTCTGCCAATAATAACAAATTCACCTTGACCACTATTACTTAGATGAATAGAGTGTGAACGATTCTAATGAAAAGTTACACTAAGTAAATTCCTGTAAAAGATTAGAGAAGTCACAAACGGTTCTACTTAAAACTCAATCTCCTAAACAGAATTTTCTTAGACATGTAATTTAATAGTATGATAATTTACTACAACTATACTCAACAATAACTACTAAATAGACAAATAAAGAATATCATAATTTAACGAGGTTCAGCTAATTATGTCTACTTCTTCAAGCATTACAAAATTAATATCTTACTATTTTAGAAAATAATTCAAGTGAAATATTATAATAGGAGGGGAATTTTGCCTTGAGAAAAGATAAACAATTTTTAAAATATGTTTAACTAAGGAGGGGAGGCTCCTTTTATGGCTTTAGGAACCTCCACCGTTTCCACAAATTTTCAACATGGGATTGCGGGATAAAGCACAATTTTTGACCATTCAACAGTTTTCACATTTTCAAATTTAGAGTAACTTGAAAAGGCCGACATGTTTTAGGGTCTTATTAATTCGATGACTCAATAAACTTTTTTTTAATGATCTAATTTTAGTAAATGTATGTTTTAATCAACTTCATATAATAATATTTTAAGAAATAAAGAATTATCACCAGTAGCTTGATACGTTTCTGATGTTGGGAGATTAGAAACTGTAATATGCTAATTTAATAGTTAATAATTTACACATTGAGAAGCAACTTTTTATTGAATCAATGTGATGAGTTTTCACGTTATTATATCCATTCGTATATAAAATGAAATTTATTATCTCATTTTTATCAAGAAATTTCTATTTTTATTTACCTTTGATTACCATTAATTAGTTTAAGTAGCTATTAATTCAATAATTTTTGACATATCAAAGGATAAACAATCATGTACATATACTAGTTATGAATAGTTTTTGTATACAATTATTGTCAGGGTTGAATACTAGATAAGTATAGATGGGAATATTTCTATATAGATATAAAAAATATTTTTATGTCCAATTTTATTTTTATCATGTTGGAATTAAAATTCTTATTGGGCAATTATTAATTATGAATTTTTATAAATTAAATTTGATCCAGATCATAAACGTGCCAAATAAAGGATTTGATTAAATGATCCAAAAATCTAGTAAGAAAAATAGATCCTTATTAGTGTGAGCAAATCTACTTATTAAGCTTGCGACGGAGGAGGGGGATAATAAAATTTCTATAAATAACTGTTAAGGTCCCCTAGCATGCTAATGAAAGCTCATGAACGTTAGGTTACTTTAACCTGTTAGAAAACTCATGTATTTAAAGAGGCAAAAAAAGACGAGAACAATATTAAAGAAGTTGTAGAAGCTCGTTTCCGTGTCAAAAAGCTTATTCAAAGGAATCAAGATCTTATTTGAGTAGTTGACAAGCTTGTTAATCAAGTTTTTTTTTTTTAACGGAGGAACTACAGTTGTTATCTTTTGGATATATATTAGGTAAATTTTTAAATTGACGCAATAGACTGTAAATCACGCCAACCGAGTATTTCACACTAAACAACCCCTATATAATAGGCTTGATCAAGAGAATTTAAGTAGGGAGATTCGAACACACAATCTTTTGGCTCCTAAGAGTCTTCTTTGATAAAGTTATGGATAGTGAAATAGGTACTTTTTCATATTATCTCTATTTATACAAGTTCATGGTAGATCTTGCGTTTAAGTTGAGGCTCGTGTTAACTTTTAAAGTGGTATCAGAGTAGTTTCATAACTGTATAAATTGAAGAAAAGATTTTAAGGTCCTTCATATAGAAATCGGAGAAATTTTTCTTTTTTGCTTATATAAATTACATATTTATTGTTTAAATTGAATTTGGATGAGTTTTGCGTGAAAAAGAGTCGAAAACAGACTTTGGGATATTTTTGGATAGAAGTCATTGAAATTCGACGAAAAATCACTAGAAAAGTTATTGGAAATTGCCTTTTTCCAGCGATTGAAGGGAAACATGAAGAAGCAAGTAGGAACATCTAAGACACGCTCAGTGTCTAACACATGTGATACACGTGTGCTGGATAACTAATATGGTCGCTCACGTGCATTGGAAGCGTGTCAGCGTGTGAACACCTATGCGTCTAAGGTGATGGCAGCATCTGCGTGTCTCACACGTGTGTTTCACATGCCATAAAATAGTGGGTCCATCTGTGCATGTCTAATACGCGGAACACAAAGGCCATTAAATTCACCATCTATTTGTTCGCGGCTTGGACGTGAATTGCACATGCCTTCTACATCCATAATTGCATTAAGCAGTGCTGACATTGGCACACTACAAATTTCTAAAATTCACAAAATGGTCCTCAAGTTATTTTGGGTTAGGTTTTGTGGCCAGTGAATTTTTTTAAGTGAGTTTTATGATCTTTCTTTATTTATTACATTGGTAATAAATAAGGTTTAATTCCAAAAAATCAAATAAGGTTATTAAAATCACAATTGAGTGAATTTTCATGCATTTGACTTCAAATAATAAAGAGACATATGGTTTTGATATCTTATATGGTGTATTTATTATTTGGTATCACATGATTTTTTACTTTAATTGAGATTTACTTGGTGATAAATTCTCAAATAAGGTTTGTTGATAATGTTTTCAGCATTGATATGTAACAATAAAATTGTGCATAAGGATTTTAGACTTATGAGTGCTAAGTTGTCACATATTCTATGCCCAGAAAAATGAATGTGAGTATAACATGTAAATATATCTCTTGTGTCTGTAAAATAGTTTTACCAATGAGAACGCAATCACTACAATAGTTTTTACAAAGGCTTTTTTAACATGACAATCTCACTTAGGTCCGTTTAAGTCAGACTTAATGTTCCCATATGATTATCAACTAGCTAACTTGTTTTTAAATGCTCATGACCTTTATAGTGTTTAACTCTCACACTCTTATAAGAATACTATGTAAATCATGGATAATCAAAGGCAACAATATACACATAAGAGCTACGGTAAAAATTAAACTTTATTACTTCCCCAAAATTATACAAAGGAAGGAAGGCTCTCTCTTAATATGTTCCCTTCCCACGTATTTCTTCTTTTTTGAAGCAAAACTCAAATAATCTAATTATAGGCACCTCTAGCTTTACATTCAAAGTCTCAATTAAACTAAACTAATAAAACCACATATATCCTCATTAGATTACATCAAACCAACCAATCTTATGACACTCCCATCCAAATAGGTCTATATCTAATAGGATTTAACTACATGGCAACTAACAAGATCAGAGATTACACTTAACTAGGAATGATATACCTATATCAATGAAGACTTTACTGTCTTCAAATGATCCTTCTACATGGTCTTTATCTTTTAGAGCTAATGTATATTTATTATGATCTTATCTGTCACATCATTCAAGATATTTGCTTAATCTCTATCTATTGATGATGAGTCATACAAGCCTAAAGCCTTTCAGAATACACTAGTTCGGTCCAATGCTTACTCATCTCAAGTCCATTAATTATGGTCCATCAATTTAAGCGCACATTAAGTCTTTAGGGCTTTCATATGTCTTCCTTATACATGTGATCTAGCTAACCTTCAACCCAAGGTCGATTACAAGCTATCTTTTGGTCTCATATTGGAATCTTACATCTCATCGAAGATTTCTGTCAATGTACACCAATGCATGCCAACTCATTGACAATGCTCATTTTCCTTACCTACTTGCAAGTTTTGCCTTGTTCAGTTTCCCTGAGTGTCAAACATTTAAGACTTTCTAATGCCCATATGATTTTGTAATTAGAATTTAAAGCTCTAACAATGGCCTTTTAATTTAGTATTTAGACTATTTGTTTGCATGTTAGGGATGTCACTAGTCTTGTGTTTGGTTATTCTACCCACAGGTGTTAACTTTATATGATATTTTAAGGTATGTATAAATGCATTTAGTGGAGCACAACCAATGTTTAAGTGATATATTCACCAATGAGTGGTATAATCATAAAGGTTGACGATGTGTGCTCTGATCACTTTTATACTGAAGTCTTAACTGCATATATTATGCATTCAACCCATACGTGTTTCATGGTATGTGTGATAAGATGCTCAATGCAAATACTATTTTATGGCTTTGAATATCACTGTTGTCTTACATTTGTGTTGATAATTTACATGATTAATGTTGCAATCACCTTTTCTATAAACAATAATAATGTCACCATTGAAACCCTTACTAGTTTTAACTTCAAGAAATGGAAGCAACATGTAGAGTTGGCATTGGAAATGGAAGATACCAATATAGCCATGATTAGGAAAAAGCCACCAACACCTACACCCATCAATTCAGAGGATGAGAGAGTAGTATATGCATCCTAGGAAAGGTCCAAAAAATGTGTTATTTGAGCATAAAGAGATCCATTCTAGACCATTTACTGAGTGGACTTTTAGAGACAAACATGGTGAGAGATTTCCTCCATAATGTCTCACAAAGGTATAAGGTATCCTCTAATGATAAAATAGGTACCTTATTAAAGGAAATGTACTCAATGAGATATAATGGAGTAGGGGAAGTAAGGGAATATATAATTAGTATGGTCCATGTCCAAACCAAGCCAAAGGTGTTAAATATTTGTATTCCTGATGATTTTATTGTTCACCAAGCTCTGACTACTCTTTCCTTAAGACTTTAGTATTCTGGTTACCATGTACAATTCTCAAGATGAAGCTTGGGATATAAATCAATTAATTACCCAGTGTGTTGCTAAAAAAGAGAAGCTAAAGAATACAACTCATAAAACCTTAATAACAATTAAGGGAAAGACAAAAATGAAGCCTCAAAAGTTTAAAGGGAAAAAATCTAAAATTTCTCCACTTAAAGATATATGTCAGTCTAGGACAATAAAAGGCTAAGTCAATATGAGTATGCTATATTTCTTCTGTAAAAAGAAAGGACATAGGAAGCTAGAATTCTAGAAATACAAAACTTGGAAAAATGGCATTAATTATCAGGTAACTTCTCAACCTATACGATACATAAATCTAATATTGCTATAGCCACATAAAGTTCTTAGTGGCTAGATAATAGAGCTTCTAATCATGTTGCTTTCTCAATGCAAGGATTCATGATAAAGAGAAAGTCAATAAAGAAGAGGAAAACTGATGGCAAGAAATAATAAAGAGTTAGATGTAGTCTATATAGGGGATGTGTTTGAGCCTAGATATAAGGTTCAAACTTATTTTTTTATGACGCATTCTATATATATTCTTTTAGACAAAGTTTGATCTCTGCATCTATTTTGGATAAAGAAGGTTATAATTTTGTATTTGAAATTTTTGTTGTAAAATTATCTTTTAATGTAAAACATATAAGTATGGCCTTCTTGTCATATGGTTTACATACAATGTGTCTTAACCCTTATGAGATATATGCTTCTTCATATATTATCGGACAGGTTACTAGAAAAAGACCTTTGTAAAAAAAGGTCATACATATTGTGACATAAAATATTGGGCCACATTTCTAGGGAAAAGGTTGAGAGATTGACAAAGGATAACATTCTCCTAACTTTAAAATATAATGATATGGAAACATGTATTGACTACTGTAGGGACAACTTGAAAAAAATAAAAAGGGGGTCAACTATTTTTGGCTCATTAAAACTCATATATATAGATACATGTGGACCGTTTAAAGTTACCATGTGTAGTTCAAGATATTTTTTGAAATTATTAATGACTATTCCCTTTTTGAATATGTGTTATTGCTTAAAGAAAAGCCAGAAGTTCTTGATAAATTTAAGATATTTAGGACTAAAGTTGAGAACTGACTAGGAAATTCAATTAAGATTGTTAGATCTGACAGTGGAGGTGAATAATATGACATACATGGAGTTTTGGGACAAGAAATAGTTAATTTTTCCAGATATTAGAATCATATAGAATAATGGCTCAGTTCATTATTCCAAGTAGTCTCGAGCAAAATGATGTGATTAAAAGATAGAATTGCACTTTAAATGATGTGATGAGGTTAATGCAGAGTAGGATTAATTTACCTTATTACCTTTAGAGTGAAGCCATAAAGACTACCTTGTATCTACTTGATAGAGTACTCCTAAACAAATTAGTTTCAAAGACGACTTTTGAAATTTGGAAGGGGGAAGTCTAGTTTCACTTATCTTCGTATCTGGAGTTGTTTTGCTAAGGTATGTTTGTATAATTCTTATGAAAATAAATTACATTCTCATTTCACTCGTTGATACTTTAATGGATATCTCGACTACTCTAAGGGTTACAAATGTTAATGTAGAGATGGACATCTATAATATTGGAATCACAAACAATTAAGTTTTTAGAGAGCATAATGTCTGTTATTAAACTGGTCCATCTCATTTTGATTAGGGTGGCTATTCTCATCGTTCAGGTGATATATGGGTGGATACTAAAATTATTTCATATACATCGCTCACACAGTCAGAACTAATAGATCTAGGAGTCAATACCATATCACTATAGGAATAAGAACCTATACCTGTACAAACTGAGGTTCCTGAGGTACGTGTACATATTGAACCAATTCAATTAAGTAGATCCACTAGAGTGAGAAGACATGCTATATCATCTAATTTCATAGTCTATCTAGGTGAACAAGAATATGATATTGGATATATAGTGGATCAAATTACTATTAAAAAAGTTGTTTTTGAACTTTAAGTGCATTTTTGGTGGGATGTAATAAGGGACAAGAAGTAATCTATAAAGCATAGTAAGGTATGGGAGCTCATATATTTGCATCATAATTATAAACATGTTAGTTATAAATGGATTTATAAGACCAAAAGAAATCTTAGGGTAAAACTAAGCAGTTTAAAGACATATTAGTTGTCAGAGGGAGAGAAAGATATATTTAGAGTGATTATAGTAATAATAGCTAATTATGATATGGAGTTACAACAAATGGATGTCAGAACTGTTTTCCTGAATAGAGACCCTTATGAAGAGATCCATATGGAACAACATGAAGGATTTCAAGATTAAGATAAAGTTGACATGGATTGTAAATTGAGAAAATCCATATATGGGTTGAAAGAAGCTTTCAAAAAGTGGCACCTAAAGTTTGATGAGATTCTTAACTCATTTTTCTTCGTAGAAAATAAAGTTGAAAAGTTGCTTGTATTACATGTTAAGGCTGAGAAAGGTTATTTTTCTACTTTTCTATATGGATGATATCTTGTTAACATCAAATGACTTGATCATATTGCATAAGGTTAAATAGCTTTTAGCTAAGAATT
Organism: Erythroxylum suave; assembly: GCA_027563595.1. Classification (NCBI taxonomy): domain Eukaryota; kingdom Viridiplantae; phylum Streptophyta; class Magnoliopsida; order Malpighiales; family Erythroxylaceae; genus Erythroxylum; species Erythroxylum suave. The sequence continues at coordinate 15,334,081 of JAOSBN010000179.1, read as the reverse complement.
TTGACATGAAAGACCATGGTGAAACATCTTTTTTCTTAGATATTTGGATTCACCTGGACATATCTTAAAACTTGTTATGCTTTCGTAGAGAGCATACATTGAGTCAGTACTGTAAAGGTTTAATATGGTTGATTGTAAACCTATGCTACACCTATCTATCATAGTGCAGTTGGTAGCTTATTCCAGTGCAGTTGCATGAGGTTAAAGAGAGACTATGAAGCATGTTCCTTATTTTAGTGTAGTTGGCAGCTTAATTTATGTGTAGGTGTGCACTAGACCTAACATAGCATTCGTTGTTAGGCTACTAGACAAGTATTTGGCTAACTCAGGAATAAACCACTAGAATGTAGTCATACAAGTTTTAAGATATCTTGAGGAAATTAAGGATTATAAGTTGGCCTTCAAGAAAGTTGACAATTTTGACCTTATTGGTTATATGGATTCGAAATTTACTATGTGTCCGGATGATAGGAAGTTTACATTAGTACATTTTCATGTTCACAAATAGTGTTGTTTTGTGAAATATTATCAAGTAGACACTAGTAAGTTCCTCGACTATGTATATAGAGTTTGTAGTATACTATAAGACTGCTTCACAAGTGGTTTGACTCAGGAATTGGATTTTAGAGTTATCTATGGTTGATTCAATAACTATACCCATTTGGTTGTACTGTGATAATCTCTCTACTATATTGTTTAATAACATAAAAAAATATCATAAAGTCTAAGCACTTGTAGGTCAAATAATTGATCATAAAAAAAATTAGTATGGAAAGGTGACATCACGATGCAACATATATATAGAAACTAAGCACATGTTGGCTAATCCACTAACTAAAGGGTTGCGCCTAATCAATTTCATGAGATGTGTATATAGTATGGACTTGTTAAAGTCCTTAGACATTGCCAGTTAGGGATCACTGTATTTGGCTCCTCATACATTTGTTTTATTTTTCATGTATTATGACTGTACATTTTATATGTATATTGATTATCATCATTTTATGCTCAACCATTTAGTTTATGGTACATTGTCATAATACAGGTGAAAGTCTTAATATTTATGTCGATCTTAAGCATTTTAAAGGTGAGGGCATATATACAAATTGACCGTGAAGTTATGTATTTAGAAATATACAAATATATAGATAAATTCATGTATTTGATAAGACATACGAGGGATATAAGTGTTTAATCATATAAAGGTTTTCTCTAATGCAATTTAACATCAAGTGAGAGAAAACAAAATTTTATAATACAATTTAGCTTCAAGTTTAGAGAAATTGAGATTGGCGAATGAAACAATGATGAATTTTATATCATATAAGTATCATTATAGTTTGTCACACTCAATTTTCTTATTCATGTTAGTAAGTTAATACATATGTGTGATTGCATTGGATTTGTGTTGTAAAATAACACATGCATTTGATATTTGTTTGGTATTGAAAGCCTCACAGAACTGAATGATGGTCGTGCATTATCTATAAATCAAATGTTTTGTTTTGGTTGACCATTATATGGATTTTCTAAACCACTTTTATTATTTTCATTTCATTACAACTATTGTAATTAATATTTATCCAAGGGAGAGAATGTTAGAACTAAAATTCCTATTGGAAAATTATTAATTACGATTTTTATAAATTAAATTTAATTCAAATTAAATATAATAAATGATCTAATTAAATAGGCCAAAAGTTCAACAAAAAAATGGACCCTTATTAGTATAGACATATTTACTTATCGGGCTTGTGATTTAGTATACTCGTAGAAGTTTGTGAACGTAAGGTTACTGCAACCCGTTAGGAGGTTCACTCATTTAGAAAAGGAGTAGAAAGACAATAACAACGTAAAGGAAATTGTAGAAGCTCAGTTATACATCAAAAAGCTTATAATCCAAGAGCTTATTCAAGTAGGTGAGACTGTTATAAATAACAAAACAGGTATTTTTCAATATTATCTCCGTTTATACAAGTTCATGATAGATCTTCGCTTAAAATTAAGGTTCATGTTAAAGTTTGACGTATTATTGACTATCAAACTGATTATTTTATAATTAAAATTCTAAGATATTACGAAAGAGATGTGCCAAAAAAAAAAAGACTTGTAAGTAGTTATTAACATTCAATAAATATTAGTATTAATATTAATATTATTAATTTTCATTTGTCTTATAACATGATGTACAAAATTATTTGCGTAATCTCCTAGAAATAGTTTTAAAGTTAAAATTTATCATAACCTCTAAGATAATATCAAATCTTGGCAGATGTTATGAGCCTGATCAATGGAATTTTATTTATTAGTAAAGGCGTATATCATAATCTAAAAAAGTTCGTGTCCTAATAACTGGTGACCACAGTGTAAAATTTCTCGTATAGACTAATGTAATGTGTAGGGAGATATAAAAGATTTAGATTTGATTAAAAATATATATTATTCTCGGAAAGGGTGATTGATGATGAATTTTAATACTGTAATTTTCTAATCAGCAACTTAAAAATGTTAAATGATAAGATGCTTCAATTGCGATACATTTCAAAATGGTTGTTATTTATTATTACTACCCATTAGCATATGTATATATATATATATATATATATATATATATATATATATAATGTAACTATAAATGGAATCCGATAAGACGTTATTTTAATTAAGAAAAAGAAAAACCCCGTATAATGCACGTCTTGTCAGGTTTCACTTTAGCAGAGAAAAAGGCAAATATAAATGCGAAACGTTGATAACTTCTTGGCCCAAATTTCTCGCATTTCATGCACCAAGAACAAGAAAAAAACACGATACTGGAAGTAGACGAAGAATAGAAGAAAGAACAGGTAACGCAATCCATCAAAAGAATTCAGAAGATATCCATGTGCTAGTTATTGTTTATAAAATAAATATTATTTGGCATACATGTTTCGATTTTCACTGCTGAAAGGTTTTGGTCTGAAGATCTTGTTGGTACGAAATGGGAAGGCTATTTGTGGTGAATCTCGAAGGGAAGATCTACAGTTGCAAGCACTGCAAAACCCATCTTGCTCTCTCTGAAGATATTGTTTCCAAGGTATCTTTCGGATAGCTTCCGATTGGTTCTTTTTCTTATAATCTGCTGGAATTCTCACCTGGGTGTTGTCCATTTTGTTGGTTTTAAGTGGTTATTGCTTTGATGAGATCCTTGATGGGTTAAGTGCAGATTTTTATACGTTCATGTACTGATCCTAATGTAGGTGGTTGGATGGAGAATAAGTCAACTATAATCTGATTGCGGGTGTTTTTGATCAGTGGTTGTATGACGTGTTTTTTTTTTTTTAAGGAGATCATCAATTTAAACTTATGTTAAAGATGTTGTCTATCTATCTCTGGTGATTTACTTCTTGTTCCCTTTGGTCCGGTCTAGTGAAATTATAGAAGAAAACCCAACAGGGCGACGTTTCTATTTTTGGATTGTTAGAACGCTTAAGTTACTCTGCTGGTTAAGTGAGTTGCAATCTCGGTTGTTTTGGAAGTTGAATTCATAGTTAACTAGTTTTCTTATATTGGATTGTATCCCCATTGGCCAACTATGGATCCTGGAGAACGTAAGCAAAAAGATCATTAACATTCCTGTTGTGTCCTTGCATGATTCAATTGGTTAATCACATATTTGTTATTTTGGTTTAAGATTGAATCTATAACTGATTAATGTTGGTGATAGCCTTGAGTTTTTGTTTGGTGAGTTTTCTGCTTGTTTTTGTGTTTGATAAGGATATGACATTCTTTTATGTTCTGATTACATTGTAGACCATTGGCCTTTTTCTTTTCTCCACCTCCGACTGTACGCTAGAGATTAGATTTCATAGATTGGAATGATATGGACGTACTTCGAGTCCCTTTAATGGGTTAAGTTGTACTTTGAAGCTTACTGAGTATAACTGTGTTTCTTTATCCATACAGGGCAGCACCATAATCTATTGTTATAAGCATAGTTTCCCATGCATTAAATCGCATGTAAAATGGATATTACTATTTCGTATCGTCTGGTCATTGATTTCATATGTATGAATTTAATTCTCTCGACAGTTATTCATGGCCATTTATTATTAAGCGTGATGTGATATACAAATGTAGGCCTTATGTGTCGCAATAGACAATATGACTCTTGGAGATACCATACCCAACACAATCTGACTTCCTGTTTTGCCTGTGTTCTTTATTCAGGATTTCCGCAGCAGGCATGGAAAGGCTTATCTCTTCAGTAAGGTGTAAGTACTTCTTGACTTGAGGAATCTGTCTTCCTATCACGTCATCAACAAGTAGACACTATCACAAATTCAGTGAATAACCCTAAGACTTTGGGGTGCCTTTTAAGACGTTAAGATTAATTTTCTTGTTTTCTTGTGCTTCACATAATTTGAATTGATTACACATTGCTAATAGGTGCCTTTTAAGAAGTTAACCTTTAGTTTAGAGCCTTAATTTTCTACTTTTCTTGTACTTAATATAATTTGAGTTGATTGCACAATGCTAATGGTTGCATGCATATGTTGTTAGTTCTCATCTGCACTAGCAAATCCCCATTTCATTTTGTTAAAATGCAAATCTGTGTTGATGAAACAAAAAAGGCAATAGCTGACGTCCAGTCAGTGTCTTTCTGCTGTTGTATCGTTTCATATATCTCAAAATCCAGGCGGAGATGGATGATGCATAATGGGATAACTGCCTGTATATAGTTTTATGGTTACTTGGTGGACTGGGTAGAAAACAGGTGACTGTTATCTCAGCCAAACACGTCTACAGGTCAAAATGAATGACCAGTCCCTCATCACTTATTTTTGTTTAACCATCTCCCCTTGTTTGACAGAGTTAACACTTCAGTGGGAAAACTAGAGGAAAGAATGATGTTGACGGGGTTGCATACAGTTGCTGATATATTTTGCATCGTGTGTGGGTCAATTGTGGGGTGGAAATATGTAAGATAACCAGGGCAATAAATTCTAGTTTGTGAATGCTTTTTTGGTTTTAGCTAATTTGATGGCTCTTCCAGGAAACTGCCTATGAAAACAGCCAGAAGTACAAGGAAGGAAAATCTGTTCTAGAGCGGTTAGTAATGCACTTGTTTTTTCAGAGGAAATCTAGGATTCTAGATAGGAATCATACAAGAGTAAAGATGTTATGGTTGTTGATGTTAAGCAGGTTTAAGGTGTCTGGTCCTGATGGAAGCAATTATTGCAGCAGTCATGAAATGCATATTGGTGGAAGTGATGGAGATGATGCTTGATCAATTGTCGTTCCCAACTGTAAATTCTTTCTCCTCCACTTCTTTAACTCTTGTGAATGATAACAGCTTTAGTATCTTGCTTCCCTACCTGATTTGAAACATTGATTGCTGATCCTAATTCAGTCCATCTTTCTCTGAAAGTGTCGGTTTATGTTAATGACACATCAATTGGTTAATATTTGATTGCAAATTCAGGGGGGAAGGCGGTTGGTTTTTGTATTTGCTGCCACGGTTGAATTTTAGTCAATTCATGATCCAAGAGTATCTAATCCAAGATCTAAAAAAACTCAAAAGATAGACGGAAACTTTAAGAAAAATAGAGTATTTTGATTGAAAATCGGCAAAAGGTTCTTCCGCAATACAATAAAGAAGTATTTATATGAATTATAATGACCTAAAGCCTAATAACAAGGATAAAAACATCCTTGTAGTCCTAATAAAAGTAAAACATAATAATTAAATAAATAAATACATTTTCTAATCTAAAGCTCCGCGTTAGTCGTCTCCACTTGTAAAGAACTCGACCCTGAGTTATGTTTTGGATAACCTATTTAGCACTCCGATAAGTAGGGGTAAATATCCGCAACATTAAAGATTGGGTTGATGTTTCCCATCCACAAAGGTAATTAAATGACATATGCATTGTCATTAATTTTCATTACGATCTTGAATGGATCATATTTCTTGCCCTTCAACTTGTGATGTTTAGTAATCTGCTTCTTGTTCATAAACACCATTACTTCATCTCCCACCTCAAACATTTGATTCTTCCTATATAGGTACATATTAGCCTTATGCTTCGCATTAGATTTTTCAAGTCATTCCTTCACCTGGACTTGTATTTCTTGGGTTTCTTTAGCAAACTTGGCTGCACCCGTATGGATGTTAACATTTTCTGGTAACTGAATAAGGTATAATGCACCTTAGTGTAAACCACAAAGAATGGAGATCGACCGATAGAGTTACTAACAGCATTGTTGTAGGCAAACTCAGCTTGTGTGATTAAAAAATACCAATTCTTAAGCTTATCACGATAAATATATCGCACTAAATTACCCAAAGTCCTATTCATCTCTTCAGTTTGTCCATCGGTCTGTGTGTGAGTTGTACTACTATATTTCAAGGATGAATCAAACATACCCCACAAAGTTCTCCAGAAATGACTCGAAAACTTAGTGTTTCTATATGAGGTAATTGATTTTGGAACCCCATGAAACCTCGCCACCTCTTAGAAGAATAGTTTAGCCATGCTTGTCGCATATGTTGTCTTCTTACATGGTAAAAAGTGCGTCATCTTAGAGAATATGTCGACCACCACGAAAACTGAATCCATACCCCTTTGCATTCTTGGTAAACCCAGTACAAAGTCTATGAAATGGTCTTCCCAAATATTGTCAAATACAGGTAATGACATGTATAAACCCGCGTTTGATGTATTAAGTTTGGCAAATCTGGCACCTAGAAACAATAAAAACTTCTCTCCTCAATCTAGGTAATGGCATGTATAAACCCGCGTTTCATGCATGACTTTTATAAGTTTGGCAAATCCGGCACCTAGAAATAATAGAAACGTCTCTCCTCATTTTAGGCCAAAAATACCTTTTACGTACCTCCTCACGTGTCTTGTCTCTGCCTAAGTGTCCAGCTAACCCTCCTCCGTGTAAGTCTCTAATTGCCTTCTCCCTCATTGATGTCCGCGGGAGGCATAGTTGGTTACCTCTCATAAGGAACCCATTATGAATGTGATAGTCTTTATACGACTTCTCTCTTTGACAAGTTTGTCATATTCCTTCGAAGTCTTCATTGTCAACATATAAGTCTTTCAAGTATTCGAAACGTTCAATCTCAACTGTTAGCGTTCTGATCATGGCTACTTGTTGACTCAACACGTTCGCCACTACATTGTTTCTCCCAGCCTTATGGACAAGTTTATAGGAGAACTTGTCAATATAAGCTGACCATCTAGCATGCATCTTGGTCCTCAACTGCTTCTGACTTCCCAAATACTTCAATGATTGGTGATCGGTATAAAGAATAAACTCCTTTCCAATTAAGCAATGCTTCCATGTCTTCAAAGCCCTCACAATGGTGTAGAATTCCTAATCATAGGTAGCCTATTTTTGCCTTGCCTTGCTTAGTTTCTCACTGAAGTATGTCACATGCCTTTTCTCTTGGGATAATACCGTCCTGACACCTATCCTACTCACATCGCACTCCACTTCAAATAACCTTTCAAAGTTTGGTAAGGCAAGATCAATGTTGTACATAGTTTCTCCTTGATAAGGTCAAAACTTTGTTCTTGCTCTTCTTCCCATTTAAACTTCCCTTTCTTCAGAAAGTCCATAATAGGAGTTACAATTCTGCTAAAATTCTTAATAAACCTCCTATAGAACGTCGTCAAACCATGAAACTCCTCACATCTCCGATGGTTCTTGGTGTAGACTAATTTCTAATGCCTTTATCTTATCTTCATCCACTTGGATGCTATCTTTTCCCATAACATATATGAGGAATAACAAATTCTCCAACATAAATAGGCATTTCTTCAAGTGGTATATAATTGATTTTCTCTTAAGGCCTCGAATACATGTCTTAAATATCTCATATGCTCTTCAATAGATCTACTATAGATAAGAATATCATCAAAATAAACAACCACAAACTTACCGATGAAAGGTCGCAACACCTAGTTCAAAAGACGCATAAAAGTGCTAGGTGCTTTGGATAATCATCTCCATATAAGATGCATAAAAGACATGACCAACCACTTATATAAGTCATCTCTTGTCTTGAAGGTTGTTTTCCACTCATCTCTAGGCCTTATTCTTATTTGATAGTATCCACTCCAAAGATCAATTTTAGAGAAAATAATGACTTCACTCAACTGATCCAACATATCATCAAGCTTTAGAATGGGAAATTTATAGCCAATAGTGATTTTTTTTATCGCTCTACTATCAACGCACGTCCTCCAACTCCCACCCTTCTTCGACATAAGTAATGTTGACACTGCATAAGAACTCATCCTCTCTCGAATATGGCTTTTCCATATCAACTCCTCTACTTTCTCCCGTAGAATCTCATTCTCTTTTGGGCTCATCCTGTAATGAGGCAGATTAGGCAAGCTAGCTCCTGGAACCAAGTTAATATGGTGTTGGACATCGCGTATAGGTGGTAATCCCTCTAGTAAGTCCTTTAGAGTCAGATTTGCAAACTCCTCCAATATAGATTGCATTTCTTGAGATACCATAGGCTTAGGTTTGCTTTCTACTAGCTCTTCCCTTTTAACAAATAACTGATGTACCTCTTTTGTTTCCTTCATCTCACCAATAAATTTGCCTCGATTATTCTCTACCTATAACAGAAGCTTCTGGATCTTTTCTTGAGACCTCACGCCACTGGTAGGTACTAAAGTATACTTTACGTCATCTTTTACAAAATGGTATGTATTTTTCCTTCCTAAATGTATCGCATCTATATCAAACTGCCATGGTCTTCGTTCTTTAACCAAAATATGTCCAACCTTCTTGATCCACCCAATGCTATAAGGATCTGGATGTGGTTCGGTAGTCAACTTTAACTTCTTCACAGTAGCTGCACTTATAATATTTTCCTGACTCCCTCCATCAACAATCAACTCACATAAATTCCCTAACACCAAACACCTAGTATGGAAGAGCTTATGTCTTTGCAAATCACCATGTTTCTTGCAAGATATCATTAGTCTTCTGACAACACACACATACATCTCCTCATCCTCTTCTCCTTGTTGTTTCCAACCATCACCTTCCGCCCCGCACACTTCCTCTTCATCTTCTTGTTGTTCCACCATATTTACTACTCTCCTTTTTGGACATGCGTTAGATTTGTGTCCTGGCTCGCCACACCTGTAATACTTTGATGGAGCTGATTTAGGATACGGATTGGTAGTTTTGGAAGTTGTTGGAATTACTTTGTTTGAGCATCTGCCATTAGTGCTTCCTTTGCCAACACTATTCCTCGTAGGGGTTGCAATAATCGTTTCCTTTCCTTTATCGCCTAGACTCTTCTCACCTGTATGACACTTGAACTCCAGTTGCTTCTCATTCAGTATAGATTCAGCTTTTATAGCTAAATTTCTCGCATCTTGCACTATAAGCACCATCTGAATTCCTATCTTCTCCCTTATATTCAATTTCAACTCTCTTAAGTAACATGAGGCTTGTTGAGGTTGAGATTCAGACAACTAGTTGCAGGTTACTAACCGCAAAAACTCTGCTGCATATTCATAGACGTTATGATTGCCTTGATGACACTATTGATATGTGTCGAAAATATACTGCTCATAATCTGGTGGTAAGAATCTCCCTCTAAACAATTGCTTCATCCTCCTCCATGAAGAAACCGGATTCCACCCTTCTCTCCTTGACTCCTGCAATTGCTCCCACCATATGGAAGCTCCTTTTTTAGTTGGTAGGCCACAGACTTCACTTTCCTATCCTCTAGAATTTCCGTATAATTGAAGAATCTCTCTACCTTTGCTAACCAATCAAGAAATCCTTCAATATCCAGATCTCCGTTAAAAGATGAGATATCTACCTTAAGTTTATGTTAATAGTCTTCTCTTCGTCTTGGCTGGATCACCTCTTCCTTATCATTGGAACTATTTTTATGATTCCGTGACACTAGATTTTGAATCTGATGATGCCTCGTAGGGTCACCTTCCCTAACAACTGGTTCCTCAATTCTTTTTGTGTTGTCTTCTTGCAATAACAATTGCAACTGGTCCTGAATTAACGCCAGCTACCATTCCATATTGCGAATTGACTCCCAAACTCCAAGTAACTGACGAACGTCGTCGTTGGTGTTAGTCATTGTCAGACAAACAAACTTTAGGTTTTCAAGGCTTTGATACCACCTGACACAGCGTAGAAATGCAGTACTCTAGAGTACAGAAAATCCAGTTCTAATCCAAGATCTACAAAGAACTCAAAAGGTAGACGAAAACCTCAAGAGAAATAGAGTATTTTGATTGAAAATCGGCAAAAGTTCTTCCACAACATCATAAAGAAATAATAAAGGTCACCGTCGTATATGTACTACGTAGACCTCATGGCACCAGGAATTTTTAAACGATGAAAGACAAATAATAGTAATAATAATAAGCAACGGTAGAGAGAATCGAGTGTGTTGGATTCGGTAAATTGAAATTGCTGATTACCGCCGTATGTCCATGAAGTAGAGTATAATTTATTGGGCTTTCTGTTCCAATAGATTCTTATTAAGCCCAATGGGACATTCAAATCCTCCATTCTGGCTTCTATACAAACGAATTCAGCTGATATTTTAAGTTTGGAGCTTTGTAACAATTTTGGTATCATCGGAAACACGATCCAGGCATATGATGCTTTACCCAACTTCGACGGAAACTCCAGAGAGGGCAACAGAACGAGACCTACGTAGAAGCAAATATAGGGGAACACAAGAGAGAGGAAAAGAAGAAGCGAACTCACATTCATATGATATGCAAAACGTTCGTACGCTGTAAAAGAAGTAACCACAATCCATAAACAAAAGCAATTTCCGTTTACGGCAGAGGCAAATGTATGATATTCCTATAACTCATAATTTAGATAGGAACACAGCAATGATCGAATTTATGATGAAATGTCCAAGAAGATCGTCCATGATTTCAGAACGCTGAAGAACATAGCTCAAACTGAGAGAATGCACATCGGTTTGGAAACCAAGACTGCATCACAGCTGAGAAGAATATGCATCTGTCATGTATTTTGAGAACCAAGAAAACACATTGAAAGAATCGTATCAGCGAAGTGAATAGACTATGCGCTCAGACAGTTCCGCACCCACAACACGCTTATATCTACGCAGCTGTGCTTCCAAGTATTTCCTTTCACTGGTACCAAATGCTTGTTGTACATCCTTTAACAAAATGAACAATGGCGTGAATATTGCATCTAGGTAATGGAGAAAAGTCAGTTCAAAAAATAAACAAGTTTTACGCTATAATATCCACGACTCCCTTTATTCATCGAAACCATCGAACTTATCCTTCATGTTTCATTCAATAAATTACTATACAAATATACCTTGTATCTGAGACGAGATCCCCTTATCCCAATTAAAGTACCACCTAAATCTTCATTTCCCAGTTCATTTGGTGTTTGATCACCCATTTCCGGATCTAACTCGTCATCAGAACTTTCAAATTCTGATTCTATCATTTCTTCATCCTCATCCATCGCAGGATCATTCCTGTTCTCATCACCATTGTCATTGTGCAGCTCTCCCACCTCACTTTCGGGAACATGCAGGAAGGACTCTCCATTTTGCAAAAGTGAACTATCTGACAAGACAACATATGGCTTTCTATCGAGCAAAGGCCTTGCGATTTCAAAGGAAACCCACCTGGGAAAAAAAGAGAACGCTGGCTCATAGACCTTAATAACAGAAATACTATTCTACCTTCATTATTTTAAGGCAAGATATGCAGCCTAGATAATTCACAGCATCCAAATGTCTGGCCCTCAAATAAAAGTCACGTTTCCATTAAGATATAGTGATAAATCAAGTCCCAGGATTGCACTTCACTAAGTACCAAGAGAAAGCTGATTAGTATGAAATGCATTTTCTTTTTGAGGTAATCCATCTGATGTCCTGATTGAAAATAGTTACGAACAGGCTCAAATCCTACCAGCACAGAACTTACTTAAGACAAACTAATGCTGATGCCTTATCAATTTTCTGATGTCAAAAAGCAACTTACTGATAACGGAGAGGGCAAAGAAGCTCAGATGGCCAATATGCAGCTTTATATCTCATTTTGCTACAGGAGTGAATATAATAGCCAAGATAATAATACTGAAGACTGGGGCAATGAACTTGATTATCTTTTACCCAGCCTATTTCCTGCAAGGCTGAATACTTGCCTGGTGATAGGAAGGCAAAATCTGGATCCCAGAATAAGTATTTACTGGATAAACATTTAGGAAGTATATCCATTACCCCAACAGCAAATAACCGACCATTAATTAAATACTGCTGATGAAAAGACCCAAACCCGCAAGGAGGAACTCCGCCTTCACCAGATGGTGAGACAGGTACTAGGGGAGAATCAACCAGAAACCTCCTGTATGAGCTTTCAGTAACATGATCTGGAGTATCATTATGCACTATCATCTGGTATTTTCTATACAATTCAAACTCTTCTGGATCAAAGCTAGATCTTTTCAAATGAATCTCAAGCCTCTGCCTTTCACCCTGAGGATGTTTGGAGGCCTTTCTCAAACAGCAGCCTTTTCTTTTACAAGATGTGACAGACTCTTCATAGCTGGCAACAGTTTTAGGACTACTACTGGAAGCATCTTGTGTTCCAGGAGCGTAAAAATTAATGTGTCCATTGCCAGCCCTGATTAATATACCATTAGTTTCTGACACATGATGCAAGGCATTAGCTATCTTTTCTGCAATGGTTTTCGCAGACAGATTATCATCTCCTGCACTTCGTGTAGCATCTTTCTGAGAGGACTGTGCACGCTTTATGTTGGCTGCTATTTGAAAAGCAATGTTACTAGAATACAAGAGATCCTCTGTTCCTTCAACTAGTAACTTCCTTTTTGCATGTGAAACTTTTTTCACTGAAGCTTTCAGCAATGTCATGTTGGAAGGAAGTTCCCCTTCTTCATTACATTTACGAATTACATTGTCAATTTGGGCTGCCAAATAGTCAGAAAAATCTTCTGCCCCACCCTTCCACTCAATTTTACCAGATGTGGAGCCATACGTTGCTGCATTATTTGCATTGTGGGAAGCACAGCTGCATGTAGCCTTTGTCGTATCTGATTCATCAGTAACCCCCCCAGAATTTTCCACATTGAATGAGCCATCCAAAAACCTAGAGATACAGTATCACCATTGCCCAATTTTGAACAGAGTACATAGAAAATAATACAACAAACTGAACTTAATCTCCTACACTCATAGAATTCAAGTTATGAAATGATAAATCTCATGTTCATAATCTCTTTTGAATACCCTAAATTTCAATGAACACCGAAATCTCTTAGCCTGGTCACTCTTAAGTTATGATAATCGATGGACACCTGGACAGGGAAAAGGTGTCTACTCCGCATGATATCTTCATGAATGGTGACTAAGTTCCTAATACTTGGAAAAAGATGAATATATTTTTCAAATGAAATATCTGAAGCATTATTCAAATGACATATCTGAAGTATGATTCAAATGATATATCTGAAATATTTTCCAAATCAAACTTATGTATTTCAAAAATAGAAAATTATTGCAATTAGCAAATTCAATAATAAACTTAAGTGAACAGGGGTGAAAGTGGCATACCTCTGCATTTTTCTAAGCACTCGAAGCTGCTGTTTTGAAGCAATAAAATCACTTGCTTTTAGGCGAATAGTATAGGATGGACAGCAAGTCCTTTCCATCTCAGGTTTGTAGAGGAAGCAGCCAGATCTTCTCCACCCTCGGTCAAGAAGGTCTAGTAAAGGAGAAAAGAATTAGAAAGAGAAAATGGAACTAGCCAATTCTATCTGCATTTGACAAACACATAGAATTTCAGTTATTTTCTCATGTTAGAAAAAAATTATCTCCTAAAAAACCAAAACGCTTATTAGAACTGTATCAAGAACAACAGACGAAAACGTCAAAATTGATGCCAGCAACTATACTGTACAACTTGTTACCAAATTAGCTCTACCTCTAGGACTAATGTTACAGCACAGAATCTAGTAAAGGTTCTTCTACATCATACAGACCTTGGTAGTCATCAACGGTAACGCTGTCTGCCCATAAACCTGCAACAGCAGAAGCGAATTAATTTTTATTGTCGTTAATAAACAAATTTGAAGACAACTAAAGTTCGCAAAATTGGCTACCTTAGTAAAGCTATACAGCAAAGAAAAGACTTATTTCCTATTTCATTTCCGACATTCTATCGTCACTGCTCTTCTTTTCCTCAAATTAGTCCATAATTTAGCTAAACTATGAAAAAAAATGAAACGGTGTCCCCCTGATCTGACTAAAACTAACCAAGTAATGGCTGAAAATTTTAGGAAAGGAACATCAATATCCGACACTAGTTATGAGAAGACAAGCTAAACAAGCCAAATTGCTTGGAATATCAAATTAAACCGCCAGTAATTGAGTAAGACCATAAGCTCGTTGATCACGAGAGCTTGAAAGATAGGTACCGTGAGAGATACTGGTCGGACCGGCGGATTCACAATAACCGCAAGAGCTTTTACGGCGGCCCCAGTCGACCACTACGGTTTCTCCTCTGTTGTTGTTGTTGTTGTTGCGGTTATGGCTTGTGCTCGCTTCGCTCTTTCTCATCTTTCCTGCCATTGTTTGCCGTTAATCAACTACTCACCTCGATTCAGATAAGGCCTCTGAGGTCTGAATGCTAAAATTGTACGGTTAATGGAAACATCTCGATCATATCCGTCGAATCTCAATCCTTCCTCTTACGCTTCTTAGAAAGTTAAATTTGGAATATTAAGGGGTACAATACAAGGATAGAATCAGCGAAGGGGCAAGTTGAAATTAATTGCACATTTTCAAGTTATTGCTCTCTGGTCCTTTTTTATCAAAAAATTATTGACAAGGCCAGATTTTAGTTTGCAGGCAGCCCACAGATTTCCTAGGACAAAAGGCGCAGACCCTTGGTTGGAATCATAATGCGTGGGTTGTGATTTTAAATATGTTAATGAACTAAATTTAAAGTTAAAGAATTTAAACATTATATTTCAGTTAAAAATAAACATTAATTTTATTAATTATAATTATCATTCAATAATAATTTAGATTAATTTACGTTTATATAAATACTATATTTCTTATATCTTATGTAAAATTAGAGGCTAGAAGGCGAGCTGAAATGTTAAATAAATGTTAGAGATGTCAAAAACATCAATCATACTAGGCGGGGCATAGTGTAAAAGTACAACATTAACGTCACAGTACTCGTTACAGTTTCTTTCAACTAACTCCTAAAGTCGATGATCATTGATCAACATCCCAGGAATAAAATATCACCTACTAAGGAAGCTCAGACTTGAATCTCTCACGGCCAAATACATTTTGAGGCCTCTGTACTATGTGTGTTTCTGACATAAGGACCCTCGTTGTACTACATATAATATTAAGCTCCTGTACAACGGACGTGCACAACACGCGGCCCTTATTTAGCAATCCAAACGGCGCGTGTTTAACAGACTAACGGGAGGAGCGTGAAGACAACAGGATCTAGGCCAAATACATTTTGGGGCCCCTGTACTATGTGTGTTTTTCACATAAGGTCCCTCGTTGTACTACATGCAATATTAAGCCCCTGTACAACAGACGTGCACAACACGCGATCCTTATTTAACAGTCCAAACGGCTCGTATTTAACAGACTAACGGGAGGAGCGTGAAGACAACAGGATCTCGCGATAGCGACCTGATCGCGATCGCGAGATCATGCTCCAGAATACTAACGATCTGTCGCGATCGCGAACGCCCTCAAATTTTGGAATCCCCAAAGTCACCCTCTTGCTCATGCACGATCGTGCATTTTGCCTGTGATTTTCAAACAAAAGTCACCGTCGTGCTCATGCACAACGGTGCACTTCTTCTTCTTCCTCTTTACCAAAACCTCAACTTCTTACCTCCATAACTTTTGATCCTGAACTCCAAAAATTCCAAATTTTATATCAATGGAAAGCTCAGAACACATTCTACA
>JAOSBN010000179.1:15287559-15317963 GCA_027563595.1 Erythroxylum suave | reverse complement strand
TTGGCCTAGATCCTGTTGTCTTCACGCTCCTCCCGTTAGTCTGTTAAACACGCGCCGTTTGGATTGTTAAATAAGGGCCGCGTGTTGTGCACGTCCATTGTACAGGGCCTTAATATTGCATGTAGTATAACGAGGGGCCTTATGTGAGAAACACACATAGTACAGGGACCCCAAAATGTATTTAGCCAATCTCTCACTTAAGGGTATCATTATCATCTATTTAGATTAGAGGCCAGTGTCTACAGTCTACGGTTAAAATTACAACAAATTAACCATGGGCATGGAACAAAATGAAGAAATAAGACGAAACAAGGAAGCCTCAAATTCCAAATAGCAATAACAAAAAAAATTAGAGGGTAATCTCGTGAATCCAAAAACCAAAAATCTGAAGTCCGTACACTTGAAGCCAGATATAGAGAACAACTCTCGCTCACTTGCATCTGTCTATTACTGTTACGCCTACAGCTGTCCTCTCAAACTAGAACTCCCACCACCTTCACCTAGAGAAGACTCCTTTTTCACATTTGCCTCGTTACCTTTTTACCCCCCACTCTTTCTCCTAATTTCACTCACAACCGCCCTTCCTCTTTCTCCCTGCAGAGTGATCCCTCACCATCTCACCCTCCAAATTTATCTCTTTATATTTCTGCGCTTTCTATACCTAGAACTCTTAACTCTCTCTATATTTCATCTCACCGTCGACAAGGTTTTTGTGTCTCTTTCGAGAGAATGAGGAGGCCCCTCTTCGTAGCTTGAAGGGACTTTCCCTCTCTAGGATTTGACCTGTCAATGGCGACTCCGTGGAGCTGTGAACTCTCCCCATCGTTATCACTGAGTTTCATAATATTAACTGTATTGCAGACGAAATGCAACCATTTGTTTTCTACTTTCGGATCTTGTACAGGATGCTTTTAGGAATTTGACACGGTTGGTGGCGGTGGTTTAAGTGCTTGAATGGCGAGTTAACCGAAGTTTTAGGTTTTAGCTCCTCCGTGGATCTGAGATTTGTGGTTTGAATTAGAGAAATGAATCGTAGTTTTAGGGCTCAGGACTGGCAAATGCAAATGCAGGCAGCGGTGGTTAAGCAGAGGCAACAATTAAGGGCTTCAATGGCGAACGACAAAGAAGAAGAGCCCGCGTTGTTTCTAGAAATGAAGAACCGAGAGAAGGAGCAGAGCAGTCTCCTCCTTAATAACAGCGAAGAGCCCGATGCCCCTTTGGGTAATTTTATCTTCCTCCACTAGCTAAGTTTACGTAGTTGGAATTAGATTATTGATGAATTTGAAGTTGCAGGGTCCAAACGTGGTACGTCTCCTATATTTAATGTTTCTTCGTCCGTGCCTGCACGAAAGACGATAGCTGACGATTTTCTGAATTCCGACAATGATAAGAATGACTATGACTGGTAACTTGGAGCATATTTGTTCTTGGACTCGAATGCTTCAGTGTCTTTAAGCTGAGTCTAAGTTTGTTATTGTTCTGGTCAGGCTTCTTACACCACCTGGTACGCCTCTTTTTCCTTCTTTGGAGATTGAATCACAAAAGACGGTTATGACTCAGATTGGAACTAAGGCTCGCGAAACTGTCTTAAAATCTCGGGTAAATTAAACTGGATGGCAGCTTTTGTTTGCGGCACTCTTGATTATTTGAAGTGTGAAATTTACATGATTGATGAAATCTTTCGGAGGGAGCAATCCAAAACTTGTTGTCGTCCTGATTTTAGGACAACAAACGGGAATTCTACCTTTCAGATTTTTAACCTGAGAAAAATAGTAGACATGGAACTCATGGTGCCGGAAAACTGCTTAAATATGTAGGACAACACCACTCCGTGTTTTAATGTTACTTGTGGAAAGATGATGAAGTGGTTGATGTTTCCTTTACTAGAATTTTGTACTTTAGATTTCAAAACTAAGTTGGCCTAGTATCAGGTACTAGAAGCTACAAAATAAATTCAAAGCAAATACAATCTAGGAAGATTAACCCTTGCTACCACTGAATGAATTATGCTGTGGTTTGATGCTTCTTCTCACATGTTGACACCGCCAACTATATGAAAACTTTGGAGCCAGTTCCCTGTAGAATTTCCATACCTCCTGAAAAGGGAGATAATCTGTCTTCTCTTGTTGGTTTTTGGTGTTTGATATATGGAGAGCCAGTTGATGTTAATCTACTTTTTAGGATTTCTGATTTTAGGTTGCTGGTATTCGTGTAATACTATGATGTTAATTTTATTCATGGTCCAACAATGTTGTTAAACTTGTTCATGGCTGTTACAGCTGGCAAATCCCCAGCCAGAGCCTACTTCAAAGGGTAACCTGCTGTCCAAGCAATCAGCTTCCTCCCCTGGGTTAACTTATTCAGCCACAGGGACACGTAGGCCCTCATCTTCTGGTGGTACAGGATCAAGACCTGCAACGCCAACTGGACGTCCCTCGCTGACCTCAACATCTAAATCTTTGCGATCTTCAACCCCTACTCGA
Source organism: Erythroxylum suave (assembly GCA_027563595.1). Classification (NCBI taxonomy): domain Eukaryota; kingdom Viridiplantae; phylum Streptophyta; class Magnoliopsida; order Malpighiales; family Erythroxylaceae; genus Erythroxylum; species Erythroxylum suave. The sequence goes on along the minus strand of JAOSBN010000179.1, from coordinate 15,315,480 downwards.
CCAACCATGCAATCATCTAAACCCACAGTTTCGGGAAGCAAACCAACCACTTCCTCAGCTAGGTCCACTGCCTTGACAACTAAGCCCACTGTTCCCACGAGATCTTCAACTCCAACTTCAAGGCCCTCAATACCTTCATCCAAGCCCCCATCAAGGTCAGCAACTCCACCTCGACGACCATCCACTTTATCAAGTGCACCAAGGGTGTCAGTTCCTCCTATTAAATCTTCTCCTTCAGTTACTAAGATAGCCCCCTCAACAGGGAGAAACCCAGTGCCGTTTTGTGCTGCTTCTCCTACTGTGAAATCCAGGCCGTGGAAACCTTCAGAAATGCCAGGTTTTGCACTTGATGCTCCCCCAAACTTAAAAACATCAGCACCTGAGAGGCCGCTGTCAACTACAAGGGGTAGGCCTGGAGTGCCCAGCTGTAGGTCTTCCTCAGTTGAGCCTGCATTAAATGGGAGGCCAAGACGGCAGTCGTGTTCTCCCGCAGGAAGACGACCATCCAATGGACTTGTGCACCTTAGTGGGAGCTCTGTTCCTGCAACCAATCGCACATATTCTAAAGTTGATGACAATGTTAGCCCTGTTGTAAGAGGAACCAAAATGGTTGAGAGAGTAATAAATATGCGAAAATTGGCACCTCCCAAGCAAGATGACATTCATTCTCCTCATGGTAACCTTTCTGGGAAGTCTTCCTCACCAGATGGCTTTGGAAGAACACTCTCAAAGAAGTCTTTGGACATGGCCATAAGGCATATGGTATGTTGCTTTGCATGTGTTGAGATATCCTATTCTTGCATTAGCAATAGTTTTCTGTGGCTGAATAAATATCTATAGAAGTTACGGACAGTGTACCATATGAAGTTATATTCAAATGTCTGATTAGGTTTTAGATGGCCATCTTTCAGTTAAATTCCCTTCTAGTTAGGACAAAATGCGTCACTGTTTCCATTCTCTCAGTTCAGTGCCGCAAAACTCATTAGAAGTAATTGAGCAAGTGAATTAAAATAAGTAGTTTGCTTATTGATTCTAATTTCCAATCATTTATTGAATGACGAACAGGGCATACGACAAAGCATGCATGGTAATTTGCGGCCTCTGGCGACTAATATTCCAGCATCTTCTATGTATAGCGTGAGATCAGGGCCTATACGAAGCAAAACTATTAGTGCTACCGACTCCCCTGTTGCAACCAGCAGCAATGCAAGTTCAGAAGTTAGTGTAAACAATAATGGCCGTTGTTTAGATGGTGAGTTGGAGGATGAAATTGGAAATGACAGAGGCCGGTCACCTTTGCGAGGCAGGTGATGGTTGGGTCCAGAATCTGCGTTATGAATCATTCTCTGATCATCTTTTCCTTTACTATGCGTCTTAGCCTGCTGGACAATTGAAAGGAAAGCCACTTCTGGAAAAGAAGAGGACTGATCGGGGTATTACTGTCATGTTTGCTGTTTGTTAGATTGATTGGTAATCTGGTGTTCTGTAATCCACGGTCTCAGTATTATTAGGAAAAATCAGTTAAGAAGTAGAAAAGAGTCTCAAAGGTCGTTGCTCATTTTACACCCGGTGAGGTCTTCTGTACAAGAATTAGAAATTAAATTCTTCTATTATCAAAAACTGGAAATAGATTTATGACTCTACCAATTATTTCTCTTGTGCATTTTACAATTTTAACCTATGTCGACATTGTGTTAGATTATAGTCACATGCCTTCTGTCAAGAAAAAGCAAGGAGGCGGAGATTAATGTTGATGATCAAAAGTGGATCACTATTTAGTATTTACGGTGTTAATGTTTGCAAGTTATAACTACGTGTTGAGCCCTTCTTCGATCCATTTATCGATATCTAACTTCTCATTTTAATCAACAGACTTAAAATTGGACCTCTTTTTGTATCCATTTCTCCTTCCATAGACTTAAATTTGGACTTTATCCATTTCTCGTATTATGCCCGTGCATCCAATCTTACTTGGGACACGGAATTGTGCCCAAGGCTTATAATGGTCATGCATCTTAGGGTTGTAATAATTTCCTGTTGGTAAAGTGCTCATCGGATAAAAGTTTCATAAGAGAAAGACAGGAGTGAAATGATGTTGGTCTATCTTTTATAGTCTGCTAGTTATCATTGTCGCATTTGGCGCTTACTAGTGATCCATTAAGTTTTCTAATATACACACTCAGCTTAACTTTGTCTCTATTTTTTTGTCATGTTGCCTAAAATAGTCATATTTCACAGTTTTATCAAAATCAAGTTTATAAAACTATAATCATATTTTGGTTAAAGGTTTTATAATGAAATGAAATGTAACGTAATATTATTCTATTGTTTTACAAATTTTCAATAGAAAGAATTAGGTCCTAATTAGTTACATTGTCCCTACACAAGAATCTTAACAAGTCCTCAGCTTCTATTCACTACCTTTGTCTGACATTGATTTGTGGAAGAAAATAAATTGAAAGCATACTTAAGTGTTTCACATTTTTCATAAAATTCTCTAAGAATAATTCATAGACTTCACGTCATAATTAAAGACAATAGTTAAAGAGAACATATCACTACATAAAATTACTATGGGTCAAATATTATTTTTCTCTTCCCTTAAATTCTCACTAAAATAAGCAATTGAGTATCCTTCTTGACCGACTATGTCTCGAATTCTCGTAAGAGATTCACTAGCAACTTTAAATTCTTTAATAAATTCTAAAAAATGCAAAAAAAAGAAAGAGAGATTTAATTATCTTTTTCTTAATTTTTCATAAATATTTTTCTTTATATGTATGAGTATCATTATAGAGCTACACTGCTAATATTATGAAAAAATCACCAATAAAATGTTTATTGGCTATGAAAACTCTATGTTTCATACACATCCTTAGGAATAGGTCAATCAAGAATAGCCTTAATCTTTTTGGGATTCATCTTTATTCCCCAATAATATATAACAAAATTTAAAAATACAAAACTTGATTAAATAAAACACTTTTTAAGGTTGATATAACATTTCTCTTACCTCAAAATTCTCAAGACTTCAAAAAATGTAGCAAGCTTTTTCTATAGTCATGTTATTTATTATATGTCATCAAAACATATTATAAAAAAATTTGGTAATATATGATGGAAATACTTATCACTCTCAGAAAAATGCTAAGTGTATTTCGGCCTTAACCATTTATAAAGCCACTCTTTAATTTTAAAAGTTGTTTCCATTCATTCCAAGTCTAATTCTAATTTGATCAATCCTACTTACTTCATAAGTTTGTCTTGATAAAGATAACAATCTCGGTTAATATGTCTATCCTATATAAATAAATTATATATATAGGAATGTGTCTCAATTACTCGAGCAAAGGAAGGTACAGTGATCAGTTTATTAATGCCGCAGGAAATACAGCCCAAATGCAAGAATATTTCCAAAAAGAGTAGGGATTGTTTCCAATTCCAGAATTTGGAAGGCATGCCACAAATTGCCACGTATGCAGATGAAACCACGGTAGCTGGACCTTTGAACCAAGTCCTCCGTTAACCGCAATTGCTGTACCGTTGACCACTGAATATTCTCCAAACATTAGAAAACAAGATTTCAACCGCCTTCCACATGACCTCAGGCTGAAATAATTGGTCCAGTTGTACACTCCAATCTTTGATAATTCAAGTTTACTCTGTCTAAAATTGAGACATGAACAATGTCTTTTTCTGATTACTTTTAAAATCACACCAAACAGCTGTCAAGACCGTAAAGAACCAGACAACCAACTTAGCTGCTCAACTAACAACAACGTTGTACGGTTCCATGCCTTCTTGATGCTTGTATGATTGAACCACCATCTTTTCATGAAAACTGTCCGAGAAGCCAGCAGAGGATCATGTTTTATGATCATTATCCCAAATAACTTTTGATCTGACTAAACTTTTGAACATGTTAGACCACAGATTGAGTGCAAGGGCTTGCCTTGCTCAAAACCAATAGAAATGAAAGAAAAATACTTTCCCATCCATGTCTTGTGCAAATGGCTTCAAATGAATGCATATGTACAGTGCAAACCACCCAAAAGTTTCAAGTTGTGGAAAATGCATTTCAAAGTTACAGTGCTACCAAACAGGAAAAGAAAGCATTGGTATCTAAGGTTCAAGTTAGAACACTCACTCACCTTGTCCTCATTGGCAATAATATCCTTTTCTGCTAGTTTCATTGCATTCTCTCCGACTGTCAAAACATTTGATCGATTACTTTTAAATTTTAGCAACATAAATAAGGTCAAAATTCAAGTGGAACTAAAGTTGTCATAAACACAAGTTGCCACGATACTTTGAAATCTTCAAATCCATATTCAATGGAACAGAAATAGTTATATTACTAATACAACGATACCTTGTTGGGGATCATATCAACGCTCCAAAATCATCCTTGATGAGTGAAAATAAGTGATTAGTCAACTGGATAACACAAAACTTTGTTCAGTCTCTCCAGTTTATACGTAGTCGCATTGAAGTTATCAATTAGATTCACTCAATTTTGATTAAAAGAACATCAAGATGTTTCATTTTTTGCATTGACAACAACCAAATAGAAGATGATACTAACAACAAGAATGAATCTTGTAGCTTCTCCACTCTCTAAGTGTTATGGGTCTAGCCTCATTTTAGGCATATTCGCTAGACTAGTTCCACTAAATTTCAGCTCTGAAAGTGTTAGTTATCTTCACTAATCAAAAGGAACAAAGATTGGGTAGATTTGAAGTAGAAACCGATGTGTTGAAGCTATTTTTGGATCACACACCTATGCATGGGTTGCATGTGTCCATATCAATGATGGACAAAGCTGTGTCGATAAACATGTAAGCTTCTGTAATCGTGCATGAGTTGCATGATGATGTTTGAGGATAGATAAGTTTGTTAGTAGTCAGACATGAATGTGTTCATGTAAGTCCCTAGAACCGTGTATCTTTACGACATTGAGTTTTGAAGGACATGGTCATCACAAACAGTCGAGTGGGTGATTTTGTGAGATATAAAATCTTATCTTGTTTAGATTAAAAATAAGTTTGAAAATTATAAGTTGTATGAAACATAAATGTATAACAAAAGAAGAGTTTTAGAGTCCAAATGGCACACACACACACACACACATAGAGAGAGAGAGAGAGAGAGAGCTAAACTCACCTTTAGCTCTAAAAACTTTTAGGATTGAATACAATTTGATATATATCATGAAATTTTTTACACAACTAAAAGTGAGTTTAGCTGTGATTGTTTTGTGAAGTGTTCTTAAGTTGTAGTCAATAACTCGAAACCTCAAACACTTGTGTCATGCTATTTTTGATTTAGTTGATTTATTGCTAGTTTTTCCGTTTTTATGTTAAAATTGTGTGTCTAATTTATCTTTTAGTTGTCTATATCATTTAATTGGTTGTTATTGGTTGAGTGATTTCATTAATCTTCTGAGTGTGATTACTTGGAGTCTAATAACTGGTATCAATGTCTTAGACATGGAGAGTGACAATAGCTCTATAGTGAAGTTGACATCGACCACTACTAAATATGGAGACTTATAATAGATCTCTTGTATTGCATGGACCTTTATGATCTAATTGACATGGACAAAAGTTTAAAAGATAATGTCCCGTCTAATTCGAAGAAGATGATAGATATAGAGTGGGAGAAGACGAAGAAAAAAACATTAGGAACTATTAAACATTTCATTGATATCACTATATTCAACAATGTTTTCCAAAGGATGGGTCCTTTCAAACTATGAAAGAAATTGGAGGGGGTCTTTATAAGAGGAAGAATGCTTAAAACAAGACCCACTTAATTAAAAAGTTTGTGAACCTAAAGTTGAAAGCTGAAAAATTAGTCTCGGAACATCTCAGTAGTTTTTACGATATCATCAACAGGCTAACCACCATAAAAATCATCCTTGATAATGAGCTGCAAACCTTGTGATTATTGAGTTCCTTGCCGAATAGTTAGGAAGCTTTGGTTGTGACTATCAATAACTTCACTTTGAATGGTGTACTTTCTTTAAATGTGATTAAAAATAGCATATTCAATAAAAAAATTAGGAGGAAGGAGATCATTGTCAATAATGTACATGCTCTTTTGGGAAAGAGAAAAGGAAGAAACAAGAGCAAAAGTTCCTAAAAATAGGGAAAGTCTAAGAACATGTCTAAGTTTAGAGATGGTAAGGAGACTGAGAGGTGTCACTACTACACCAAACTTGGTTATATAAAGAATTTTTTATATGAGTAGAAGAGAGACTGTAAGAAATAAGACAACAAGAAAGATAGAGATGACAGTAATATTAAAGCCATAACCTTAAGCACTAATGATGAGATGTCACTAATTTATGCAACTAATGAGTGTCTCCACATTTGTCACTCAGATTTTGAGTAGTTTATTAACACAGGGGCTTTCACAATATAGTGACAAATTAGAGCTCTGTTAGCATCGTCAACATAGTTGAAATCCAAGTTCAAACCAAAGTTGGGTGTGTATTGATCTTGAGAAGAGTACGACACATTATAGGCTTATGTCTCAATTTGTTGTCTACGAATGTATTAGACCAAGAAGAATATCGACACAATTTTGGAGATGGCAAGTGAAAGCTATCTAAGGGAGCATTAACAATTACTTATGGTAGATTGTGCTACACCCTATACAGAAGGTATGTGTTGCAGAATTATATGTCATTAAGGAGAATACTTCTCTAAATTTATGACACTAAATATTAGGATATGTTAGTGAGAAGGGTACTAAATTACTAGTTGGAAAATCACTTATCCCTTTAAAAACTAATGTTTCCTTTAACCCCTATAATCATTGCATGGATGGAAAGTAGCATCGAGTTTCATGTCTAAAAGGTCTATTATAAGGAAGACCAAGTTGGAATTGTTATGGTCCCACTGAGGAGGATTCATTGGGGGTAATAAGTACTTTGTTACTTTTATCAATGATGTTACTCACAAGACTTGGATATTCATGTCACAAAATAAAATTCAGGTGTTTGAGACCTTTAGGAAATTTAATATGATTGCGGAAAAGGAGATGGAGAAAAGTTTGAAGTATCTTCGAAAAAAAAATAGAGGTAAGTACACCTCTAATGATTTTGACGACTATTGTGCAAGTCTATATGTTGAGAGTGTGAATAGAACTATTATGGAAAAGCTTCAGTGTATGCTCAAAATGTCCAATCTACCAAAGTTCTCTTAGGGTGAGGTAGTTTGAATAATAACATACATGATCAATAAAACTCCTTCAATCACTTTGGATCTTGGTATTCCCAAAAGAGTGTGAACAGGAAAAGATTTGACTTATATGCATTTGAGGGTGTTCAAACACAAAACTTTCAAGTATATGCCAAAGGAGTAGAAATTGAAGCTAAATTCTAAGACTACTCATTGTATATTTGTTGCATATGGAGATGAGGATTTTGACTATAAGTTCTATGACTCAGAAAAAAAAGAAGAAGATTATTAAAAGTTGGGATATAGTCCTTTGCAAGCATGAGATGGGTGTAGATCTCTTCAAAGAAGACAAAACTACTTTCAACAATTTGCCTTTCAATACAACAGATTCCATAGATATGCCTGCTACCATTGATTAGCCTTTAAATGAAGAAGGCAAAAGTGATGAGCTGGCATATGATGGTAATGATAAGATACAACCTATTAGAGATGAGTTGCATGAGCCACATCTATGATTAAATGAGAATCATGAGCAAAGGGAGCAACCTACTCAAGTTTTAGAATAAGTCTGAATTTAAAGGTAAACTAGAGGGAAGAAGCCTTCGGCTAGGTGCTCAAGTTTATAATATCTTCTAGTCATTACTAAGGGGGAGCTAAAGAATTTTCCAGAAGTTCAGTCACTTAAAGACAAAGACTTTTAGCTCAAGGTAATGTAAGAGGAGATGGATTCTTTGAAGAAGATTCATGTGAGATAATAATGATGCTAACATATCGACAAATGTGGATCCTAAAATTAAGTTTGAGCTTTGTAGTTAGTTAATTGGGATGGCTTTCAGGTGATCAATGGGGTGGTTGATTTCTCCTTCGAGATAAGCTAGAGTGGGAGATTATTGTGAATCTAGCATCATTTTAGTCATATTTGTTACCAATTCCACTAATTTTGGGCTATGACAGTGTTAGTTGTCTTCGTAGATCAAAAGAAATGAAGATCTAGTAGATTTGAAGTAAGAACCAGTGAGTTGAAGTTATTTCTAGAGCACACACACTTGTATGAGTTGCACATGCTTATGTTATTGGTGGATATGGACATATGGATAAACGTGTAGCAATAGTGTATAATTTGAATGACAATGTTTGGGGATATATATGATTGTGTCATTGACGAACACAACCATGTTCGTTGACTATGTAAGTCTTTGAAACTGTGCATCTCCATGAAGTCAAGTTTTAAGGGGAACATGAACTAGTATAATTCTTATCCTTTTGATGTTGAAAGGTAAGATTGAAAGGAAAAAAGTTGCATGAGATAAAGGCACATGACGAAAGAAGAGTTTTAGAGTATATAGAGCATTGTTCAACTATAATTTTGTTAAAGTTTGATTTCTAGACTAAGTTGGAGTAGTATTGTGTATGTGTTTGTATATATACACACATATATATCAATTTATACTCAATCTTAGAAGTTTTTAGAGAGTTAAAACAGAGTTTAATTGTAGTTGTTTTATAAGATTTGTTTTTTGAGTTAGAGTCAATAGCTCTAAATTTTAAACGCTTGTATCTTACTATTTTTAATTTAGTGGATTTACTTTTAATTTATCTCGTATTTTTCATGTTAAAATTATGTGTCCAATTTATCTTTCAGTCATGTGTACCATTTGAGTGTTTTATTATTGTTTAAGTGATTTCATTAATCATATGAGTGTTATTACTTAGAGTCTAACACTAATAGCATCCGAAGCCATCTAAGACTGGGGCGATAAGTTGGAATCGTTGAACAAAAAACTCAATTACATAACATTAAATTCGAGAAACCTTTCTAGAATTTTTCTTTATTTCTAGGTATTTTGTTACAAAAGTAAAGCAAGCTTGGTGTTTTGTTTTATACAAAAAAAAAATTAAATAATACAAAGTATCGTTAGCTATAATAACCTCATATCCTACTTATGACTTAAAGGTACAACTCAAAAACTAAAAATACATAGCTAAATTTTGTATTCTAATAACTCCTCTCAAGTTACAATCCCAAATTGACAAAAAATTAGGATGCAAAATGTCCATTGAAAGGTCTAACAAAGATGAACATGGAATAAATTAAGGTTGAATATAAAGTTGCTTAAAATAATCACCAACCATAATCACTGTTAATATGTTTAGTCCTTTTATGAAAAATTATATTAGCAATAACTGCCTAATTATGACAATGTGAATAATTCAAGCTGGAAATCATTGACCAAATAAGAAACTCACAATAATTATAATCCCATACTTTGGTATAATTGGTTGCTTTCTAGTATTCTATGAGACTAAATCTCCATCAATAGACATATAATAGCCAAACAATGAATCTTGAATAGTTCTATAAGCACCATAATATGCCACAATGGTAAAGTCACTTTGCATTATATCTTTTTAGTAACATTTGCACTAACATACTAGAAGAGATCAAATGCTTTTTAACGAGAGACTCATTGATGAAACATAAATTGACTCAAACGTTGTATTGTATAACTCACATTTTCTATTATGGAATTTAGATACAACAATTTATCAATTATCCTTCTACATTTTCTGGCTTATTAAACAATTGATATTCATTTAGAAATCCTTTTACAAGAGGAAATAGTGCGTCATTCATATTATCTAGTTTACCATCTGGTAGATATCATTAAAAGAAATTGTTGACTCACAAAAGTTTTTTATGTAAGTCTTATAGTTACTGGGTTTAAAAAATATTTAGCATAATCCAATTTTTCTTTTATTATGAACATCTAATTTAAAGTTGTCATTATTGATTGAATTACCTCTTTCCTAGTGTTAAGAAACATCATATCATCAACATAATTTAATAAAGCCAATAACTCATTCCCACTTACTTCAATATACAAGCAGTAATCATTCTTGGATTGAATAAAACCTAATACAATTAAGAATTTTGTAAATTCTAGGTTTGTTATTTGAAGGACTACTCTAAATCTTAAAAGGACAAACATCATTTTTATTAACCTTTTTTATATCTTTCAGGTGAAAATATGTGCACTTTTTCTTCCAAATATTCATATAAAAAAGTATTATTAATGTCAAGTTATCAGATGGACTATTATTTTACTATAGCAATAGTAAGAATCAATTAAATAATATAACTAATTTAGCTATAATAATAGATCTATTTTGTTATCAAATCCCTCCACTTAGTTATAACACTTAGCAACTAATATTACTTTGAATATATTCACTTTTTCGATAGCATCATATTTCACCTTATAAAGCTACTTACTCATTATAGCTTTCTTGTTTATTAGCAATTGAAGCAACTCTTAGGTATTGCTTCTCTTTGAGGCATTCAATTCATATTATATTTCCTGAATCCAATATAATATCTCTTGAAGCTTCTGGACATGTGGTTGGTTCTAAACCATAAATACATTAGAAATAAATGTCATATAGAAAAACAAATAAAGAAGAGAATAAAAGAAAACAAAGAATATGAAACACAATTATCAATCAGGTACTTTTGATGTTGAAAGAGTGTGACTAATATTAAGAAGAGAAGTAACATTGCACTTAAAATCTTGTAATCAACTAAGCTTCTTAATAGTTCTTTAGCTTTTTCTAAGCATTGATAGAAGCATATCAATTTTTGATATAAAAGGTGTATTCATTAGGTCATTCTCATGGAAATTATTTAATGATTTAGTTATTCGACTCCTAAGAGGTATATAGGTAAAGTGGTTTATTGATTTATGTGAAAAGAAAATAACAAGAAATTTTTATGTCTAGATCAACATGCAAAAGTATACTAGGGTTATGCTTTGCATCATTGTTAAAAGGCAATATATGCTTATGTATTTTTTTAATTTTGTAAATTATATAACGTATATCCATTTTGATTCCCTGAATATCACATTTTATAGACCTAACCTCAAATTTGTGTTTGTAGTGATAAAAATTAGTAGCATAACAAAGACATCCAAACACCTTCATATACTCATACGTAGGTAATTGTCCAGTTAGCAACTTAAATTTATAGGCCAACTTTGTTGAAATAATCCTATTCAAAATGTATGTAGCAATAACAACACACTTGAACTGAAAAAAAATCAATATTGCTAGTCCTTAGTGGCACCTAAGAGGAGGATAAGTAAATTACGAAATTATTTTCTATTTAATAGATGACATTCAACAATAATAAATAAAAATTATGTAAAACAATTTATAAATTGTAGAGAAGAAGAGACATAAATCAATTTACAATGGCCCGATGAATAACCATTGCTTACATCCACTCTCCAAGATACTTTTAAGTGAAAGTACAATAGACATTACAAATTTTATAATTTTGATGTCCCTTAATCATCTTTATTCTTCACTCTGATCTTCACTTTGAATGATTCAAACTTTAACTTTTCCTTAGCAACTTTATGAAATATCTCTTGATTTATATATGACTAAAATTTTCTCTCATAATGATTCATAAAAGTAAAAATCATTAGTAGTACTCTTGTTTTATTATTATCAAAACATTAATTAAAACTTCCATTGATCCAATAATCTCTCCTTTTCTATGATAATAAAATATTTTGTGATATTAGAAGAAGCAATAATGAAATCAAGTACATACATAATATAAATCATTAACTCGTGCATTAAAAAGATTACAAGTGAAAATTTTAAAGAAAAATTGTAGACATGATAAATGTCAACATAATATCAAATGACATGATAAAAATATATTCAATTATCAAACATTTCTAATAGTCAACAAAGTAGATACATATCCAAAATACTCCCCTTGAATCTAATATCACTAGATTTCTGTCCCTCTTTTTTAAAACATCAAAAATCAATTATTTGAAGGAGAAAAGCAAGATTGAATTAAGTAATATAATCTATCAAAATGGTGCATCATAAGGACATAATAAGGGTCAAGATTGCCCTATATTTGAGTGAGTTATCACTTAATAGTTACTAGACGAGCATTTGAAGGTAATTATGACATGGTCAGGAGGCAGTAGCCTTATCATTTGTAGGTAGCTCAATGGTGTGACTAAGTAGAGGCTTATCAAAACTAATGTCATATGAGGGAGCCTTGTAGGGTGGCATAGGTTGTAGTGATTACTACTGATATGACTGAGTCATGTGACTATCAACCAACTATATAAGGTAGCATAACCAGAAAAGAAGTCTAGATCTATCTCATATTTGTAGGAGGGATGTGAATATTCTAAAAGATGATGCTAAGGATAAGAGGATATGTGATATTTTGTTTCTTTTTATTGATCTTATTAAAATACACCTTATTATGCATAATGAAGTTACCAAGATGAAAGCTCTCTCCTATTCTGAAGGTGGGTCGAAGCCAAAAGTTATAATGTCTTAAAAACATAAAGTAGGCACCAGAAGAAACAAAGTTGTGCTTGAAGAAAGATGATGAAATCTAGGAATAGTATCAAGACCATTGGCTTTTGCATTGACACATAACTTAAAGATGATTTTGACTTTAGCAGACACAAAATGGGTTGAAGTTGATATTTGGTATGAAAATTATAGTAAGTATAATTTTTAGGAATGTGAATGCCTAAAAATCTCATTATGAGACTACTAACGAGATGGATGTCTACATATTGGACTCTAGAACATAAATAAGTGTCGTCTCAAATTACTAGAGGTTGAAAATTACAATCAAATAACATTTATTAGAGTGATGCGATAAGTCTTGATAAGTAGAGATTTTTCAGCCTTAATTGCAGTTGTACAAGGTCATATGCATTAAATTATTCTAAACAGGATGGAAAATTGAAATAGTTTTTACATAACTCATGTAAAGTATAATCAATAAACTAAAGAGAGAGAGTGTTGAAGCACTCATCCTTACAAGGAACAATATGTAGGTGGTGGAGGAATTAGCGATCGCTCATAAGTCCTTAGAGTCTTAATATAGGTAGGGGTTAATCTTACCTCAAGTCTTAAACACAGGATTGGAGCTACCTCTAGTTCTTTCTATGGGAATAAAAAGTGTGAGGTACTTTGAGGAACAAAGAACTTACAAAAAAATAGGTACTGGTGAATTAAAGGTCAATGGCCATATGCAAGGAAAACACTTTGATGAATTCTTAGAAGTTAAATCTCACTAACTTTAGTTTCAATAAATAATATGCAATTATAAAGGGAAATACAAGATAAAACATGATGTACGCAAATTTGATTAAAAAAATATCAAAATCAAGGTTTTTAAGGAAAAGTGATTAAAGAAAGATAATTTTAGTTACCAAAAAATGTTTTCAAACCTTGAAAAATAATTAACGTATAAAATGGTTTCAATTTTATGAAAGTCACTTCTAATTGTTACTAATAAAAACAATTCCCAATTTCTTCATAAGTATCTAAGTTGAAATTATTCAATTAGGTCATAAATTCATAAGTTTAAATGAAATTGATTGTTGGAATAACTTAAGTAAATTCCCAACTACAGTAACCAACCATTAATTTCACAAAAATTCACCTTTAATTTCACTAATAAAGCTTCAATTTGAAAAAGGAAAGAAAAGATATGTAAGAAACTGAAAATTCCTCAATTTTGAAATCTTAACTCAATTTACAATTTGATTTAATCTAAATACAATCTAATGAAATTGAATGCACATGCATATTTAAAGTACAAAAATAAAGTAAATTAATCAAAAATTGAATAAAAAATCATAAGTTCTTTTTTAAAAAAACCATATCAATTGGGGTTAGGACTTACTCAAATTGAAATAGTTGAATTGATCACTAGAGATGATGTAATCATATCTTGGAGATGTTGGTGGATTCATCAAAATTGATTATATCACGTAAGATACCATAAAAGGAGGAGAGTCTATGAGGCTTCTTCAGAACTAATTGTATCACCTAAGATTCACCAAAGAAGGAGGAGGGTCAAGGATTGGCAAGAACTAAGTGGGCTTAGTTCGAGACTTGATCAGGCCCAGAGTTTGTAGTTTAAGCTCAAATTTGATCAAGCTTCAGATTGTCTGAAACTTGATAGGGCCTGACCATGCCTAAAAATTAGATAAAACACAATTTAAAAGTATTAAAAATAAATATCTTTAGCAATTACATAATGCAAAAAAAAATACAAATAGAATAAGTTTTCAAATGTAAGATACAAAGTTAGAGACTGGAATATAATTGGAGTTTATCTAAATAGGCATATATAGAGTTTTCTTTATTAATTTGCATAAAACTGCACAAGTAAAGATTTACATCTTCATTTGCAAAAACATAAATCAATTACATGAAAAAATAGGAAATCAAAAATTAAAGATTTAAAAAATCAACATTAAAGTAAAAAGGTTCTAATTAATTTTTATAATTAAGATCGATAATGGTTTGCATCACATTATCTATGTATAGAAAATTTCTTATATAAATTGTACCCAATTATAAATTAATTTTATTAATAAATGCATGATAATTAGCAAATAAATATACCTCATCATTAGATATTTGTTCAAAGAAACTTCCATATGGAAGAATGGTTTGTATACCTGTCATAATATAAAAAGAAACTATAAGATAATATGATAAATGATTGTTAAAATTATAAAGGTAAAAAACTAATACATAAAGTTTACCTTGAATATTTTTAGCATCTAACTAACTTTAAGCACATATCAAGGCTTCCATAGTGTTATAATAAAGTCAACTATAATAAGAACTTATTATCCAACCACCAGTACTAAAAACATAATCCAAAGTAACAGTAGATACTAGAAATTTTAAGAGGTCTTATACAATTACTAATATGATCAAATAATCACCTATATGTGACTTCCACCATGACAATATATCAAATTGCTCATGACCATCTAAGGTCACAATATTTGATTCCAAATATTTGTCTAACTTTATCATTTTATAAGAAGTCCTAGCTTTTATTTTTCATTGAAGAATTCTTTAAAAATGGAAGTCAAACTTATAAATATGTTTAGTGATGAGGATGATGATGTATTACCAATAATAGATGAATATGATATTGAACTCCTGCTTTCCTAATTTTTGTTCTTTCTTAATTTATAATCATTAACTAAATAATATCATAATTACTTAATGATATTAATATGCCATCAGCTTAATCACTATAATATTATCAATAGGAAATTAAAGCTCCTCCATTTTATATCTCTAGAATATAGAAATAAATGTCACAATATGCCCTACCATAAATCGATAAGGGTTGAATTTATTTATTATTTGTTTCGTGGTAGTCTGAATCAACTCATTGAAATAAAAAATCTATCTAGATAATGCTTACTTAATCTCACATATGTGGCTAAAGCAAATGTGCAAAGTTAGATATTTAGTTTTTGAAAACAACTCAGTAACATTATGAGACACCACCAACTTTGTGTAAATTGCTTTAGCAAACTCCCGTTTCTCTTCTATCAACAAGCAAGCATTTTGGGAATTTCTTTGTCTCATCATAATAAGCATATTAATATATTTGATTGTTGACTCTAGCTTCTTGAGTGTTGAATTCCAATTGGTTGGGAAAACTAAAATGAACTTCTTGTTCATGAAATTTGTGGTTATGTAATTTCCTCAAAATTTGAACTCTTTTAGATGTTACACTTTAATACACTGCGTTAATCCAGCTTACCTCAACCTTTTCCTTCATTACTTTTAACTCGTCCTGCACTTTAAATTCATGATATACATAAAATAACACATGAAATAATCTCTTATCCGTCAGCAAACTCTCAACCCATAACTTGTTATTCACGTTTTTATCATAACATTATTTTTGCAATAGATGTCCAAAGTTATGATTAAGAACTAATATCAACGTTGTATCAATTTTACAACCTATTAAACACTCAACAAATATAGTTGTCAATTTTCACTTATGTAAGGTGTCGACATATAAATAAACCTACCATTTTAAAACATGAATAGATATCAATATAATATAATCAATGAATAAAAGATAAAAAATTAATGAGTATTATTTACTTTAGGAGTTAATTGCACAATGTCTAGTTTTGTCAATGTAATGTATCATCATCATAAAGCTGTTCTTTTAATTATCATACATCCACATATCTACTATGATGTAAAGGCACAAATGTGTTTCTTGCAAAAGCTTATATATTTCTCTATGTCTTGTTATCCCACATTGGTAAGGGAGTACAAGTTTGAAGGGTTTATTATTGTTAACATTCTTTGGCCTCATAGTTGAAGATTCTAGTGGGTTTTGATGAAAGACCATACGTGTGCGAGTCACCGCCCGCCCGTCTAATCCAAGCTGGGCACGCCGCTGGCCGCTGCCCGTGGACCATATTGACATGGGCCTTTTATTTTCCTTTTACTTATCTAACTAATAGATACGTTTTTTTTTGTATCTCTTTATGGCAGCCTTTATTTTGTCAAAATTGTTTTCGTTTCCTTCTTAAAAAATATATCTCTATTCCTTTCAATGATGATCTGAAAAAAAAATGCTTGCCACTTCCGTTTTCTTCTTCTTTTCCTGCACGACAGTTACCTATGTATCTTCCATCCCTTTGACTACGAGTGCACGTTTCGGAGGTTTGCTGTGTTAACCTTAGGGAGCGACCAGCTTTACTATTTTGCACCGAGGACAAACCGAAATCGCTTTCAAGGCAGTGGTGTTACATATAGATAAGTCTTTTTCTTCTTGTGAAGTCATTGTTTGTTGCTACTTCAGCAGTTAGTATATTCAAATTTATTGTTACAATTGGGAGATTTATGAATTAATATGTACTTTTGGACTACAATAATGCCAAGTGGCAAGACAAATTAATACATGACAGTATAAATAAGTGACATATGGCATTAGGATTTAGTGACAAATGGCTTAGATAATTGGGTGACAAATGACTTAGAGATTGAGAGACAAATGGACCAATTATTAAGAGACATTTGATACCATAATTAGAAGAAATGTGGCAACTGTCTTTATATGACAAATTTCATAACACTTGCCACATATCTATCTCACAATATACAAAAATAAGACAACCATCTTCTCTTTCATTTATACTCTTTGCTACATGCTTTATTCTTCTCCTCCTTCTTCATTTAAGACAATCATAACCCCACACTCATGACTTTGAATTGCCAAAATCCTTCACTTTGCTACTCTAACATTTCGTTGTCTTCTTCTTGTTATCAAAAACCTAACCTATTCCACCTTAAGTTGGTGATGATCGTGTAAGCTTGGGGGCTAGGTTTACTTGATGATTTGAGGAAGATTTGGAGTTGAACAAGTAAGTAACATATTGTTCTTTACGGCTTGCTTTAATATAAACATTTTTTATGATTGTTTAGAGGTGGATTGATAGTGAAAATGGTGTTTGATAAGTGCTAGAATATTGATGAGTGAATGGATACACTTGTGTTCAGTTTTTGTGTAAATGATAAAAAAATAGTTTATGAATTGTTGTATAGATGATTTTGAGTTGGAATTGAGGTAAATTTGATGAGGAATTGAAGTCTAAACAATGAACTATGAAGAAGTTGTTTTGAGGTTAGTCAGAAAGTGTCAAAATTTGGAAAATTTTAAAGGAAATAAAGAGCACATTTTCAGATAACAAATCCCATGATCATGGGAGGGCCTCCACGATCATGGGCAATGCATTGAAAGTGAGAATTTCTCTTTTATGTTATTATTGAATCAACTAAGGATAAGTTACCTTACTTTGGTTCAATTAGAATTGATTAAGGCTTAAATTGAACTTAGATTGATGTTGGATTAATTGGTTAAAGGTTTGATAAATTTAAGTTATTAATTGATGTTATAAATTAAGAATGGATTGTTGATATCAATGTATCTGAAACTGGAAATTTAGATTTGTTAAAGGAATAAAGATGTTCTTAGGAATGCAAATGTGATCCAAAGAATATGAATAAAGTGTGTTAGGTATGAACGAATGAGAATTTAGATATTGTGAGATTATATAATGTTAAAGAAGAGATTGATGAATTTAGAATAATCAAGTTTACTTGACATTAAAGCCTAATTGCAAACTAGTTATATCCAAGTTATGATGTATGAATTTGAATGCTTATATGATTGATTAACTTAGTAATGTATCAAATATATATGTATTGCAAGATTTTAAATGCACAAGTAGAACGTCAGCATCCAGAAATTACCAGTTCATTAAAGCAATAGTTTATCTGGAGCTTATTATGAGTCAGCATAGATATTTTCTCACTACGATTGATTTGTTTCTACTTAAATTTTAGTTATTGAACTGTTATCGATATGATTTTGATAATTTTGAACATTTATGGTTCGAGGAGTTCTATATTTGGGATTGTATTTGGAGTGTTTCCTACTTATATGTGAATCTGGAAAAATATGTGTACTCAACAAAATGTTGAATGTCGGACTTAGAGTTGATGAATTTGTGAAAATAAATGTGCACGATGAATGAAAGATATTGATAGCATATTATGAGAATTGATACATTTCATCATATTGTTATGCATGATTAGATAAAGGAGTTGTGATCGAAGTGACCAGTCAAAAAGAGCTTAAAGCTCATAAATGTACACAACAAGCCACAGGCTCAATTATTACTGAACCTAGTATCCACAAAGGGTATTGGACAGTCTATGAAATGAGCTTGGTATCCACATCAGATACGGGATAGTAAAAAGGCGCTTGGTCACAACAAACTAAAAATGAATGGAGTCATATCTGCATTGCATATATAACTTGATATGTATTATATGCATGATTGAATTGACTTATTAGATTGTTCTGAATATAGTGATATGAAAATCGTACTTATTAAAATATGATTAAATGTGACGATTTATTTGAAATTGGACGATATAAATTGCTTGCGAATTTGATAATGAAATGATATAAATTGCTTGTGAATTTGATCATGTAAATTGTCCTTGTATTTTTATATGAGTGAGCACATCACTGATGGTTCACTTACTGAGTTCACAAAACTTATCAAAATTACAACGTTGATTTCTAGGTGTAGGGTAGACCTAGCTTATAAGGTGATAAAGTAGAAGTATAGTGCTTGCATTTTTAGGAAAACAAGAATGGCTCAAAGGTCTAGTAAGCTAATATCTGAGGAGTTATAGATTGTGTTTATGTAGTTTCTCATTTTATATAGAACATGTTATAAAAGAGTAGTAAACTCTCATATGTTTTTGGTTATGGAAATATATGTATTAAGTAGTGTGATGCTATAGTGTAAATTATGTTTCTGAATGTAGTGGCAAAGGTTGATCTTTTGGCTATTTATGTTATGAATGATGCCATAATAAGTTAATGTGACTGCTCTAACAAGCCATTTTCATAGGGTATGTTCTTGAATGTCCTCTGGATATTTAGACATGTGCTTTATGGAGGTGATGTGTCACATTATAGGGAAGAGACCGACTAATAACATGTTCAAAGATGGTTGGAACCTTAGCAAATATGCTAAAGAAGCTTTACCAAATGGAATGGCTAAGATTGTTGATCCTATTCTCCTTCAAGAAGCAGATGAATGATAGGCAAACACTTATTTCTCTGGACTAGATAGAATAACAAAAAGCAGAGTTATGTAATGCAGAGTTTGGTAATTGCTATAGGAGTTATCTATTAAGCTAAATCACCAAGAGAGCGGTTAAACATCAATGACGTTTCAGCTAAGCTTCACAAAATCACAAACATTCTTCTAAAAGTTGTATGACAATTTTTAAAAATCCTAAAAGTTTTTTCTTTTTTTTCTCATTGGAACAAAAGTACCAAAATATCACATCTGTTGGCTATCAACTCTTCCTTCTTGTTTTTTAATTTCTAAAAAAACGTATTCACTAATAAAGTGAATAGTCATACCCAACATTGCCTTTATGGTATGACTATTGGTCAGGTATGGGTCCTTTGATACACTCGACTCAATACTCGAGAATGTCCTCTCTACATTCACTGCACACCTGAGTTTGTTTTTTCATTAATAGGAACTCCTAGAACTTTCCCTGAAGCCTACAACATCTCCAGCGAAGATGCCCCCCGATACCACATACATCTAACACCTTTTTTGGGAAGAATATCCTGCTTAACAAACTTACAAATAAAACCATTCTTGACCAGTTATGTAGACAATGCTCTAAGGTATTATGGTTCACTACGGTATGGAGTAAAGTTTTAACTCCAAGAATATCCTTTATTTTTTAGTTAGTTGTACAGAACAAGTTGTCCACCATTTACAGAATGCCATACATACAAGTAGATAAGGCTTGCATGATATGCTCTTTACATGATGAATCACAGAACCACCTTCTCTTCGAATGTCCTTTCAACAAAGCTATTTGGGACTATGTTACTACTATATGTTCATGGACTGATCCAGGGGTCTCTCTTACAGATATTAAATTCAAATCTCAACTCAACACACTTTCTCGAAACCAGACTACCAAATTCACATTTTCGTATTGGGAGTTTTGTATCTACACGCTTTAGCGAGAACGAAATCTCAAACGTTTTGCCAACAATCAACTAAAGAAGCTTTGATATCTATGATCATCGCTAAAATTTGTGAGCTCATTTTGATGAAGAAACTACATCTTAATTGCAGCTTAAACATCTACTCCTCATTGCATATATAGCATAAACATTGCAACATATATTTCCTAGTTGTTCTTTGTTGTAAGATCCCACATCAGTTGGAGAGATGAACGAAGAATGCCTTATAAGGGTACAGATCCCTTTTCCCCATAGACGCATTTTTCGGGACAGGAAAAGCAAAATCATGAGGGCCTTGGCCCGATGGGCAACTTAAAAAGAACAATATCTGTAGGCAAGAGGCCTAGGCTTTTACATTTGCTCTAAATGTTACATTCTAAGGCTGCTTAGCTAAGGGTATTCCCCTTTGCTCGAGTTCATATAAATCTCTTTTATTAATTAAGTTCAATTCTTAAAAAAAAAAGAATTGCCAAAAGCTCTCTAATTCATCTTACATTAATACAATTATTGATATGATGTTATAATTGAACTATAACTTGGTTTAAATTCTGGTTTTTATTGTTATGTTTTGTTTATGTTTTCTATTTTTAGTTTTTAATTTTCTAAATAAAATAAAATATTTATTGTTTATTAAGTTATATTTTTATATTATTAGTAATAGTCAAATATTAAATAAAACTTAAAGTTAAATTAATTTTGAAATTAACTAACTAAATAATTTTATTTTTATATAATAAGTATTAGTAAAATATTTATTACATTTTACTAAAATAAATAATCTAATAAGTCAAATTTTATTGCATATTGATATTTATTCGTTAATATATAACTAATTTATTTGGAAATTTATGTATTTTAAAATGTTTTATATTTAAATTATATTTATTAAAGAATTGTTAATTTTAAATGTAAGTAATTATAAAACTAAACTAGGTTAAATAATTAAAATTTGAATAATTTTCTTATTAATTAACATTAAATAATTAAATAGCATATATTTAATTAATTATAAAACATATTATGACAAAAAAGATAAAAAAATAAATTTTAGTTTTTATAATTTTCATCAGAAAAATAAAATTTTGATAAACAGACATACATTTTATCAATTTTAAAAATAAAAGATAACAATCAAAATAGAAATAAAGATAAACAAGCCCAAGACTTTAGAAAAATCCTGGAAATTTATAGTAAAAATAATTAATCAGTATTTCAATTAAAAAAACTCTTGCTCACCCTTTCTAAACATTTGAAGATTTTATAAAGAGACTATGACTACAAATTATTGGAAATTCGTGTATATCCTTTCTAAGTTCAAATTATCAAGGTCTTAAGAACCAGACCGGATTGGCTAGTCCAACCGAAAAAGTCTGAACCGGTCATTGGTCCGGTTCGGTTTTAACAAAAAACCTGTTAGTATGAAAATCGATTGGTCTTCAGCGAACCGATTACATCGGTTCAGCGAGACAAAGCCTCTCACAATACTTTGAATCTGGGTATATTTCTTTTGAGCATCTCCATTTCTTTCCATCCGTTCTTCTACATCTCCTTGGTTCGGGATTGATTTTTCTCCCAAGACCCATCTGGAACAGTTCCATCCAATTGCAAATAAACCTAAACCATAACTAGTTAAAAGAAAATACCACAACAATATTAATAAGCACAAGCTGAAAAGATTGAGCATCAAGTAGAGTTGTTACTGTGTGGCGATTGGCAAGAAAAGAGACTTGAAGACAATACTGAAGAATCGTGGCAGCTCCTTTTAATAGTGAAAAGGAGATCAGGAGGAATAGGGATGCCAGAAGCCATATACTTAAAGATTAAAGCTTGAAGCTCAAGCTCTTGCCACTAAGTTGGGGTGAAAGGCAACCTGCTTCTTCCATTCATCACAATGGAAGAAAAGGAAGAGTGAGGAACCTTGATGCCCAACCTTGCTGTACAAACTCATACATAGATGCCATGAAGGATCTTCATCAGCTTCCCCGACTGGAGAGATTTGTCTTTGTAATTAGTGACAACTATTACGAAGATTATATCCAATGAAGGTAGTGGTAGATCTTGAAGAAAATTGATGGTTCTCTCAATAATACTTTTAAGAGGCGTAACCAAATGCCCCTGAACTCTTCATAGTCCTTTCACGTTCTCACAGACTGCATAATGCTTATATTAAAAATTTGTCCAATCCTAGATTACCATGGTGGCTTGCCCTCATATTAATAGTCAATTCACAGGAGGGATAAAATTAAGGTTTTAAAAACAATTTTAATTTTTATTTTTATTTTAAATTTTATATTAGACTCATTTATTTATTACTAGTTCATTATATAATAATAGACATTAGTGTATTTTTTTTCAATAAAATATTTTTTTACTTATTCTTATAAGTTTTACTTTTTATTTATTATACACCGATTTTATAGCGGTTCACTACCGATTGAACCTCTAAACCTTAAACCTTTCCTTTGACCGGTTTAATGTCTAGTCCAGTTTTTAAAACATTGCAAATTATTATGATTTAGTAAACAACGCATTACTCACTGCTTCGTCGCATTATCAAGTTTGATTGTAGCTGTTATTCTTTATTACTTTAACAATGAACAATTGATCTACCAATTATTTGTCTTCTTACTATCTTAATTCAATATACATATTTCTAATCTTCATCCTTTTTCACTTATTTCAATTATAATTATCATTTTATTGTCTAATAAATAAATAATGAGTAATAAATTCTTAATTACCAATCATATACAAACATTTAAAACATAAAATCCAATCAATTGTAAACAACTCTTCTATAAATCTAATTTCATATATTTTTTATCTTACGCCTATAATGATTGGGATAATATTTCTGTTCTTTTCAGTTCATTTTTTTCACTTTCTTTTATTTCATTGATATTGTAGTCTTATTTTTATGTAAGTTCCTTATGTAAGTTTTTTTTTTCACTTTAAGAGTTGGTGTTTTCTAAGAAGATTTTTTTTTCTATTCTGGAACAAAGTGTTGAGTTTCATACTGTACTGGCTAGAAAATAGTACGAAAACATCATCTTTGGTAACAACCAATACCAAAACTTTCCTCTACTAGCCAGTTTTTTAAATACCAGTCAAATATCGGTGGGTAAGATTTTATCATAAATCTTAAAGTTTTCAAGGATTAAATTGCAAAAGAAAAAATTAACAAAGCATCCACTCGCACAGAGACTCTCTCACTCACCCATTCTTAAAAAAATTTCATCTCTCTCTCTCCTCTCCTCTCAACGTTCTCCTATCCAGCTTTCCCTCCCTTTAATGTCACAACCGCCATTGCCACTAATGCCACCACCTGCAATCACCACTGCTCTCCACCTCGGCTCCCCCCCACACCTACTGCCTTCCACCTTGCCCAATACCACGATGTTGCTCCTGTCCACCTCCACCATCGATGCTCATTTGAAAACTAGAAATGTCCTTTTGCAATTTTTAGATCTAGACCGACCTGACCTAGCCAATTTTTTTTTATGTGTTTTGAATTGTTTTTTTTTGCTCCATAATTAATTTGCATTGTATTTTGGTCGTATCATATGTATTTTGTGAATGGTTTAAATGCTAGAATTGTTGGAATTGTTCGTGTGAGTTGAGAAATTTGAGTTTGAAAGTTGAAATTGTTTGTGTCAGCTAGTTTAATAACATTGGATTGGACATTTCTAAAATTATAATTGAAGATATTGAATTTTGTTCCCAATGTCAATTTTTCATCCGAGTTTGTAAGCCTTTGGTGAGGGTCTTTCATTTAGCTGATAGTGATGAAAAGACAACAATAGTTTATTTTTATGATGTCATGGAGAGGGCGAAGGAAACAATCAAGGCCAATCTAAAAAATAGGTCTTTTTTGTGCACACCTTACCCTGCAATCATTAGAGACAAGAAAGACATCTTTACTCTCTATTATTTGCAGCTGAGGTATTTTTGAACCATAGTATCTATTTCAAACCAAGTTTTACAAAGAAAGCTGAAGTTAATATTTGAATGCTATTAACTATTACAACAGTTGTTGCCCATAAGATGATGGAAGATCTCCTAAGCTCACAAATGGATATTTATAAGGAATCTTATGAGGATTTTAGGATGCCAATTGCTATTCAACAAAGAGCATAACTTAATCAAAGTATATAATTTTCACTTTTGTTACTTGTTGAAAATTGTGTATCACTTTGTTTTGGTTATAATGCTCCTTTTGTTGTCTAACAACTTACAGTTTCTTAATAAGACTAATTTAGAAGTGATATTCTGTAATTGCAAAGATTTGTAATTCGAATTAGTCAATGTGTGAGTGTAATAGGGTGTGAAAGGAATTAAAGCACATTTAAATGCATCCATTCTAAGAAAAGAATAGAATGAAGAACAAAAGATTGAATGACTTGGTCTTCGTTTGATATAATCTAAAGCTTCGAGAAAGGTATGTTATTATCATTATTAAGTTAGATATAATTTTTAATAATTTAATTTTATTATTTACTATAACTCCTAATAGAACAAGTAGTTTAGTATATCCAATTTGTATTGATAATGTCTATCTTTTAGTGGATTGGTTTTGAGGAGCTAGGTTTGATAGATGGTAATGACTTAGAAGATAATCCTGGCTAGGAAAGCATTGACGTGTCATTTGGTGCAATGAATTTGAATGATGGTGATGATGAGGTTCCCCTTAATGATTAGGATTTTGTACTAATTGCGAATCAAGGTCAATGCAATTATAACGAGTATCCTATAGACGATTAAATGAAGTTTCAAGTTTTTTTGTTTCTCCTTTTCTTTTAATTTTACTTATATTTGATATATATGTTAAATTCTATATATGTAATGTAACTATAAGTGCTTTTGTTTCAGGTTTCACTTCTAGCTGGTTGTTTTCTCATCACGAACTCTTATTGTAAATTGTAATAGTTAGGGAGTTAAGGATATTTATTGTTAAATGTAATTACTATTTATTATATGATAAAATTATAATATTTTAAATACTTTGTATTATTTTTAATAATATATTTGTATGATGATTAAATGATCTTTTTTCATATTAATTGCAGTTATTATTTATGTGTGAAATATTTGAAAATTAATGTTAATAAAAATAAATAAATTGTTATTATTTTAAAATTTTATTATTATTATGATTTTTAGAGACAAAGTTAATGTAAAATTGTAAAGTATACAACATAATATACTAATGGACTATTTAGCAACTTTTAAAAAATTCAAAGGATATTTCATAAATTTAAAAATTACCCGAAACAATACTCAGTATTGGTCGGTATTGGTACAATACTGTACCAGAACTAAATTTAATATGGGTACCGGTACGGTATTCATAAATTTGTTCCTAAATGAACTCTTTTATGAATATAAATTACTTAAAGATAAGTAATTTCATTATTTTATAACAATTTTAATTCCGTGCTAATTATCATATTTAAGTATAATATTTATGTTAATTGTTTATTATATTATTTATTAGAAAAGTGTCTTTGGAAATGAAGATGACTCTTGATGTAATGTAATTTTCATATATTTGCATCCTATTGGCACTTGATTTTTGCTTGAATTTGCATTAATAAGGCTAGAACTTACGTGTTTTTGTGTAATTTTTAGATGAAGACCCTTTACGTAAGAGAATTGGATCAAGAGGAGCTTAAAATTAGATAATTAGGACCGAACCAACTAGGCAACCATAATCATGGTCTAAAGTAGGCCAAACAGCCACTATTGCGGCTACCTATGTACTTCAACTGGACATTTTGGCCAGGCCAGCCACTACAATGCATTATAATTAATCAGCGAATGCGCTAAAGATATGTGTTAGGATATGTCATGTTAGGCCATTAGTATCTTAACAAAGTGTTAATGGTAGGATAACAAGCCCTGCATAAGTTAGTCAAGAGAATTTAATCAAATGGTATTAAGAAATCATACCACTTACATGCCCATTCCATAATTAACCTAATTAAGTAGCTAACATATAATTAATCAATTAGAAGTTAGATCATTAGTATCTTGAGAAAGTGTTAGTAGTAGGATAACAACTTTTGCCTAGGTTAGTTAAGAGAACTTAATCAAATAGTATTAAGAAATCATGCCACTTACATACCCATTCCATAATCAACCTAGCTCACCTGAATCATTTCATTTTATATTTCTTTTCTTTAGTATAGGCACTATGGTAACATGTATTAGTACCATGATCGTTGTTATCACCCTGGGCTTTACCTTATTTTAACCTAGTAAATGGAATCATTTTTTTGCTTACTTACATTGTCCTTTTGACTTTCATTAGATAAACATAATTTTGAAATTCTGTCAATTGGATTCATTCTAGGAGGAGTAATCATAGACCGTATCGGACCAATGTAACCATTATATGAACATATGATATGACAGCTCAAGGGTAAAGAAAATCCAACATTCATCACTATTTATTTGTATTCAATTTACATAACACCATTTCTACAACATTTGTTATTATTCATAAATAACTTCATTTATATTTTAAAATCAACCTTTTTATTGTACACCAATTCGTTGGTAAATTAGTATAATAATACTCAATTAATTCTAATACCATCAATGTGACACGCTAATACCCCCTGGAAGGATAAATGAATGCACACAAAATAGACTTAGACAATCAAATAATTCCCAAAGATAAGACAAATATACGTTACTCGTGTTGATAAACTTGCTCACATACTTCAAAGTAGTTTATACAAGTCACAAATTACACATATTATATCCATACATTGAAAATCTCATCATAAGTTATAGTTATTACAGACCATTTACAAATTGAAATCTTCGTAATTCTTTACAAGTATTTACTACATCATTCCTTCTTAATAATTATAACTACAATACAATGTTTAGATGCAAAATCTTTCAAATGTTACATGTCCTTCTTTAGCCATTTTGATTTTCCCAACCTTAACCCTATTTATCATTACCTACATGAAGGAAAAACAACCGTGCTAAGTGTCACAAAGGTCTACTTTAGACTTGAATTTTTACCACAAGTCGCGCCCACCTTCATGCGGCAATCCTACTTCAGTCCGCTAAAGCAAGATTCAGCCTTCTCACATGAATGTCACCGAACACCTCACGCACACACAAGTGTTTAAAGTGTTTCTCTCAAACACAAAATAACACAAGTGTAAAATAAAATAAAGAAAGCAACAAGATATATATATATATATATATATATATATATATATATATATATATATATAG
>JAOSBN010000179.1:15263419-15282977 GCA_027563595.1 Erythroxylum suave | reverse complement strand
ACATATTCTTCATCAACTTACTACACAAATTCAATTTCATTTTTGTTTTCATTCTACTCATTTCAAAATCTCTTAGCTACTGAAAGCACGAAAGAATATATATATGAACCTCTCCACTTTTCTCATTTATTAATTATAATCTTCTAAGAAAAGTTTGGGGTCCAACAACTAAGACTTAAGGAAGTTGATCCTAACCTTATTCCATACTTACTTTGCTTAAGGACAAGAAAAATTTTAAGTGTAAAGGAGTAGATGTGAATGTAATTTTCATAAATTTACAGCTTATTTGCACTTAAATTTTGCTTAAATTTGTTTTAATAAGGCCATAAATTATGTGTTTTTATGTAGTTTTTAGATGAAGCCCCTTCGTGTGAGAGAATTGGTTGAAGAGAAGCTAAAACTTAGAGAATTAGGCCTAAATCAATTAGGCAACAACAATCACGACCCATAGTAAGCCAAACAATGACAGCCGAAGTTACCTATATACTTCTACTCGACATTTTGGCCAAGCCAGTTGTATTCACAACCTTTAAGGAGAAGTCACATGACTACAAGATGTAACCAAGACACCTTATTTAACCCATACCTGTTACCAAAGTAAGACACAGAGAGAGAGAGAGAAGGTTAAGATTTGGGGCAACTGATTAGTCTATTTAGTGCTCCAAACAACAAAGAAGATTTGTGGGGACCAATTCCAAATGAAGAAATCATCAAGATAGGAAAGAAAGAATATCTAAAAAGGGTATTGCTTTAAAGTTAAATATGGAAAATAGCCATGTAAGTAGGTTTAGCTTGCGGACTATATAAACAATAGTATAGAAAGAGAAAAGATCACCTAATACTTTCATCATCCATCAATCATTTTTAGAGTCATACATTCTCTTTTCATCATTAGAAATCATACTTTTTTCTCATTAACATCATTGGACATTGTTTTATGTATTTACATCATCAAGATTATAAAGGAACCATAAAGGAGCAAACAAGCTCAAGAGGAAGATTAAAATTGTTATGTCCTTATTTTCTTTTGTTTTTTTTTCTTTAACGTTTCTTAAGAATCTTATGATGCGTGGCTAGTTTATTTAAGATTATTTAGTTCTAGATAAGCTTGCTTGTGTTATTGATTAATGATTTGTAACTCTTGATTATCGGTTTATTGAATCTTGCGTTTGATCAACCTAATACACTTTGGTTAACTAATGATCTTGAGAAAGTAATTATTTAAAAGCCAACAAGATTGAGTAGTGGAGACTTTATGGTGGTTAGATGTACAAACCATGGTTTCTAACTTAATTAGGTTAAAAATCTAATTAGAGGAGTTGATAAAACGTTATGCGTTATAACTAATCAACTAACACGCTAGAGATATATATTAGGATTTGTCACCGTAGGCCATTAATATCTTGAGAAAGTGTGAATGGTTGGTTAACAATGTTTGCCCTTATGTTAGTCAAGAGAATTGAATTACATGGTATTAAGAAATCACACAACTTACATAATCTTTTCATAATTAACCTATCTAGCAATCCTTACATTTATCACTATTTAATTACATGCACTTTTAGTTACATCACATCATTTCTTTAGCACATCGTACTCGTAATATTTTGGCATTAGTTTTGGTAGTATTCGTAATTAACTTCATTTACATTATAAAATCAACCTTTTATTTACAACAATTCACTAGTAAATTAGGGCAATAACACTCGATTAATTCTAGTACCACCTAGTTCTCATAGGAACAATCTTTGGAATTTTCTTTGATTTACAACTACTTCAACCCGTGCACTTTCAGGTGAACAACTCTAGATATATAAAGCATAAAATCTTTGATTTTAATATAACACTTTTTTGTACTATTCTTTTAGGTAGTTAGGCATAATTATAAAATAAAAAGTCTTAATTTACTTTTCCAGCTATATTTACCCAAATTAAAATAGACAAATAACACGACTAATTGGTGCTCGAAAATTAAAAGATGTTTCCATATTAGATTGTATTGCAGTGAAAATTCTAGACTATTTAGTTTCACTTCTCTTTTTTGTTATGATTTTTAGTTTTTGTTATCTGTTTTTAAATTTTATTTATAAAATAAAAATTATATTTAGTTGTTAATGCCTAATAATGACATATAAGTTAAAACTTAAAGATAAAATATTTTATAATTAAATAAATTTATTTAAATCTCTTATATAATATTTAGTAAACCATTCATAAACATATTATTTTATTAAAATAAGTAATTTAATAACTAAAATTAATATACATTTTTAATATGTATTAAAGAAAATTTTTATTTAAAATGCATATATTTTAAAATATTTTAAATTTAAATTAAATTATAAGTGATTATTTAATTAAAATTATTTATTTTAAAATTAATAATTAGATTTAAATTATTTATAATTCTTACTAATAATTAATATTAATAATTAAATAATAATTGGTGATAAATCAGATCATGAAACAAAGAAAAAACTGAAAATAAAATTTTTTTTACAGTTTTCGTAAATAATGAAAATCAGAAGATATCAAGCTAAAAACAACATTTAAAATTTTAAATAAATAAATTTAAAATTTAAAATTTAAATTAAAAATATAAATAAAAACAAAGATGTGAACTTGTGTCCGCGATAGAACCAAAACATCTTTTTGTTCTCCCTCGCCTACACATCAATCAACTCCTGTTTCTTGTCTGATCCATGGCTTCCCTTTGGCGAGCAGCGACTGCCCTAACACAAAGCCAAAAGAACCCATCGGACTACGAGGGGGTCGAGTTCTGGTCAAACCCGGAACGGACCGGATGGTTAACCAAGCAGGGTGAGTACATCAAAACCTGGAGGCGCAGGTGGTTCGTTCTAAAGCAGGGCAAGCTCTTCTGGTTCAAGGAATCCACCGTGACCCGAGCTTCGAAGCCACGCGGCGTCATCCCAGTGGCCGCTTGCTTGACGGTTAAAGGAGCCGAGGACGTCCTCAACAAACAGTACGCGTTCGAGTTGTCGACCAAGTCCGAGACTATGTACTTCATCGCTGACTCAGAGAAGGAGAAGGAGGATTGGATCAACTCGATCGGTCGGTCGATAGTTCAGCACTCCAGATCTGTGACCGATTCCGAGATCGTTGATTACGATAGCAAGAGGTGATAAGGTGAGTCTGATCTTAGTTATCACTAACAAATATATATCTATCCACCTATCTTTGATCCAACACGAGGTGAATTCTTGTGTGTATCTGCGCTGTAAATTTGGTATTTTGAAGTGATTTAATTTCTTAATTGCAAAATTCAATAGTTGTCCGATTTATTTGTTAAGCCTTGTAATTTATCGATTGTTAAAGCCTTTTGCTTTTTCTCTGGTTTAATATTAATATTTGCCATGTTGTAAAATTGTAGTCTTGAGATTTACTGCGTTATGAACTGTAAAAGCTTTAAATTACTTTTTCAATTATGTAAGTCAAGGACACTAGACCAGTTAATGGCTATGTTTATTTCTATCAAGGAGATATCTGTTATCTGCCAGTAACTTAGACAAGTTGCCAATAGCATTAGCATTCCTGAATGATTGTCATTATCTGTAATACTTTTGATAGCAATTTCCTAACTCTTAAGTAGTTATGGCTAAGCTTCTTTATTCCTAGGAGAAGTAGCTGCATTCCCAAAATCACATTTCTTATCTCATCTGATGCAGAACCCGTCAAGTTCTTTCTTTCTTTCTTTCTTTCTTCTTTTTTTTTTGTGTTTAGCTTAATGATATTTATCTACTGCTAGAAAATAATTAATTATAACAACAGTTAAAAGGTTTGATTCTAGACCCTATTCTTATATTACTCCTGTTCTCTGCGATTTAAGAGTTTGAGTTTGCAACACAGAGATGCTATCAAATTAGCCAATCCATTTCAAGAGAGAGATTGGCTTAATCCCACGGGAGGCCTTTCGTTTCAATCAAGTGAACATATTAGAGCGTGAGTATAGTTCCGGGTAACATAGTAAGAAGAACTTAGAGCAAAATACCACAAGAAGAGTTAAAAAGTATATGATGTAAACAGAAGAAAGTAGTCTACATATGATGACGACGATGAACGTGGATGAAAGCTGTCTCAGCTAAGTCAATGGCTTGAGCAATATGAGCAACTTCTGATTGACACTTACAGTACTCACTTTCAGGATCCGTCTCAACACCTATAGCTGCACCAGCCTGAAGGTAAGCGATCCATTGACAGCGTGATTTTCCCTTTTCAGCTTCTTGTGTTTCAGTTGGGAAAACCATGGTCCTGGAATCCACTGCAATTTCCATGTCTCCATTGAAAGAAATAGAGCCAAACCCTCCACCACAAGGGCCACAGCTTGTCATCTCCAGCTTGTCAGTCACTTTCATGCCCATAATCTACCTTACACAGGTTCACAATGATTAGTCAGTAAGTAGTGTCAAGACTATGTGATCTCTAAAAGCTTGTTACTTGCTAGCCCTTAGAAAAGCAATTTGGGAAAATGGGTAATCCCCATGACGGAATGATAAGCTCATCATACGAATACTTGAGAGTTGAGACAGGGCTACTAATGGAATGGTATGAACAGTGTTGGAAAGCATCTACGTAACCTAGGAAATCCTTTAAAAACATTAGAATCAATCTTTTTAGGATAAAAGACCTTGGGTGTTACATAAACTGTACAGACCGGCAGAGCATCTCGGAGTACATCCCAGCACGTTACATTGTGACGCAATTCCCCGGAGACCTGCATCCAATGCTGTAAAATCTTCTTCCTCGTGGCTGTTTAATAGCAATGGTCTTATATATTCTCACCATGAAAAAGGTTGCAAATATTGGCAAAACTAGATTGGCGAAACAGATATATAATCAATTGCGTGTCACAATTCCACCGAGGACTTTGCCTAAAAGAAAGTTGGCTGGAAAAAAATCAACTTCGGTGTTTTACCTTCTTGGCACAAGTCACAGCTTCTGGACTGGAGGCAACTAGAATACACCCTCTAGCCTGCAATCATGTTTTCATACTTACACTTACGATGGTGAACAAAAACATCATAAACTCTTCACTATTTACTAGTTTGGGTGGGCTCATACTTGCAAGTAAGTCATACAATGATCAGGACTCACTACTCTCAATGCTCTGTACACTTCAAATGGGGCAGTGAATGTTGGGCGTTCAAATGCCTGAGTTAAAACTATCTGGGAAACATCTCCTGCTAGAATATGTTCTTTTGCCCTTTCTACTGCTTCACTGTATTCTTTGCTGGAGAGTTTAGACTTGATGAATTGACCGAATTGGTGATTGCACGAGGTTACATAGCCAGCAGGTAGCCTGGGGCTGTTAGTCACCAATTCAGCATTAAAATCAACAAGGATGCAGAAATCACCCTCATCAAAGCAGCAGAGTAATTACATTTACAACCAAGTGAAAGAAACAGAAAGGCACTCACGGGTTTATGTCATGCACTTTTGATACCAATTTTTCAAGGCATTTCACTCCATCAGAATAAGCACTCTCAACACATGGATGCCTATCTACCATCACCCAGTGGATTACATGTGCTTTCTGGAAACAATATGCAAAGAACTACATTGGGATTCCGTAAACAGAAGCTAAAATCCAACAGCAATCAAATAGGAGTACCTTTTCCACATGATCCAAAACAATCACATCAACATAGAGGCCAAGATGCATATCTGCAAGATTTATGTCATCCTGAGTTGCCCTTGAAAATGGCAAGTTTGCTTTCTGTACAGGTCGAACCGTATCATAGCAGAAGTAACCAATCCAACCACCTATAATTTTGCCCGAATGCAGAAGAAATCCAATCAACCATACATAGATGTGCAACTTCTACTTGAATTCTTAATTGTATGACAATTCAAAACTTGCTGGAGTTGGGAATAAAAAGGTCTGCATAATGTGAGTAGCGGAGAAACTCGTTTTTCTCACCACAAAAGGTATCTGGAAGTCGGTCAGTCATTTGGGGTTTCCAACTCTCGGAGATTCTTCTGGGAATCATCAATGGATCATCAACAAGCTCCTTACTCAAAGTGCCCTCTCTGTGGTCCATAATAGTGACTATGTTTTCTTCTGCCACAATCTCCATCGCTGGCTGAGCCCCGAGAACACTGTAACGTCCCTACGTACATTATACATGTAACAAGAACTAAAATCAGACGGTAACCATATATCTCTATGTGCGTGTGTGTGAGTGTGGAGCAAAAAAAAGAAGTCACGCAGGTCTTTTACAACGGTTGAAGCCTCAATGCCATGCTCTACGGACTCAATGAGAAAGCTTGGAGTATCTGTTTCATCCTCCTTAACCAAGCATCGGTAAGCAGTAATTGGGGTGAGATTATCGGAGAATATTAACTTTTGAAGAGGAACCAAATTTCCACGCTTAGCAGCTTCCGAGAAATTTATTGCGTCGTTGGCTGAAGACCATTAAAATTAAGTAAAAATAAGTTTCATAGGAGGACTCAAGTTCCTCGTATCATATTGTACCTGGAGGGGAAAGTCGGTTGTCTACTTGATTAATATTAATATTTACATCATCCTGTCCAAAAAATAGACATGAAGGTTGAAAAATAGATTTTAAATGGATGTTGAAAAATAAATATAGATATGGATTTGGATTTGGATACAAGTTTAGTGATGACTTGAACCGATAGATACTAATAGCCAAGTTGTTTTTTTATTATTTCTATTTTTTATTTTTTAAATATTTATGGTTAAATATAATAAAATATTAATATTTTTAAAAAAGAAATAGTTTTAAAATCTCTATTTTATTCCTCACCTTTTTTCAAGGAAAATGAGCTCCTTCGTTTTAGTAATTCTATTAGTGATCTTTGAGTTCTCAAAGCAGATTATATTAATTAATTCCTTTAAATATGACATTTTTCCTTACACCTTTAATCTTTTATATATCCAATTTTATGTCAATTTTTTAGGTTGTTTTCTCTGCGACTTATAATCCATGAAAACAAGCCGATAGATTTTCAAAAATCCAAACAATTAAATAAATTTGGATATAGATAATAAATCATAAAACAGATGAATTTTAAATGAATATAAAATGAATTATAAAACATGAATATGAATATAAGTAAAGTAATATCCTAATCAAACTTCACCCATTTTCATCCCTAACTGTACAAGGCAGCAGCAGTCGACTAACAGCATTTTTGTGGAGAGCTTAACTAAGGTCAGCCTATAGAATACAGGAGCTGATCCTCGTCCAAGAGTCATGTACCTATTCTTTCCCGATTGATCTAAGTGGCTGAGATAAATCGGGAAAGAATAGGTACATGACTCTTGGAACAGAGGATCTGATGGGATAAAATACAGGACTGTAATTGGGCATAAACTTAACCAAGGTTTGTATTAAGCCGGTCCATAAAAGGAGCCCAGAAACGCCTTTGTTGAATTTGACTTGACCAGACGCACTAAAAGACTTGGCTACGGAGAAACATCCTTAATTTTTCTGATTTCGTGAATAATATATTCAACTATGGATTTATTTACCTAAAAAGAAAAAATGGACAAATTTTTGGTTGATATGTAAAGTAAAAAACGAAAGAAAATTATTCATGTATAATATATTGACAAATCAATCAAAACAACCTTTCATAATAACAAATACATTAAATAATTATTTATAATATTTTCAAAAAATTTTAAAAATTAAAGCTAATTCAACATTTCAGGTCAATCTTGTATTTCCCTTCATTAATTTTAATTTACCTGAAGATTGGATCGGCAAAGAGATGGACTGATGCTGCCTACGGAGGGACGAACGAAGAATGTCAGTTGGCGGAGACATGAATAAGGCTGAAGATTGCATTCTTGAACTTAAAGCGCACAATTTCACTCTCAAGTCCCAACTCTCTTTATGTTCAGTTGCTTGCTCTTAGCCTCTGTTCATATATATATATATATATATCCCCACCAAGGGGGAGGGTAGGGATTTAAAAAAATAACCATGACATATGACATTATAAACTTAATATAATAACAAAGATGAATTTAACAAGTAGCCATGTACTACTATTTATGGAAAGAAATTTGTTTAGGTTAGATGAAAGATGACGTTAATTTCCTTTATTTATTATGGTCAAGGGATTATACAAGTATGGTTATCCTGCTTGATAAATGACGATATAGGAACTATAAATTGAACTTCGTTACAAAACATGTCTACGTTACAACCACCGTCATGAAAACTACTTGATCAGGTTATGTATTTCTCCCCAGATCACCGATACAATAAAAAACCAAGAGCACAATCAGAAGACAAAAATTAGAAGCAATACATTGGTCAATATCCAACAGCTATATTCTTCCTCTCTTCTGTTGTGAAATCATTGACAATCCCAAAATAATCCCTCACGTACTTCACGCTTTTGGTACCAGTACCAAATTCAATCAACTTAATTAATAGCTCTTTCATTTCTTCGCTGATCAAAATGTTTCTCGAATTCTTCTGAGTTGCTTCTCAATACTTCTCGTAAAATTTGATGATCCTCAAGGTTGGTTAACGGGAACACGGTTTCGTCTGAAATTTCGCAATCTTCCAATAGGGACTTGACTAGTCCGACGTCCATCAAAACTCTCCTTGAAAGATACTTGCAAGTAGAAAAAGCAAGAAAACAGATTTGTTATCATGTGACGCATAGGGAGGAGTTTTGAGCCTGTGTAGCTTGTTTTTCCTAATTCGTGGTCAACTCTATATAATACGATTCCTTACCCTATCAAAACTTTGAATAGGATATAGAAAAAAAAAACAACTTTGAATAGTAGCTTTCAAGTATCAATGTTGAGCCCAACGCTCTGCATTTCATACTGTTTACCTCATCCCTCAGCGCATAAAGTACCAACTGTAACTCATCTACCTATTGAAATATAAATGATTTGAAAAGGGAACTGCGCTGTATACCCCAAAAAAGAAACTAAACTAATGATTCTTGAGTATTTCTGTACATCGACGAAGCATTAAAGAGCAAAACGATATCTCCCTTTTTCCCTTCTCTTCCCTCTAAAGAAACTCTTGCTTGCAAAGCAGGTTGCTCTGCATGGAGAACTGTAGGCTGTAGGTCAAAAGTATGTAACTCGACTACATCACTTGATGAAAGCTGATTCCGCTAAGTCAATAGCACGAGCAAGGCCTGCTGCTTTGTTTTGACACTCTTGCTGCTCGTCCTCAGGATTGCTATCAGCCACTATACCGGCCCCAGCTTGTAAGTAAGCAATCCATTCTCGATGACCTTGAAGAAGGTCGTTCTTATAAGAGTAAATTGTGTCGAATCGAGCCCCAGTTGGAATCACCATGGTCCTCAAAGCCAAGGCAATGTCCATGTCCCCAGTGAAGGAAATACCACCGAAGCCCCCACTGTACGGACCCCGCTTTGTTACCTCCAGCTCATCTATTAGTTCCATGGCTTTCACCTGCATCATAATGCCAATGATTCTTATTGCTAAAAAGATGGTTAAAGAAAAATGTTGCATCGTGATAACCCATATTCCTGCAATTCCATTAATCAAAGGCAAGTTATCCAAGTCATCAGTGCATATCATTACAGGACACAAATACTGGAGAGATTACGCACATCAGAAGAAGAAAACGAGACTATTAGTCGAAAACATGCACCGTAAACATAAGCATACTCTCCTGATTTGAAGAAAAAGTTGACTGATTACCAGAATGATTAGGAACATCACTCAACTGTTTTATAATTATGCAAAATAGAGGAAATCATATCCATAACCCAATACTAAAGACATTTTAATAGCAAACCTTGGGTGCTCCACTAACTGTACCGACGGGAAGGGCAGCACGAAGTGCATCCCAGCAGGTGAGATCATCACGTAATTCTCCAGTGACCTGTATTTAGGGAAGAACATAACATTTTAATCATCAGTGAGATGCAGTAACAGTCAAAACAAGCAAATAAGATGACTAGGGTCCACAAATGTTATGCAAGTAGTCAAACAGTATGATCCTCTCACCAAACATTAGTACCCCAAGTTATTTAAGTACACTTGCAGATCAGGGAAGTGATCTCAGCCACAACTTTTGGTGGAGAAATACAACTCTAAATTCTATTAAAGGCGACTTTAAGCTTTGTTTAGAAATAAGATATTCCTCATATCCAACATTCAAGTACATTACATGAACAACTCCATCAAATTGATAAGAACCTGACGATGAATTATGCACTAATCATATGTTTCTATACAGAAGAATGAATTTGCATGTCAGTATTTCAAGGAAAAAATTCTCACCGTGGAGCTTATATGCATCACATGGGAGTATCGTTCAATATTCATAAGTTTTTCCACCTTCACAGAGCCATATTTTGAAACCTATTGACAAAAATGTTACCAAGGCGAGTTATTGTAACTAGCACATTTGAAAGAAAAGCAGCTCTCACTTAGAGAAACATTTTCCTGGTGAATTATTTAGCACGAATGACAGCAACAAAAAATTTTCTAAACTCAAAACTGCCCAAGAAGAACCTATTATACTCCTTACAGGGAAGGAAATAAGCAGCATTCAGTTAAATTAAGACATCATATGCTCCTCTACACAGAAATGGAGCCCTGTGGCAGATAAGGACCAAAAACATATCTGAGCAGGTGACAGGCAGAAATTATTGCATGAGGAATGTAACCATAATTTGACACCAATAGAGTTTAATAGGAACCCCCTACATGAATTAAATTTGTCCATGAAATCAGACCTTTCCAACATCATTCCTGCCCAAATCAACCAGCATGATGTGCTCTGCACATTGCTTTGGATCATTTAACAATTGCAGCTCTAATGCCTCATCTTCTTCAGATGTCTTCCCTCTTCGGATTGTTCCAGCTAAGGGCCGATTGACTACCTTGTTCTGCTCAAGGAATGAAATGAAATTTTCCAAAATACTTTCATAGACAAAATCCTTGAAAAGAGACCTAAAACTCAAATTCATTAACAAAAACAAAATTTTCAAGAATATCTAAAACTGAAAATTAACTGTCAGGAGTCTTAACAACCAATATGCAGTAACAAAATATGCTATTTGCAACAATATACCTTCTTTACACGCGTAAGAATTTCTGGACTTGAGGCAACCAGAATGCACCCCCTAGCCTATATAACATATGAAATTTGGATTAGAAAACACAAGTTATTAGCTACTCAATGATGAGGCAAGGCAGAAGGCTTGATAGGCACACACTTGCAAGTATGCCATATAAGGACTAGGATTCACAACTCTTAATGCTCTATAAATTTCAAATGGGTCAGAAAATGTTCTCCGCTCAAAACGTTGACTTAAAACTATCTGGAAAATATCCCCGGCCAGAATGTGCTCTTTAGCCTGTAGTACAGCCCTCTTGTATTCTTCACTTGTCATGTTCGACTTCTTTAACAAGGGACCAAATTGACGAGTTTGTAGTGTCACAGATCCTGCAGACAACCTTGGGCTACAGATGCCATTCAAGTCAAGTTAGAAATTTCGATTTAACTGATGATAAATAACAAATAAGGACTAACTACTGTGACAATCACTTACGGGTCAATATCCTGTACTCTAGCCAATAACTTTTCAAGACTTTTCATCCCATCAGAGTAAGCACTCTCAATAGAGGAGTATTTATCCAGGTTCACCCAGTGGATTATGTGTGCTTTCTGAAAACAAATAAAAACACCATCTCCATGATTTCAAAAGTGATAAGCTGGGAAGAAATGGTTACAGAACCACTTCTCTACAGTGAAAACATTTTATGTAAGGTCAAACAAAAGTAACCGATTTTGACCATGACTAATGAATGGGAAAACATAAATCAGATAGCCTATTAAACGCTTACTTATTGTCTATACCATTAAAAAAATTACCTTCTCTACGTGATCAAAGACAATGACATTATCATAGAGGCCCAAATGTACATCTGCCAGATTTCTATCATCCTTCGGAGCCCCAGAAAATGACAACTTTTTGGTCTCCACATAACGGACTGTATCATAGGAGAAATAACCAACCCAACCACCTAATCATGAATGCAACAATCAGTATGATTGAGCAAATAGCAAGAAATTCAATTATCACTATAGGAGAACAGAACATGGAAGTTATGTCAAGTATTAACGGACTTGAAACCTTATAAAAGAGAAACCCATAAAGCCACTAAACAAAGCAGATGAAATTTATGACTTCAGCTATTAATCTGATCCACAACGACACTGTTTCTCTTTTTCTAAAATCCATGTATATGTTTGATACTAGGATGCTATGCCAAAACAAAAGATACTCATTAATTAGACAAGAAAATCTTGGCTACCATGGGTTTATGACACATATCAAGTCATTGAGTATGGAAGCATACAGAAGACAAGATTTAGTAGCATTATGGAAACACTTCATAGTTATGATGGCCGCGTGTAAATTACCCCCCAGCAGTTCAATTCAGCATCAATAAATTTGTCGTTAATGTACCATGGAAAGAATCCTCAATATTTAATGTGAATAACTGCTAAGAAAACAAATATTGTGCTCATTCCAAAAACAATGGGAAAACAACTTTGGAATCCAATTTTGTGGCGACAATGTCGGATTTTCTAGGTTAAAGATACCTTATTTTTACATGCATCTAATAGCATTCAAGCATGTGGAATGCAAAAATAAAGGAGATCTTCGGAGCAACTCAACCATAAAATAACCGTTCTCTATGCTCTTAAATTAGCAGCTAAAGGCCCAACTATCCTACATTTTCATGATTTCAACTTGAGCAGAGAAAAATCTAAGCTACAGATCATTACCTAAATTTTCAACCACAGTCTAATAAAACGCATACTGAAATGGTTGTATTTTAAAAACAAAATTTTCTTTTACCACAAAAAGCATCAGGAAGTTCATCAACATGTTGGGGTTTCCAACTTTCTGATATTCTTTTCGGTATAGTCATGGGGTCCTCAACAAACTCTTCGGTTAAAGACCCCTTTTCATGGTCCATTATAGTGACTCTATTTTCTTTAGCCACAATCTCTATTTTTGGCTGAGCTCCGACCACGCTATAGCGTCCCTGAACCCACAAATGCATACACAAATTAAGGAGATAAGCAGAGAGGCAGGCAGGCCATTCATATCCGGACAAAGAAGCAAAAAGGAAGCTTACGACTTTTGAAGCCGGATGACCAGGCTCAACAGACTCAAAAAGAAAGCTTGGAGCCTCTCGATCATCTTCCTTCACCAAACATCGATAAGCAGTGACCGGAGTAAGTTGGTCAGAGAAAATACAACAGTGAAACGGTATTAAATTTCCTTTTTTAGCAGCTTCTGCAAACTTGATTGGATCATCGACTGAAAACAAGAACACCCAAATAACAACAATTAAGTTAGAAACGAGGTTAATGTGGCATTACATCAGAAACATTAGGGAATAATAAACAAGACCATAGAACAGCCGGAATAAGTCAAACTCCGGCAAAGTATTAAATGTGCGTTACTTAAAATAAGAATAAACAAATTTCAAGAGTCGAAGTTAAGTTTAAGCGATAATTAGGACTCAGACGACCCTAAGATATCTTGAATACCCTCAAAAGAGAAGAAATTAGAAATTTCTTGTAACCAACCCCTAAAGATTTCTCCTTCTATCATTTTCACTCCGACCTTAACAAAAACAACAATAACGAACAGTGTACTTTATTTATGATATCAAATGTCGTTTTCCATCCATTTCCTCCTTTCCTTCTCGTTTCCCAGACGTCAAACAGTTAAAGAAAAACAACACCAACGCTGGACACTGTTTCTAACTTACCTAAGGACTGGCTCTTAATAGACATGCATTTGACTCGACGGGAACATGCAAGTGATAGTGACCTTCTAGCAAAAATGTTCGTCCCCGGAGATAGAGCAGAAAGCCGGCAAGTGCCCGGAGACAAGCGACGAGAGTATGTTCGGGATTGCATTGTGACGGCTGCGTGGTGGTGGACGGAGAGTTAAGGTCGCCGGAAGCAGACTGGAAACGCTCGTTCTCCAAACGTAACGGCTGGCTTTCTGTCGATTACAGTTTATCTGGTGCTTAGCTGACTCGAGCATCCTCGGCGTCTTATACTATTTATATGCCGGGAAAGGGCGTGTTGAAAATTTCATTATTAAGGATGACTGTTTCCGTTAAAGCGGCTCTCATAAATTTGAATCTGGCTTTTATGGAAACTACAGTACATTTAATATTTAAAAGCTTCCACTGTTAAATGTAATCCATTGAATCTATTTTAAGTTAACATAAACCATTAAACGCCCCTCATTATAAATGACCTTGTTCATCTTTTTATGCACTGTTTCTTCAAATTAGGAGGAGAATCTGAATCTGAAAATCTTCGCGAGGGACACTCAGACCATTGGATTTTCTTTCCATGTCAATACTTCCGGAAACGTGATGATACGTTAACATGGATTGTATCGCTTCAGAGCCTTACCAAACAAAGGGAATCAATTTTTAATCTTATGTTATTTTCTTGATAGAAAAAACTCGTTTATAAATTAATAATATTATGTAACATTTACAAGTTGGAAGAGTTATTAATTAATTCATAAATTAGTAATTTTCTATTTTTTATAACGCATTATGATTCAATAAATATGCACTTAAATTTAAGTATTTACTACAAGTGGAATATTCGAATATGAAGAAAAATATGCTATATTATATTCTTATTTCTTACATATTTTATCACAATTTTATTTTTGGTATAAATGCGACTGAAAAGTTTATTTCTAAACCTATAAAACTATAAAAGAGTTTTTATTTATTAGTTATTAGTTTAACCTAGTAAACCAAGTTAGAACTATAGACAAATATTATATTATATTATATTGTATAGATAAATTG
Organism: Erythroxylum suave; assembly: GCA_027563595.1. Classification (NCBI taxonomy): domain Eukaryota; kingdom Viridiplantae; phylum Streptophyta; class Magnoliopsida; order Malpighiales; family Erythroxylaceae; genus Erythroxylum; species Erythroxylum suave. The sequence goes on along the minus strand of JAOSBN010000179.1, from coordinate 15,268,111 downwards.
GCCTAATATTAATTTATAGAATATTTAATATGTATTAATTGATTTATTAGAAATGAATCATCTACAAATTAAGAATTTGATCAATTATATCGTAAAACAATACTAACATTTGACTTGTACATATTTTAATGGTCTGTTAATAAAATATCTTATTTATCTCTAAACAAATTGTAGATTAGAGATCAATGACACGTCCAAATATGCATATAAAAATAAAACATTACATGATTTTTCTACCAATTGTTTTCAATATATTTAAAGGTAATTTTAGTTTCATTTTAGTTTTTCTATAGTTGTTTTTAATTTTAAAATAGTTATTAAATTTTCTTTGTAAAATAGTATTTAAGTAAGTAATATTAAAATATTTTTTAAATCAGTTATTACATTTTTTATCTAGTAAATAATTATTTGAACTCTTGAATATATGTATTAGATATTGTTAGTTTTTAAAATTTCTTATTTTCAAAATAATACTCGTGTTTCATTTTAAGCTGTTATAAAAAAATTAAATTGTATTATTTATATTTTTATTTATTATTAATGTTATGAATTAATATTTATTTATTTAATAATAAAATTAAATAAAGATAAAGAAACAAAAATAGACAAATCCAAATAACTTTTTATGGTTTTGATAAGTTTTGGAAACATGGTAAACCAAAACTAAAATCATAAATCATAAACTCAACAAATAAAATTTCAATACAATTTTAAAATTAAAAATGAAAAATAAAAGTAAAACTAAAAATGTCATTGGTATTTGACAAAAAGAAAAAAAATTGAGACACTAAAATTTAAACATAAAAGAACTAATTATAAGATAATAAGTAGAATTTTGTAAAATAATTCAACAAATCCAAAAGTCACATCATCTATTGCATCTCCTTAATTTATCCTCCATTGTACCACCCTCCCTTATTTTAGACATTTGAAGTGACACCATCTATTGCATCTTCTTCTTTTTTTAAGAAATATGACATGTTACATAATTGTTATATTAGGGTTTTGGCATAATTTTTTTGTTTTAAAGTCGACATCACCTAATGTATTGCATTATAATCTTAAAAAAGTCTTAAAACATTGGTATTTGTTATTATATTTGGAGTTAAAACACTACTTGAAATTGTTTCCTATTAAAAATGCGAGTGATTGTGAATTAAAGTTTACACTGATTTGTTTTTCTCAAATTAAGATGTTGATATGATACTTGTTTAGGTTTAATTTGGATAATATGGTTAAGAAATGTGCATCATCATTTGAAACCATATTGAAAAAATAATGTCTAATGTGCCCTTTCTTTTGTGTGCTAAATGCACTAGTCAAGACTTTATTTTAAAAAATGACAATTATGGAAACAGATTTTATACGTGTGTCAATTACCCAATAAGATTTATATTAATTAAATTTATTCTATCATTAAAAGGTGTAGATTGCCATATTTACAAGTTGGAAAATGTGAGTTTCGTTGGTGATCTGATGAGCAATTTCTTAAAAAGTTTGTCGATGTAATTAAAATACGAAAGAAAGAATTTCATAATTCAAAAAAAGAGGTCGAAATGAATACAATTAGTATTGATACTCAATATGACATTAAAGACAATGAAACATCGATGACAACATCAAAGGTGGAAAAGCTAAATAAAATTATAAAGATTAAGAAATAAATCAAGAATATAAGTCTAGACATTGTTCTAGAAATCAAAGAAAAAATATTTAAAATTATTGTTAGTAAGTGTTATTATAGGATCTATCGCAATTGTTATTAATGTAACTATGAACTATTTTATCGGATGATGGTACTGCATGGAGTTGGGAATTAAGTTCAAGATTTGTTTTTAAAATTGTATAAGTGATGGCTATATATAAAATGCAATTAGTGAATAAAGTTTAGTTATCAATTATGAGAATGAATGATGTATTAATTAGAAGAAAAAGGACGAAGTTAAAAATGAGGATCCTCGCTATGCTCCTCCTCCTCCATATCCACTGAAAATACCATTCCCATAAATACTTTGGAAGAACAAATTGGATGATCAATTTGCAAAGTTCGTGAAAAAGCTAAAGATATTGCAAATAAACTTGTCTTTTGTGGAAGCTTTGGAGAGTATAACTAAGTATCCGAAATTTCTTAAAGACATCTTACCAAGTAAGCATAATTTGTAACATCGAACTCTTTGAGCCATTTTTGTATTGATCTATACTAGGAGATACCACTGTATATTGACATATACATGGTTGTATATGAGTTCAAAAATGTATTTGAATCCTTTTGGTACATATATGCTAGTGATATATAATGTTATATGCTCTTACATGAACTTAGAGTTTATTGGTATTCGAAATCTTGGAGATTTCTGACATATAAGCTTCTAAATGTGTAAAACCGATTCTATTGGATAGATATGGCCATGGTGGCCGAGTTAAAGGTGTTCTAATGCCTTAGAGGTGATTAGACATGATTTATGGACTTATTGGACACTTAGAAAGCTTAATTTGAATATTTGATGTACATAAGGGCTTATTTACAAATTGTTAAAAGTTAAGGGACTTAAAGGTAATATTTCAATTCTTAGAGAACCAATACGTAATTTTATAAAGTTAAGGGGCTTATTTATAATTTTCAAAAGTCCAAGGACCAAAATGAAAATAAAAGTTTTGGTCATTCTTAAATTTTGGGCTTAATTGCAAATTTAGGACAGTTTGGAGGGTATAATGGTAATTTCACATAGGCTAAGGGCAAAAGGGTAAATTCACTATATTTGGTCAAAGAAGAGTCAAATTTTAGACCCTTCTCCTTGTTACGGCCATGCATCACCCATCAAACATTAAGAGCACTTAGTTTTAAATAAAAGAAAGGAGAATAGAGGAGCAGAAGAACAAGAATTCAGCTATCACCCAAATTCTACTATACTTTTGATTTACCAACCCAAACCAAGGTGTTATAAGGTAATTTGGGATCAACGAACTCAAATCTATCATTAGATTTGGGAAATTCTCAAAGGATTGGAAGATATCACCAAAGGAAAGTTTATGTAAATTTTGTCTCATCTCTCTCTATATTATGATTTTGAGTTTGGTGTTAAGATATGTTGTTCTCCATGCTTAAGTATGCATGAAACATGGTTTAGAGGAATGAAAATAGTAATGGAGAGGTTTCTTTAAGCCAAAACCGAAACGGTATCTCTTTAGTGAAAATTGGTGAAATTGTGAATATACTTTGAAATCGATGGTTTAAATGGACTCTATGATGATAATTGTGTATGTATAATGTGAATTGATGATGAAAAATGAGGAAGAAGTACATTAGAAAGAGGCTTTCAAGTTTATTCCTTTAAATTTTTGATAAAATGCCTAAGTAAACTTGGTCTTAGATTTAAGGATTTTGATGATGTGCATTCACTACAAGAAAATAGTCGTTTAATAACGGAAAATACCGACGGAATAACCAAATATTCCGTCGATATATAAATTACCGACGGATTATACCGACAGGGAAAAAACGTCGTTGATTCAGCTGTAGCTAAGTTTACCGACGGAAATTAAATTTCCGTTGCTAAAATTAGCGTCGGAAAGTCAGTTACCGTCGGAAAATAAAACGAAAGTTTACCGACTGTCTCATTTTTTCAGTCAGTAAATTAGTGTCAGAATTTTTCTTTCCTTCTGTAAATTTACCGACGGTAATGTGTTTACCGTCGGTAAATGGGCTTAAATGTTACCGACAGACTGTTATGTCCGTCTGTATATACAAAAACAAGTTACCAACGGAATTCGTTATGCCCGTCGGTAACGTTTTTTATTAAATTTTTTTTACGTTTTTATTTTCATTATATTTGATAATGAAACATTACATTTAATTTGTTAATGATTAAATATATAAATTATATTTATAATAGAAATTAATTTATAATATATATTTAATTTGGTTAAATTGAAATTTTGAATAATAATTAAAAATAAAAATATCTTAATTTGTAATAAAAACGTTACATTGTAAAAAATAATATATGTAGTACAAAGTAAATGACCTATAACACTCTATTGATTAGGAGCTGGTGGATCGTCTGATTGGTCCGGTAACCTGCCCCTGGCCTTCAACTCATCCATCTCTCGACGAAGCTGAGCCATCTGGTCCAACGATTGTTGTTGTACAGCTATTGACTGTTGTTGTGCAGCTATCGTCTGTTGCATCTGCTGTATCTGTTCTAACAATGTTTGCACTGTGCTCTGAAGCACCTCCACTTGAGAGTTGTTGGGCCGTCTAGTAGATGCTGCTGTACTTGACGTGGAGAATTGCGAATAACAAGTATTCGCAAATGACCCTAATCCGAAGATCCTCCCACGACGATCCCTACCACCAACTACTTCGAAGTAAGTGTCAGTCTCATCAACATTTTCGGATTGTTGAGATCGCCGCTCAATAGTTTGTTGTATTTGATCCTATCAGAAAGCAATGTTTATATATTAGTAAGTGATAATTATGAAGAATAATATTAATATTAAATCATAAATTTCACTTACATTTACTTCTCTACAACTGTCGTTGATGAATGTCACCCTGTCATGCTTCTTTGTATGAGTGTGCAGAAATAGCTGACGGGGTGTAGGTGCCACGCTCAAAGACTTCTCCTACATAGGAATAAAATGTTAATTATAACTAAAATAGAATTTATAAAGCAAATTCAATTAAAATAC
>JAOSBN010000179.1:15241762-15259182 GCA_027563595.1 Erythroxylum suave | reverse complement strand
TCTAATTAATTGGGACATTTATATGAAAAGTTATAAGCATACTATCATATATTCATGTTTCATAAAATTAATAAAATTTTCACTTTTTTTCTTTTTAATATATGTATTATGGGACAACTTTAAATTATAACATATAATGAATTAATTATAATATAATAAAGTTATTAAGATGTATGTATTATGTAATAGTATGATTAATTAAGATATTTAATTCAATTAATTAGAAATTTATATGAAAAGTTAACAAGTTAAAAGTTATTATTAAAATTATGAACTATGTTAATTACAAATTTTTAACTTACTTAAAATATTTATTAATTATTTTAATAAATAATTAAAAAATTGGAGTGGGCGGGCCACGGGCCGACTCGGCCAATATTTCGTGGGTCGCGGGCCGTCCACCCTTGGCCCGTCCATGTTGGCCCGCGGGCCATATATTCTTGACCCGTGGCCCGACCCATGAGCCGGGCAGATTTTGACATCCTTACTCATGCCGCCTTTACTAGTGTAATTCTTAAAATCACCCAAATCTGTATGCATTAGATCCAATAATTGTGACTCTCTATCGTTTACTAACTTAAAAGGTTCCTTAGAGTGTTTAGCCTCAACAAATTTTTGAGGGAACGATTAGAAGAATGGTAATAAAAATGAGAATGAATATAGTGAGGAATGAAAATGGATATAATCATTATAATTATGATGGTTGGTTAAGAGGAATGAATGATTAACACTACCATTGATAATTGTTAGTTTGTTAAAAAAAATTAATAAATAAAAATTGTTATATTTTAATTAATTAATAAATTATATTTTAATTAAATACATTGTAATTAACTAATTAATTATGTTTTTAATTAATTATAGTTTAATTAATTAATTAAATTTTACATATTTAGATTTTAATTAATTATATTATAATAAATTACATTTTAATTTATTATGGTTTAATTATATTTAATTAAAAATTAAAAAAAATATTAGTGTTTGCGAGATTCAAAACCATTTCTCCCAGATATGGGGGTTATGGACTTACCTAGAACTGGGGTATGTAAAAACTATTTAATCAACCACAATAATTAACCAATCATTACCATTCATTCCTTTCCTATTGATTTATTCTCATATCCTTTAACCAAGCAACCCCTGACATTTTTCCATTTTATTAACGATCTGGTTAGGCAATAAGTTTGAGCTTTGCATCCTTTTAATTGACCTTACGTTCATATGCCTAAGTTTAGAGTATCATAGGTCTATAGACTCAACAATATAAGCAGAAGAAGTAGATGCACTCATTTTAACATCAAGTACAAATAAATCCCTATTACAATACTCTTTATCAACAAAGTTCTCATTCTTACTCAAAACTAGCTTATCAAAATCAAAGGTGAGTTTAACATTATCTTGGTTAAGTAATACACCATAAATCAAGTTTTTATGAATATCAGGAACAGATAAAACATTTTTTCAAGCCAAAATTTTTCTAAAAGTGAGTTTAAAATTGACCTTCCTGACTCTTTGGAATGGAACTTTACTGGAATTTCCCATGTACACGAACTCAACGTCGAAAGCATCATTTAACTCCTTGAACAGGTCCTTGATGGTGCAAATGTGGTGTGTGACTCTTGTGTCAACGATCCCTCGATAAATTCCTAGTAAGGTTGACTTTGAACATCACAACAGTAATGACCTCCTCCTCATCACCACCAGCAGCTTCGGCCACATTTAGCTTAAGGGTTACCAAAACTCTTCTCGTTATCACATTGGTACGCCTTCTAGTTTTCTTTCCCGAATTGTCATTATTTCTATCCTTAGTCCTTCCTCTCATGGTTGATTCTAGCTTAGTATAGAGCAGCAAGATGGCCTAACTTGTGGTACCACCAACAGTTACCATCAATCCTTTTGCGCTTAAACTAACCATGCTTGTTGTTGTTAAAAGACTTGTTGTCTCCACTATTCTTATTGAAGTTACCTGCATTTTTATGTTCAATAACATTAGCCTTAACAGTAGAGACAAGGGTGAGTGATTTGGCCTTATCCTGTGTATAGTTGGCATCCTTAATCTTTTATGTGTCCTATCAAATCCTCTAGCTTCATATCCTTCTTATGTCTCAACTGGTTTTTATACTTAATCCATAAAACATGCAAATTTTCAATAAGAGCGTGAGCTTAAAACAATTCACACATATTCACACCCTCAGTAAGGATTTTAGCAACTAAGTTTTCATACTAATCTAATTGGTCTATAGCAAGTTTATCATCAACAATAGTAAACTTTAACCACCTAATAACAACTGCATATTTTTTGTACCAGCATCATCGGTCACATATTTAACTTCTAAGGCATCCCAAATTTCCTTGGTAGTCTTGTACTTGCAATATGTAACAAATAATGAGTTTATCATATGGTTGAGTAACACTCCCTTAACGTTATGGTTATCCTTAGTTGTCTTAGGGTCGATATTATCACTAGAAATATCTTGAAACAAAACATAATCAATTTCGAATTGTTAAAAGTAAAACTGAATTTTGTCAGATCACTTTTTAAAGTTTCTCCCATCTTATGGGTCTAATCAGTTAAGTCAGGTATAATTATCTAGGCTACAATAACAGAGGCAGAACCTATGTGAAGAACAACAAGGATAGAACCTATGTTGATTTCATTCATAGATGAGATACTGAATTAGAAAACATAGATGAATAATATCGAACTTAAACAAACAACAGTAAAAATAGAATAATTTTTGACTCAAAATGTTGGTGAAACAATAATAAGAATAAATTGGAATAACTAATCTAAATACAAGGCATCGTGAAAACCACTGCCCTAAGTCAAAAATTCCCTCTCAACAATGCAACAGGACAATAAGATCTGAGCTTAGGGTAAACGCCTTCTTCACTAGCTTCAGTGCACTCCAAAAAGCACAGTAGGAACTATCTCCGAGAATTAAAAAAAAGCAGAAGAACTAAGAAAAGACCAAATGTACGTGCATTAAATGGAGAAGAGAAGATGCATATCTGTTATTTGGGAAGGAGAGATGCGTGTCGTGTATGTCTAGAAAGAGGGGATGAAGCTGCATACGAAGAAAAAAATGTTATTGGGTAATAAAAGTGGGGATTTGTCGACATTTTAGGTAATGCTATTAGGTAATAAAACTGTATGAATAAAACTATGTGGGTTCTAAAAAAGCTCATATCACACACGCGATGACACCACGCCACACCATAATAGAGCCAAGCTGGTCAATGCACACACTCACATTTGTGTGTGATATTCTTATCCTCCTTGAGAGACTTGATTCAAAGTTTTACAAAAACATTGAAGTATAAACTAGGTGAAATTCCCTTGCTTTTTCAAGATGGGATACAAATTAAAAAGAGAGAGGGATGTTCTAAGTTATAGAACATCAACAGAGCTAAGCAAAAATTCAGACTACAATTTTCTAACTTCTCGTGAATACACAACTAAGAGTTTGTACGAATCAAATTATGAGTTGGCTTGAAACTCAAATGCTAAGTGAAGTTAAATTTCTTAGCATGCTTCGCCTAGTTAACCTCGCCGATGTGGCTCAAGAGCAGCCACTGAGGAGACGACAATTACATTTATTAATGAGACAGTACACATGCTACGAGGAAAACAGTACAGATTTTGATGGTTATCATTCTTCATTTGCACGAATAGAATGAGAGGCCAAGTACTTAAATCATGTCAAGCTTTAACAACATAAAACCTGGAGAGAATGTCTGGATTTGAAAGAAAAATAAAAGACACTGGACTTATTCTAAAGACGCATCAGAGAATGGTCCCTTGCAAAAGGCTTTGCCTAGTTAAAGCCCATTCAAACAATACCCCTATCATTACAAATAAATAAGCTTTTTCTGGGTCCCCCATCATCATTAATTTATGATGCGTTGCTCTTCACGCCTAAACCCTAAGTCCACTCATGGGGACGGAAAGGATCATTGTATGTGCGACTATGCCAACTCCAAACACGGGCATCATTTTACAGCCCAAGGCTTTGAAGTTCCAAATAAATATTTTTAGATCATATCATAATAAACATTTTATTCAATTACGGGATTAGGAGACATAACATGTGGAAAGTGTTGCTCATCTACCAGACATGTAAAAAGCTATAGCGAGACCCAGATATGAATAATTACCTTTAGGAGATTGATTAATCAATTAAACGACCTCCCTAATAGCTTTGAAGTAATCATGAAACGCTGGTGGGTTTGAGGTAAAAAATAAAAAAGAAGAAATTAAAATCTGAGACTACCCTACAATCTAAATAGATTATAATAGCTAAAATTGAGGGAACGTACATTAGTAGTTGAATGGGATAATTATGATACGAAGGGTGCTGCAGCTCAGCTGTAAAGGATGTTGTCTGAAAAGGGCATTAAATGGTCCAATTTTTTAATGCATGACTGCAATCAAGAGGCATATTATCAATTCAACAACTACAATCGACTACTATTATTTATTGTTACTACCTTCCAACATCTGCCTATGCCTGGCCTTGGCTTTGGGTTGCTGCCAGGTAACATTTATACTAATGAATTTTATATTAATTAATTAATTATATAAAGACAACTTCCTCTGACCGTAACAGAACAGAAGTGACTAAAAAAGTTGTTTGACTGAATTTATTCGTTTTTATTTTTATTATATAAAAAATTATAAAACTATGAAATTTGATTTTATTATTTATTATTGAAATTAGTTTTAAAACAATTAAAATATATGCTAATAAATAAACAATGTTGTATAAAATTTTAAATTAATTTTATTTGCAAATAATAAAAGCTAAATTAAAAATAAAAACTAAAAATTATAATAAAAATGAGAGTAAAGTGTTTTTAAGCGTCTCAAGAAAATGTTAATATTTCTTAATGTTGTTTATGTTCTACAACTAATCGACTGGTTATAGTTTAATGACATAATTATTCAAAGATATTTTTATTTTATATGTACATGTTTAATTAAGTTATATATAGGAGAGAGTCTAAAATAATCATTTGATTGTATAAATAATTGTTTGACTCCATATCTTTTAAATTTTTCCATGTAAAGATTTTGCTATATTTTAATACTATTTATTACTTATTATAGTTAAGAGTAGTTTAATCGGTAGTTATTAGATATAAAATTATATGAAAGTAGTTAAGTAATTTATGCAAAATTTATTGTCCTGAAGTGATTAGAAAGAATATTTTATCATTCTTAATTAATGATTATTTGAGAAATCATTAGTCAAAGTGAAATTAGATTATATGAAATAGTTTACAAATATCATTAACATAATTAATTACCAATGGTGAAGAACTAACATTATTAAACTCAAATAGAGAAAATATTAATTTCATACTCTATATTTAATCAAAATATTGTATAATGAAAATTTTGAATTATACGAAAAATTTATATACAGAAAGATTAGTCAAATTACTCTAGTAGTTGTAAAGTTTGTTAGTTGTTAATGTTGATCTATGAATATAAATTATTTGATTAAAGAATTAAAGATAAATTAAGTGAGTTTAATTTATCTAATGATAAATATAATTTTGGATTATAATTTATACCTATTACTATCATATTTAAAAATGTAATTGATCACGTACAAAGAATTTATTGAATATATAAAATATATTTTAATCAAGTTGAATTTTATTGTAAAATTTGATAAATTTTATAATTAAATATCAAATTTTAATGAATAAATATTAATATGAGATATTGAATTTTGAATCAATTGTTATTTAATTATAATTATAATTATAATTAGTTTTTTATATAATTAAATTACTGAAATGTATTGACTTTATTATAAATAAACTTAGGTTTCAAACGAGATAACATCTTTTGCCTAATCCTCTCTAGACTATTTGTAGAATTCTTTCAACATATTTTATGGATATTGTTAGAAGTCAAATATGTGCATTTTGTTACAATATTTGGGATGAGCTAATTTTAAAAACAATTTAAAAAATTATCAAGAAAATGATCAAATTTTACAACAAGGTATAAATAATATTTTATTTTTTATTATATTATTTACGTTAATTATATTATAGAAAAGTGATTTTACTTTTCAAAAAATTAAAAGAAAAAAATTAAACTTTGTTATGAGATTGAAGTTGGTTCTTGTTCGACTTTAACTTTCTAATTCAAAATTTTTCTATAACAAGTAATAGTAAGAAAAGAATATCATCAACTTATTTTTAGATGAATCAATCCCGTCGTGGTTAAGCCATCCATCTTAATCTTTCTCGGTTTTAGTTTGCTTTCTCCTAGTGGTTGTAGTCGTCCTCTTACTTTTAGCCGACGATGAAACAGAAAATTGGTTTAACATTTCTTGAAAATAGAAATGAATTACCATGGCAATCATTGGCTCATGATTTAGGTATATTTAATAGGTTATATCTAAATTCATCTGACTTGAGATTTGACTTACTTAAAAGAATCGAGTCTCGGATTATATTTAAGCAATTCAAGCTTGAGAGTAATTAAAAAATATTGTTTTATATTTTTAATTTTAAAAAATATTTTAAAAAAATAGCAAGGCTTTCGTGGGCGACCTCATCCCTAAAATGAATGTACATAACGAATTTCTAACATCTTTGGAAAGGGAGAGAATTCATCAGGATTAAAAATTATTTATGGATCTTATTTCACTTGCAACTTCCTTTTTAAGATGAAATTATAAGTGAGATCAAATTAAAAAAATTAAATAGATTATAAAATATTTGTACTAACAAAACTGAATTTAAAAACTGAAAATTATAAAAGGAAAAAGGGTCATGATTGAAAATAGACAGATAAAGAATAGAAAAAAGAAAAGTCAAATGTTGTTTTTTGATGGTTTCCTTGGGGACTCAAATCACCTGTTCCGTAATCTCTGTTCCTATTTTGTTCCCGTAATTAATTCAAAGATCTTTTAATAAAACCATCGTCTCAGCTTTGCTTTCGCTCAAGCCAAGTCGATGGCCCCTCATTCCTTTGATTTTGCTTCCCACCTTTACTTCTTCAATTTTACGCCAGATCTTCTCAACTCTTTCCGTCCTCCTTTTGGTTTTTTCATGGAACGTCTCCTTCTTCAAGGTTTTTAAAGGCTAAGGTATGCTCTTTATGGACAAAGCTTCGTAATTTTGCTCTCCGTTTCTAGGTATCTTCAATTTTTCGTTTCTTTAGCAATCGAATGATATCCTTCTCAAATTCGTTAAATTTGCATATGGTTAAACAAACAAATTATTGATCAAATGATGGGCAAATTTCAGTTCCTTTGTTTGCTGGAAACAAATTGGAACATATTTTGCTTCCTGCCTCAACGCTTTCCATTTGTTTCTTAATCTTCCTACGGTTCCCTTCTTAGATCCCTTCTGGATTTTCTCATTCATGGATCATTGGGAAAGTCAAATTTCTTATGCTTCTTGGGTAGTTACTTTAGTTTTTTTTTTCAATTTTGGGAATTTTCTTTTATAAGGGTTGGGTAATTTTTTTGGTTTATTATCAAAAACGTGTTTTTTTTAATATAAAAAACGTGTTGTTGCTTGCAAAAAATGAAGCGTTTATGAATTTTGTTCTCCATCTCTAGGTATCATGGGCAAATTTAAGTTCCTTCGTTTGTTTAACCATGGGCAAATTTAAGAAATTTGAGATGGTGTGTTTCTTGGCTAATGATGCCTGATTGGACCTAATTTTTCTCTCTTTTGCTTATGTTCTTGTAGTTCTTCTTCTCGTGGTGCTGGAAAACCAATTGTTAGATGTGGTTGTTTAATGCAAGTCTATCAAAGAGCTGAAAAGCAAGCATAGTATTTCCAAAGGTCGGGACTTTCAGTGGCATATCAACAACATCGAGACCTGATTTAGTGTTGTTTTGATTAATAAGACCTAGGTATTATTTGTCTAAACAAGTTCTCCAGGTACATGTGTATTTTCATTTCTTTACCAATCGGTTGATATGCGTCTCAAATTTGTTAAAGTCTCGCATGTGTTTTTCATATTTATTGGGCTGCGTGGTACAAATATCCTAATGCTAATTTGAACTCTCTAGGATCTAATAAACCATGTTGTCATTTTCTAATACTATATTCTTTGGTTCTTTTCTGTTTTTTTCAACGTAATCATCTCTTATTTGCTTAATTATTTGTCATGTTTTCTTTTATTTGTTAGCATTAATTTGCAAATGACTTAATCGAATGCTCTTGGCAAGTTGGTGATGATGTTAATATAATTGATGCTGCTGGAAAATTTGTAGTGACAGGTTAGTTGCCAATTATGCTGCAATATAAGCTAATGCATGTTATACTTTTTGAATGAGGGCTCCCTTTGAGCCTCTAAGGTTATACTAGGATTTTCTTTGGTTTCTCCTTTTTTTTCTCTTTAATTTACTATAGATTTGGATACTAAAAGCTATTATGTCTTGCCTCATTCTTTTCTCTCACTCACTTATATAAGATAGTTGTAGAAAACACTGATGCATGTTATACTTTGCGAATGAGGGCTCTCCTTGATCCTCTAAGGTTATGCTACGATCTTCTTTGGTTTCTCATTTTGTTCTCTCTTTAATTTACTATATATCTAGATAATAAAAGCTACTATGCCTTGCCTTATTATTCTCTCTTGCTTATTTATATAAGATAGATGTAGAAAACATTGAGGCATATGGTTTCTTATTAAGGCACTAGGCATTGAAACTAATGTGAATATAAAAAATGGGGATTACCGTGTATGATTTATTGTGGTCCAAAGCCTAAGATGTGATTATAAAAAAATTCGAGTTGACCAAGCAATGTGCGGTTTATTAAGTTTATGCCTTTCGATGGAAGTGTCTAGAATTTTAGGAAGCTTGTTCCTTTCTAAAAAATGTGGGATAAAGTACTAAGTTAGAAGTCTATCTTGTGATGTTGTATACAGGGTCCTAAATGCTTTCTCTTAAATTTTGTGTTATCAATTTAACCAAACAAGACAACTTAAAGAGCTCAAGAGGATGCAAGATCATCTAACAGAGACGACTAAGAACTTCATGATGGATAGGCATCTTGTACAGTTTTTTTATGACATCAATGACATACCATTTTTGTGTGGGTTGCAATAGATTGTAGATATGGTGTCCTTAGCCATATCGGTTGCCTTTGGCTCCTATAGTTTCGAGCCTTGCAACTATTACATATTTGCCATTTGGCTCAAAAATCTGTTTTAAACTTTAAGTCAAAAGGAAGAATGCTTCACATACTTGAGTTTTTTAGATAGTAAAAATGGCAAATAGACATATAATACATATTGATAGTTGAGGATTGGCACGTATTTACATTTTGAGGTGTTATTATAATATGAAATCGTTTATTTTACCTTTTTATGTGATATGCAGAACATCAACATTATAATGAAACTTTTTGTTTTACATATTTAAATTTATCAATAGCAGATTCTTTTGCCTATGGTTATAATGCATTACTATATTAAGGTCAAACACAAAAGAAGAGATAGTTGCATCAATATGTTTCGTTTTAATCAACATCATGATCCTTAGCAAGTTAGGAGCATGTTCATTTATCTCAACTTTTACTTGTGAACAAGCTCAAATCTACCCTGTGACTTTAATTGTTGGTATTTTGTTGAAATGATGACAATAGAGTAATATAAGTAGGCGATCCTTTATGGTGAACTCATAATTTCTACCATTGAATTGATATTATGTTGCTACTTGAGTTTCTTTTATGGTCCACTATCTTTTCTATCTTTCCTTCGTTTACTGCATGGAAGAGAGTGAATGGTGATATGGCAACTGATGTATAGCCATAATTCTATGGCTGGTGTGTCCTTTCCAACTTATTTTGGAGGATTTTTCCCCACCTAACTTTTGCTTGAAGGAGTTTTGATATTCTTATTCCAATCCTCTTGTTACGCCTCAGTAAATCAGAATTTTTCTACTCATTATAGTTGTATTATGCACTTCTTAGATTTGCATATCTCATGCTACTGTACTGATCTTTTGTTCTAATTCTTATCCTTGATGTAAACATTTACATTTATGCGAATGCTTTTGGTTTACTCATGAAGTTTATAAATTGTATGCAAAAGAAAGAAAAGTGGTTGCAGATAAAAATTAATGAACCAATCTCATGAATTTGATATAACCTTGACTTTCAAATTAACTAAACTTAATAGAGATCGGTTTTTTTGAATTGTAAGGTGGTAGTACCAATGACGTGCATATTTTAATTCCAAAATGCAATTAAGAAAGTTTTGACCATTAATTGTATATTATCAGGTAGTGTCGTAGTAATGATGATGGAGGGACTTGGTAGATAAGAGAGCTAGAACATCGGTTTCCAGATTGTTTTCATCCAGTCTCAATAATGAGCTTGTAGGTAATTTTGAAATGTGTGTGTGATTTTTTTATCAATAAGTTTGAAATGTTTTGAGCAAAATCTCAAAACTGTAGGAGTCTTGATATATGTATTATTAAACTGTGAACAAACAAAATCCATTTATTGGTACTATTTTATAAAGTCCTATCTCACTTAAAGAAAAAGTAAAAGAATAATTGAAACAAAATCATGTGTTAGAATTATTTGTACCTTGGATTTGAAGAAGTTGATGTTTGTGATCAGATTGACAATGAGAGCAGTATTATTCACGCAATTGTAAGATTAAAGAAAATATCAGCTTTACTTCTACAGGCACTCTCTGTTTGTGTGTGTTCTCTCTAGTTCTCTCCAGACAACAACAAAAGATCAACATTTAAAGAAACCCACTTCTTAAATTTTGTTTCCTTAAGAACCATATCATATAAATTTTGAAGTCTATGCCTCTGGACAAAAAACCATATCAGACAAAAATCTATATGTTCACTGTAGAGACAGATATATTTTGCCTCTACTATTTTTTTTGTAGAATGTGTCCATCTTCTATTACATAATTAGTATAGCAATAGTCATTGCTTGTTTTATTAACTATTTTATGTGGAATATGTCCGTGACATTGTTACAAAGCCTAATACTATGACCTATTCATACTTGTATGAAAAATTGAGAGACGGAAGAATAAGGAAAGTTAGAAATAGATTGTGGTTGTACCTTGAAAGAGTGATAAAACTAAAAGAACATGCTTCTTTTCTTTATGGTATTATGCTTTTATGCATTAACTAACCATGTTCATAGCATGTGCATTGGGAGCATGTCGTTTTCATTGAAGAAACCCTAAACTAGATTTAGTTCATTAACTAACCATGGTCATAGATTTAGTTCAATGCTTCTCAATCAGTTATTACTTTCATGCCATTGGAATCTTGGTATGGTTGTTTATCTATTTATATGCATTGATTTAGTCCCTTTAGTTATTGTTCTGACCCTACTACAGAACCATTGTCCTATTTGATTGATACATCAATTTACTGCTTCAACTGGAACAAATACAATACTTCTGAACAGATAATCTTATAGTGTTTCTTAGTTAATGATGCTTGATTAAACCTAGCCAAAGTGGAATCAATTATAGTTTTAATAGATTATTATATGATTTTATGTAAATACTTTCAAATCCAAAGGAAACTTGAGATATGCCAATCTGATTCGTTTTTCATTTTCACGATGTAAGCTACTTCATTAATCTGGTCACTTGAGAGCTTCTTCTGTGTCTATTTATTTAATGGATGACAGGTTTAAGTACCTAATTCATTTTTCAGTTCCCATGCTGTAGGAAAAAAGAACTGTGAAGATTAGCTATAATTGCAGTGTGTGTTGGCATTTCTTGATCGTTCGTTCGATCTTTGGTGTGTTTTAGTTGTCAAAAGGAATAAAGCCTTTGACATTAGGTAGTATCAGATTGTCTTCAAGGTACGATTCGTGTCTACATAATGGATTTTCTTAGTGGAGTGGGACAAGTGTTCTTTTATGAATAGGCTTAGGGTTTTTGAGACAAGTTCAACTCCTCCATATCAATTAGTCTATTTCAACCCTGTGGAGCTTGGTAGGAATAAGATGTAATCTTATGAGCACAGACATTGATGCTGTAAGCCAAGCCTACATTACTGCCATTGTCTGTTGCTAATGAACGTAGTTATATTCCATATATTTTAATGTAATTTTAGTTCAATTACCAAACCAAAGTATATGTTTTTCTATAACAATAGAATTTATGTTGTATAATCTAATACTTTAATGAGATGGGTTGAGTTTATCGTGTAAATTCATATGTGGTAAGTGATGTCTATTCCATATCACATTCAAACTTGATTTTCATACAATAACACTTAATTGATTGTGACAAAAAAAGGAGGTAACTTTTATTTTAATAAAAAAAACAGATTGTTTCAATGCTCATGAGTGACAATTCGGATCTTTTGTTTCAATAAATTTGTTTCAACCCTATTCCAGCACAATAAGATGTTCTAATAAAACTCAATTTTTTTTGTTTATCAATCAACTCTTTCCCAGCTTCAACGAGGCTGATGCCTTCTCCTTTTCCTTTCTTTTTTGTTTCTAGTTTACCAACATGTGAAAGCACCAAACATAGAAACCAAACATTTTTTCAAGAATTTGTTTAACACCAGTAGTTAGATATTTATTTAAGTTTAATGTTGAAGGATTCATTTTTGCTTCTTAATTAAATTGTGAATTCTACATTTAGTGTTTCTTTATATCATAAAAGTGAAGTATCCATTTTCATTTTTTTCATTTTCTTTTTTGGGGTTTTTGCTTCAGGATCAAAGTTAATAATTCTATGGCAGGTGTATCTTTGTCTTATTGTCAGTTAAATTTTGAAGATGGTAATGAAGTTGGCAGGAGTGAAGGTGAAGATGAGCTTATAGCTGTCATAAGTTTTAACAGTAATTAGGATGTGCAAGCTACTCGCTCATTTGTATCCAAAGAATTAATACTAAAAATTGGAATGGAGTTTGAGACAGAAGAAGATGCTTACCAATTCTATTTGGCCTATGCTAAAGAAGTCGGGTTTGGGATAAGGAGAAGTAGAAACCACAAAGATAAATCTGGAAACTTCATTGACAGAATGTTTTGTTGTAATGCTGTAGGTAAACGAGGAAAAGACAAACGAGATATGCACGTAAGAGTAGCATGCCCTGAAACAAGGTTTAGTTGTGAAGCTACAATGAGAGTTAGACGTCAAAGAAGCAAAAAACTTTGTGTGGTTCAGTTTATTAAGGAGTATAATCACTACCTCTCAAGTTCAAAAAAGACGCACTTACATAAATCTCATCAAAAGATAAGTTTATCTGCAACAATGCAAATTGAAATGGCGAATGACATAGGAATCCCACCACCAAAGACATCTTATGATGTCTTGGTTAGGCAAATAGGTGGTTAAGATAATTTAGGTTTCATATCAGATGACTACAGAAATTACTTACAGTCTAAAAGAATGAGAGATGCGAAAAGAGGGGATACAGGAGGTGTTCAGGAATATTTGCATAAAATGCAATCTGATGATTCAAATTTTTTAATGTTATCCAAGTTGATGAAGATGATTTAATAACCAACATGTTCTCGCCAGGTGCAATGATGAGAGCATATTACTCAAGTTTTGGTGATGTGCATTGCTTTGACACAACTTACATGAAGAACAATGAAGGTCGTCACCTTGCATCACAAGTAGACTACACTCTTTGGTGTTGCATTGTTATATGACGAGACATCTATCACGTTTGAATGGTTAGTTAATACTTTTGCGAAAGTTATGTCTGATAAAAGACCTAAACTATTCTTACAAACTAAGATTCAACAATGGCAAAGGCTTAAGTACTAAGATAACCTGAACCTTATCATCACTTATATATTTGACGCATTTATCAAAATGCAGCCATCCATTTAAGTGGTGTTTTTTCTCAATTTGAAGATTTTGGTAGATTTAAACTCATGCATATATGATATTGAAGAAGAGGAAGATTTTGTAAATGCATAAAATGAGATGTTCAAATACAGACTTGAAGATAATGATTGGTTGAGGTGCATCTTTGAGATAAAAGAAAAATGGTCTTAAGTGTATGGAAGATATATGTTTTGTGCAGACATGATGACAACATAAAGAAGTGAGAGCATGAATGGTGTTGTAAAAAAGTATGTCAATTATCAACATAAATTTAAGGAGTTTTTTCATCACTTTGAAAGACTCTTTAAAGATCATAGATATGAAGAGTTAAAGGCTTATTTCAAATCAAGTACAAGTATTCCTTATTATTATATCCAATTGAAACTTTGAAACATGCAGTAAGTGTTTATACTCTTGAGGTGTTCAAGTACTTTCAGAATGAGTGGTGTAAGTCTCATAATTGTTGTATTGAAAGTTACGGGGAGATTAGATCAATCACAAAATATCAAATTACCCCTCATAAGAAGAACTATTATCATACAATTACGTATGGTTCATTAAATGGAAAAGTTGAATATAGCTATAGAAAATTCGAGTTTGCAGGAATTTCATGTTCTCACGTTTTGAAAGTTTTTTACTCTGAAAAATATCATGGAGATCCCAAGTCAATACATATTGAAAATATGGACACATAAAGGAAAACTTGGATTCGTAGGAGCTGAAAATTCTAGAATTAGCATAAGCAATTTGGATCCTAAGATATGTCAAAGTATGCGGTATAAAGAATTGTGTGGGCTATATGTTTAATTGGTTACAAAAGCATCTAAGAGTGAAGAGACTTACAAAATTATTAAAGATTTTATTTTGAAGATGTTGGAAATTGTCGATGCTAGACTACAATGTTATGGATCAACTGTCCAACAATTGATTACGAGCTCCAATGTTAGATTACAAGGTAAAGAGATGATTCAATATTCGAGTGTTATAACAGATCACTTGAACCAAAATGAGATTGAAATTTGTGAAAAGAATAGTATTGGAATTAAAGAATCAAAATCAAGAGGAAAATTGTTTCAGGTAAGAGAATGAGGGTTGGCTTAGAGAAGGCTATGAAAAAAAGGAATTCAACAAAAGAAGTTCAGACTCAGACAAATCTTACAATTGCAGCACCAACATTACCATTTAATCTTAAGGTTCTATTTGTAACTTTTTTTTTCTTGAATTCCATGTCCTTTACATGTGTACTTTTTAATAAAAAAGATTTAATGTTTTACCAATTAGTCTAGTATTTTGATTATATACGCTTTAGCTTTTTTGATGATAGGTTATCTCTACCAATTCAAGTTAAACAAATTCTATTGAAGGTGTTTCATTTTTTATACATGACCTACTCCCAATTGGCATTTATATTTTGCCGTAATACTATTACCAATGACATTATGTTTAGTAACTTGTTCACAATTCACTAATGATACTATTTTTTTAAATAATTCTTATAGGCACAACAACCACATGGTTTGAGCGATGTGATGATAAATAACTCACGACAAAACAGTAATATTAACTACGATAGGGAAAATATAGGTGGTTTCGTTGAGATATTTGATTGTCTAGCTCTATGTGCAGGAGACATATTTTGTAAATACAAAGTGAATAGAAAGTAGAGTGTTTAAGTTAATTTGTACATCTTTATCAACAAGGTGTATATTTTGTTTAGAGCATTTGGGTGCATTGTTGCCATGTTTTGCTTTTGGTATATATGTGTTTTGAACTCAGGTTGCGGGTTTTGATTTGGGTGCACCAAAGCGCCCCTTACTAAGTTCCATTAGGAACTAACTCCTTTGATGTTTACATTTTAGGGGATAGTGGCTGAGAGGGCCCTAACAAGCATTAGGATGGTCCTAGACTTTTGTAAATTTTAGCTATTGAATGCTCATTTAAGTTTTAGTGGTCCTCTATCGATTTATGATAATTATAGAGTTGGTAACTAACAAGTTTACCTAATGTTTTTTTGAAATGCAGAGGCGACCATGTGTGAAACTTCGGAGAGGGTTAACACCTAGGACCTCCCAAGTTTAAGTATGTACTCTCTTTTGGTTTAGTGCTCTTGTGTATGTAAATGGTCCACGCATATCTTTTTGTATACATTTGGAAGTGTATATGGAAGATTTGGAATGACTTGTATATGGTTTAGGTGTTGTCCTATTTCCTGGTAGCAAGGGTAGGTCCCTCTTGTGGCGTGCCAGGGATACTGGCATAGGATATTTTTAGCAAGACATGTATGCCCTAAAAGTAAACATTTTAAGGAAAAATTTTCATATTTTTAAGCATTTTTTTGGTTTTTCTACATGAAGTTATGCCTGTGTAAACTTAGGTGTTGAATCTGGAATGTTAGGTTTGATAGAGTAGTTGCGGAATAAAAATGTTTTGGGTGCCTTATTATTGTCTAAATTTAGCAAGGAAATTTTTGTTTAAAAGGTAAGATATAGATGAAGAGAATGACACCTTTCCTGTACTTTGTAGCCAATTAGTACATTTTATTCTCTGAAGTTGGTTTACATTTCAGGTCATCTCTAGGGGACATCCCTTTTTTGTGTGACATAACTTTCACCACAGATCTCCTCTTCCTATATTTGATGAGCATTTAGAGCTCATCAAGAGGAAGAGATAATAACTTGAATCAGTAAATTTTGAGGGTTGTAACTCAAGTTATGATTTTTCAAAATTGGTTAGTTACTGTTCATTTGGTCTACCTGAATTTCAGCTTAAGTTTACTTTTTGTTCAATGCCTATGAATGGTTCAAATGTGGTTTATCCTTGATTGATTATGATTGTTTATAAGTTCCAACTCATGTTTCAAGCATTTAGCTGCGTAAATATTAATTTATCATGCTTGTGCATTTCTCACGTTGAGTTGAGCATTGAATGGCAAGGGTCACTGCATGCCACCCTAAGCCACGACTCACAATCACCATGCACACCTCAAGGGGACGTATGCCTCGGGGCGTGACACTTTGTATATCATCCAATTCTCAGCTATACTCAATATAGCTTAAGTTTTTAAATTAAATGATCTTTTGACAATTTTATTGAAATTAAGGACATGTTCCATATTCGTCCCTGTTGCTATCTTTAATATGTTGATGTTGAATCCTTTAATAGCTATATAAAATGCTTGACTTTATTATTGACTTTTGATGTAGCGTGATGCCACCATAGCTCTTGGTCACTCGCATCTGGAAGCATGTGAAATCATGTTTAGTGAGCTTTCTTCTTATATGGATGAGGTTTCTCTTGAAAATTGAATAAAAGTAAATTCGCAAAATTAAATTAAAAAACTAGAGTAACTACCTGAGAAAAAGCAAGGAATTTGACTTTCCCAATGATCTAAGAATGAGAAAATTCAGAAGGGAACTGTAAGAACACTAAGGGGGTGCTTGTTTAAGGGGTATAGAAAAAGGGGTATGAGTATGGAATGAAAGATTGAGTTTGGTAAGGGGATATGATTATATGGTTATTATTTTGATTACCCACTTTTGGGTAATACTCCATTCCTCTCCTAATCTAGAGGAATGAGTATCATTGTTAT
>JAOSBN010000179.1:15188270-15232876 GCA_027563595.1 Erythroxylum suave | reverse complement strand
AATTAATTCTAAAAGGAAAATTAAGCAAAATAAACCTCAATAATAAATTAAATAAACCTAAAATAAATCGGGGCCCAACAATTTTATTAAAATAAAAATGCAATAATAATATCTATTAATATATAATAAACTAATAATAAATCTAATAATTTAAACTAAGATTGAATCTAACATAAAATGTAAAATAATAATAATATTTATAGTTTTATATTATCATTTATTTAAAAACTAATAAAACTTTAAGTATGTTTAAAGAAAGTCAATAAAGAAAAGGCTTCAGCTTTTATTTTAACTTCTGGTATCCTTTAAACATATTTCATTATAGTTTAAATATTATATTTTAACACATTGTAAAATTATTTTAAGAAAAATTACTTATATATTAATTAATAATTTAATTTATTAAAAATTATGATAAAATAATAATTAGTTTTTAAAAATAATAATTTAAAAAATATAATTATAATATGAAGAGATAAATAAAGAACGTAAATTTTGATAAATATAATTTATTAGTGAGATTAAATAAATAAAAATAGTAATTTATTTTTAAAAAAATTTAAAATAAATGTTTTAATTAAAATATAAAAATAAATTAATAAAATTTATAATTTATTAATTAAATTACATAAGAGAATTGTAAAAAATCGTTGAAAAGTGAAAACTTCGACACAAAAAACAACTTCAATTATTGAACTCTTGTGTATTGTGAATCAATTAATGCAAGTTTTGAGCATTCTACATAGGTTAGTAAGCAAAACTTGTCAGTGGGCCTCACATTTTGATGGATTCTCAAAATACATTATCAGTTTTTTCCAAGAGTCGTCGATTTTTGGGCCGATTTTTTTAGAAAACCAGTCGGTTTCTTCTTATTAGGGTTTATAAACTTAAATCAGAGCAGAAATAAGTTCGTTTCATATTTATTCCTATCGAATAGGTCAATCTAGTTTAGTTTTAAAAAAATTAGTTAATATTAGTTACCGTTTCAGATAATTTTTTAAATTTATAAAATAGTTCCTAAATTTTAAAAAAATATAAAATACTTTCCAACTCTAAAAATAATAATAATAGAAAATTGAAATAACAAAAATATATTTATTTTTATTGATATTACTTTTCACATATTTCACATATAAATAATAATCATAATAAATATAAAAATCATTTCATCATCATATAAATATAAAATTAAGGACCATACAAAGTACTTAAAATGTTATAATTTCATTATATAATAAATAATAATTACATCAATATCAAATAAAAAGAATAATAAATATTCATAACACTTTAATTATTACAATTTACAACAATAATTTGTGCTGAAAAATCAACTAGAATTGAAACTTGAAACATAAATATTTAAAATTATATTGTACATATAGAACTTAACATATATATATAATATAAATGAAAATAAAAAAGGATAAATGAAAACCTAGGACTTCATTCAATTGAATATTTGCTAAAAAGGCATTGATCTCAATTCTTATTTGGTACAAAATCTTCATCATTGAGAGGAGCCTTATCATCACCATCATTTAAATTCATTGCACCAAAAGACATGTCAATACTTTCTCATTCAAGATATCTTCCAAGTTACTCTCATCTATCAAACTCAATTCCTCATAAGCTCAATTTGCTAAAAGATCGATACGGTCAAGGTAAATTGAATCTATTAAAAACTTGTTCTATTAAGAGTTTTAATAAACAAATAACTTTAAATTATTAAAAATTACAAGAAATTATATCCAACTTAATAATGATAATAACATACTTGTTTTGAAGCTTTAAATTATATCAACCAAAGAGTAATTCGTTCAATCCTTTGCGTCTAATCTATTCCTTTTCTTGGATAAATGAATTCAAATATGCTCTATTTCTTTTCACACCTTATTATAGTCACACATTCACTTAGACTTTGAATTGCAAACTTTTGCAATTCTAGAATACCATTTTCGAATTGATATCACCAAGCAATTGTAAGTCTATATATATATATATACTTTCTTATTGAAGATATCTTCCAAGTTACTCTCATCTATCAAATTCGGTTCTTCAAAATCCTAATTCGCTAAAAAATCGATATAGTCAAGGTAAATTGAATCTACAAAATTACTTGTTTTATTAAGAGTTTTAATAAACAAATAACATTAAATTATTAAAAAATTACAATAAATTATATCCAACTTAATAATGATAATAGCATACCAGTTTTAAAGCTTTTAATTGTATCGAACAAAGACTAATTTGTTCAATCCTTTGCATCTAATATATTCCTTTTCTTGGATAAATGAATTCAAACGTGCTTTATTTCCTTTCACATCCTATTGCAATCACATATTGACTTAGCATTTGAATTGCAAACTTTTGCAATTCTAGAATACCACTTTTGAATTGGTCTCACCAAGTAACTATAAGTCAACAAAAGTAATATTATAAACAAAATAAAGTAATGATTAAATTGTCTATTCATCAAATAGTAATAGGCATCCCAAAGTCTCGAAAAGCATCTATAAAAATCTCCATTTGTGAAATTAAGAGATCTTATATCATCTCATGGGCAACAATAATTGTAAGAGTTAATAACATTCCATATTAACTTCATCTTTCTTTGTAAACTTGACCAGAAATAGGCACTAGGATTAAAAATGCCTTAGCTGCAAACAACAAAAAGAAAAGTTGCCTTTCGCGTCTCTCATTGATAATTAAAAGATAAAGTGTGTATAAAGAAGACATATTTTTCATATTGGCCTTGATTGCATTCTTTGCCCTCTCCATGACAACATAAAAATAACTCACAAAAAATTTTATGCTTCAGCCAAACCAATTGCAATACTTAGATTTGAGCTCATTGATCTCTCTCTGGGTCTATCTAACAGCATAACTGGAAGTGATCGGATATCTTATTGTTCTACTTTATGTCTTACCTAGGGATAAAAACCTAGTTAGTCTTATTTAACCTGTATGCTCACGTGACAATAAGAGCATTGGTAAAGGAGAGAAAGTCCTCCCCTCCTATTGAAGCTAAACAAGGAGGGGGGTTGTCCTTTAGTTGGTGAGCAAAAAGAGTATATTCAGCCTATACTCATATCTCTCTGATATTCTCAATTGAAGGGTTAAGCATGGGGGAAAAATCCTCCTACTGAAAGAATCAGAGTTTTAGTTTATACTTTTGCTTCTGAAGCCAAATTGGAATTTACGCCCTCTGGTATCATGGCTTTTGTAGACCCATTTCAGTTGTTACTTTCTTATAACTATTAACCCGATGAAGTACCCTAACTAAAGGCTCACAAACTTAAATGATAAATTGACATTGAGATTGAAATTCATTATCTTCAAGTATAATTCTAGAAACATCCAATCTAGCATTAGACTTAGTATGTTGAGATGTAACTCATTTTTCACTTGTAAACATTTACCTCAACTCCTTCATCAGAATGAAACACTAAAGTGATAAGAACTTAGTTGTAAATCTTATAATAGTAGGACGATAAAAACTTCTCCTATTTGTGAAATCCTTTCTTATTAAGTTCAAGACATATGCACGATTGTAGATAAACTTGGTCACCTTTTTTGCTTTCTAAACAGCCTTATCAATAATAGGAAAATATCTAACATCTATTATATTTTCTAATATCAGGTCAACACAATATACAACACAAGGAGTCTAATAAAAAGAATTATACCTACTTTGTAATCTCCTTCCACCTTTTTTATAATCGAAATCATTGTCAGTAATGAAGTGAATGATATTTTCTGGCCCAACGTCATTCACAATTTCATCAAATATCTAAAATAGATTATTAACATTCTTAATAAGGTCAAATGCATCAAAAGACTTCAAATACATTATCCCTCACCTAAATAAACCAAAAAATTAATAATAAGTTCCTTTCTTCTATTTGTCTAGCCATCACACATAATTGAACTCTATTTTTTGGGCAGCAATGAATGTTATACCTGAATCATACCACCATATTATCATTGCCATGTCCATATAATGAGTTGCTTCTCTAAATTGTAAGGCACTACAGTTTAAAGACTAGTTGGCTAAGCTCTAGGAGTTGTTTATGGTGTAAAAAAGTTACACTTTTCTTTTTCTTTTCCTAACATTAGGTGTGACATTACCTTATTGGTGGGTATGAATACTACCATCTTCAATGTCCCCACTATCATCTTGACCAGCAACAAAAGACCTTCCACTACCAATTTCATAATTCAATCTTTGCCTTTTATCTTTCTCATATTAATACTCTTCAACCAAATTTTTTATTTGCCATTTTAAATCATGACTCATTTTTTTACAAAGTTTCACTTTACCTTTTACCCCTAGCTAAATACTTCATTAATTGGGTGATTTCTCCACCTTTCAAATGATTGTTATAATACAAACAAATAGTATAGTTCTTTATGAAGTGGATAAATTATTAGGAGTGCTTGAACTTTGTTTCATTTATCTGTAAAAATAAATGAAGAAATATATAAAAATTAACGTAATAACTTTGTATCAAAATAAAGTTGTGTAAAAAACATGAATATATAGTTCAATAATAGTTTCTCAATAACTCATATTTCTTTTTAAACCCAAACATCAAATATATATTGATTACATCACTTTCACAACTATAACTCATTTTATGTGATTTCATGATTCAAACATAAGATCACAACTACAAACTATTTTGTGTAATTATATAATTCAAAATAAACTCACAACTATAGCCTATTTTGTAAGATTATATAATTCAATCATAAACTCATAAGTCACAACTATAACTCTTTTTGTGTTATTACATGATTCAACTATAAACTCAGCTCTACAATTCAATTTATGTATTCATATAATTCAACCATAAAATTACAAACTCATTGTATGTAATTACATATTTTAAACATAAAATCACAATTATAACCTATTTTGTATAATTATGTGATTCAATTGTAAACTCTTAACTACAACTTATTTTGTATGATTATTGATTAATTGATTAAATAATCCAATTATAGACATAACTCACAACTATAACTCAGTTTGTATAATTATTAATTGTATAATTTGACTATAAATTGACTAATCCATTTTGATACATCACAAAATTCAATTTATAATATATAACCCAATTTATAATAAAGACTAACCTTTCATTCAAATTTCAATGTATCTCAATCTTAAATTTTAGACAAACAACCTTGAATTCGTAGTCAAAATCCACATTTCAAACAATAAATAAATAACCCCAAATTTATATTCTAATTGAAAATTTTAGTTCCCAATCATCACAAAAAGTTAGAAACACTCCCTGTTCTAATTTTCTAACAACATTGAACACTGTTAATTTTTATAATTGACGCAAATTCAAACTTCCATTCTAGCATTCCATAATCACAAATTCAAAATTCACAATTCGCAATTCCTAAGCCATATATGATACATAAGTTCACAAGCCTACAACACAAGTAATCATATTATCAAATTTTCAATTATCACACATACAAATGTTTCCACTTTTAGTAAATTTATGTTTGTGAAATGCAACCTTAGCTTAAACTCACAAGTCACAACACTACAATTTCATAACACAACATAACATAAGAGGGTGATGTGATGTGATGGTGGATGGTGATTAGCTATAATGATTGATAGTGTTGTGAGCGACTGACCACAATTAGAATTGTTGTGATTAACTAAAGGTGTTATGAGCAACTGGCTATGGCAATTGGCGATGGCGACTGGCAATGACATGGCGATGGCTTGAATAATGTTGATATAGTTGGCTATGGCAATTGGCGATGGCGATTGTTAATCACACAATTGGCGAATGATGATGGCTCGACTAATGTTGACATAACTGGACATGGTTAAGGTTGTCATTGATGCTGAGATGATTGGAATCTGGACTAAAGAGATGAGGGAGACAAGGAGAGGAGTGACTGTGGCAAGGGGAATGGGAACTGGGAAAATTGAATAACTTTTGCATTTAGGTTTTTTTTTTACATTTTAGTCCTCATATTTTCTAAAATTCATGATATTAATTGGTATTTCAAATATTGACTAGTCCTAGCTGTTACCAAATGAAAAGACTGGTACCATCGGTTGTTATGATATACTTAAATTTTTGTGTTATTTTTCAG
This sequence comes from Erythroxylum suave, assembly GCA_027563595.1. Lineage (NCBI taxonomy): Eukaryota > Viridiplantae > Streptophyta > Magnoliopsida > Malpighiales > Erythroxylaceae > Erythroxylum > Erythroxylum suave. The sequence goes on along the minus strand of JAOSBN010000179.1, from coordinate 15,226,741 downwards.
ATGGGTGGTTATTTGTATTGTGGAGTAGCTAATTCATAGGAGGCAAGCAAGCTTTTTTGTTGATGTTAAGTTCTCAAAACTACATTTTGTTTGCCAAATGCTGAAAATAGAAGATTTCGATAACGCAAAGTTAAGATAAAAGTTCTTAATGTTTTATGCAAACCTAAAAGCACGAGAGAGTTGAATTTACACGGAACTTTCTTATCCAATGAAACTAGTAAGTAGAAGGGCTTATAGTTTATTAAATTTTCATTATTAGGAATTAGTGAAATATATTTAGTTATACCATATGGAATAAAAGAGCACTAACTCCCCATAAATTAGGCCCAACTCAACCTGATGCTCATTTCCAGTGGTTCAAATTCAATCAAATTCAAATCATACTAAAATGATAATATTTTAGTAATATTTATTAAAATGATATTATTTTATTTTATATTATTAAATTTATAAATCAAAATAATTTTGTTTTGGTCAATTATATTAAATTGACATCATTTTGTTAGAGAGGGATTAGAACTTTCTAACTTTCATTCCAAACTTCAGGTTACCCCCAAATTTGAAACTCGAATAACTTAAATTTATTTCGTTGATTTTGGACCAAAATAAGTTAAATCGAGTTAATATTACTGAACTTACCTTGCTCTAACAAGCTCTTCTTCCTTACTACTTATTTTATTACTGAAAAGTGGTTCAGTAATAAAATAGATGTGAAAGGATAAGGAATTCAACATTTTGATAGAGTGATTAGAAGAATTTATACGAAATTACATATTACATCGGGTTAAGTAATCTGTGTTGACTATGATATTAATAGTTAACTTGCAGGATGGGGTTTAAGTAAGTTTAATTAGAATATCAGTCTTTAGAAGCAACTCAATTAGTTATTGGGAGTCTATCCTAATATTGGGGTATAATTAGCTTCGTAAAGATCTTTAGATAAAGAAACTAGAATGATTATATGAATAAAATAAGATCACAAATTAATTAAAATAGAAGTAAGTAGTAGAAGTAAGATATCATTATAAGCAAAAAATGAGTTCTAGTACAAACATCCACTAATTATAAGTTATAAATACTAATTTGTAATATAGAATTTATATGGTTGGAACCAGATTGTATGTTCTACCACTAAGTATACGGCGTAGTTGTTGTTAGTACATGCAAATACAGGTTGATCCTGTGAGGACTATAGGTAAATTACAAATCATACACAAACTTAATAAGCTAGATTAATGATTATTATTGATTGAATAAGAAAAAAGAAAATAAATCTAAATAATAAAACAAAACAATGATTAAGAATAACCAATATATGAATAAACCAAATTTAGGTGACGTTTTCTATAAACTATATCCAATTTCGGTATAATTTAATAAATGACTCTAGTTTCTTCGATTAGTAAGAATTTCTAATTTAAATCATATTCTCTCTCAGGATATACATCCTTTATTCTTAGGTTATTCAATCAAAATCTCTTTTGAATCAAGACCACCTAAGAATTCATTATTTCTTTTTATAAACTCTTATGGCAGGTTTTATTCTAACTTGGAAGGATCTTGTGACTTTTTCTCAAATAGCTCAATCTTAAACCTCTTTATCCATGTTGTGATCTAACCATATATCTCATATCTCAAACCTTGATGCATGAATCAAATAATTTAATCTTCTACTTCATTTCTTCTATTCAACCAATCATAAGAACATGGATAAATCTCAAGAAAAATAGATATTTAACGAATCAAAAGAATTAATCAATCATGTTATATCTTAAAGTTTATACCTAAATCATTATCCCAATTAGTTCATAACTAGATAAAGAATTACCATCGAGAAATATTAAAGAAAACAAGAAAAAGAGATCATTGTAATGAATCCTTAAGTCTTGAATCTTTGATGAATCCTTGTCGCAATCTTGTTTTATCTTTAAATAATGGCTTTTTCTTGATCAAAATTCTTACAAAATAGCTTCTATATGCTTTCCAATTCTTTGTTAGCCAAAAAGTTCTTTCTTTTTTACCTTCCTTTCTTTAAATCTAAAAGAATGTCTTTGTAATAAGCTATATGATCCCAACATAGGTCCATGTAACTGACTATGTTGTACTTGTAATTATTAGAAAATATTTAACACTAACATAGGACCTATTGTTAAGTTAAGAGGACTTCACGATGACTAATTTTGATGACAATCAAATAATAATAATGTTAGAAACAAATGAACGTTTTGACAAGTGTGTTAAGTGTGCAGAAGCAAAACACAGACAAAGTGGAAAACATAGACGAAGCGCAAAACACAGACGAAGCGCAAAATACAAATGAAGTGGAAAACACAGACGAAGTGCAAAACACAGACGAAGTGGAAAACACAAACAAAGTGTAAAACATAGACGAAGTGGAAAACACAGACGAAGTGGAAAACACAAAAGAAGCACAAAACAAAGACGAAGCGCAAAACATAGACGAAGCGCAAAACACAGATGAAGCGGAAAACACACACTAAGCACAAAGCACAGATGAAGTGCAAAACGTAAACGAGTTGAAAACACAGAGGATACAAAGAAGAAGTTACGCCAATACGTTAGACAGTTATTTAATTGGAGTTAGTTACAGAACTCAACTAAATAATGATTTTCAAGATTCAATAAGTGTTTATCAAGGATCAAGAAGCAGTTAGTGATTTAGGCTATAAATACTAGTCTTAGTTGAAGACTTTACAACCTTACGAATCTTACAACTTTTGAGAAATCATTTGATCTTTGAGCTTTCAAGTGCTTACTTAGAAAAAAAGAAATTATGTAGTGAGATACTAAGAGAGCTAACCTTATTGTAACAAAAGCTCACAATATCTTCCTAGTGAGAGAAAGAAAAGGCTGAGAGCTTGGAGAGGCTACGTTAGTAAAAAGAATACTTTGTGTAAGAGACCTGAAGAGGCTCTAGAAGGGAAGAAAGAATACTTGTAATCTGTTGAAGTATAGTGAAACACTCAGAGGAACTTCGAGGACTGGACGTAGCCCACGGTTTGGGGTGAACCAGTATAAAAATCGTAGCGTCCATCTTCTATCCTTTTACTTCAGTTTATTTTGTTATTAAACAATTATATAGAAGTTATTTGCGATTTAACTACGTAACAAGTTTCATATAAGTTTTGTTATATTCTTTTAACAAGTTAGAGAAGTTCTTAGCAAGTTTTGTATTCACAAAAAAGGATACACCATTCAACCCCCTCCTTTTTGTGTATCGAGTTTCTTGTATATAAATTCTATACTAACGTGTAATTTACTTCACCTATATATGGATGTGTAAGATGCAATGTTTCATGCTCTAAGGGGCAACACAGTGGTGCGTAGGACTACAAAGGAGAAGTAGAAATGAACACTTTTGTACATAGCCTTAACACGATAGTGTGTAGGTGTCATGTTTAGGTGCCATTCTCAAAATCTTCCAAATTTGCTTAAGCCAATCCAAATCTTGTCCAATTTTGATATTTTCCTAATATATGCAGAAATAAGACTTAAAATAAAAATACTTTTTGATAGATACTTATTTGACTATAATTATACACCTATATTTAATGTGTTTTGCCTATTATTTCATAGTTTTGTTGTATTTTTGGTACTTAATTCACCCTAAGTGCATTTACAGGTATTAATTGCCTTCATGGAATAAAAGGAGAAGAATTCAAATGAAAATGTGGTATAGAATGAAGATTTGAGCAATCATCTTGTATGAATAGATCTACCATAATTAAAAGAAGTTGTATGCAAACCTAGAGATAAGATAACATAAATCTTCTAAATTGGGGTCAAACCTAATAATAGAATTCATAAATTGATAATGCAATATTAGGGGGTTTAAGTAGAAAGATTAATGTTAATTAACTGATAGATTAGTTGTTAATAGTCTTGGGAGAGATACTAGCATAATATAGATATTTCCATGGTCTAATAATCAATAATATGATTGCATGATAAATAATTAATAATTCAAGGATTCTTAGGGGGATTCATCACCTAGACATTATTATTTGATATTGAGTTTTCTAAGTAATTTCCTTTATCTTGCGTTAATTATTGTTTCCAAGTTTAGTTTAATTTTTAATTAAAAACCAAAAGTCTAATTCTTAGGTTAGTTAAAGGAGAAAAGGTAACTATTAGTATTTACTATCTACGTAGGATTGACTCATACTTGCCTGTGCTAACTATAGTTATGTCACACACTTACGGTAATTTTAATATTGACCTTAACCCTAGTTAATCAAGTTTTTGACGCCGCTTTAAGGGACAGTAATATTAGGAAACTTTAGATTTTATTAATCTAAACATTATTTTTTGTATTTATTTTATTTTATTTTATTTTATTTCTTTTTTCTTGTATTTCACTTTACTTTTGGTTTACTCATTTAATTATCTTTTAAACTTCTCTGCTTTGACTTTGAGTTTGTGACTTGTCATTAGGATTTACAATTCATTGTCATAGCCACAACTCACAGTGGAAGGATGGAGCAGACAATACTCTTATTAGAGTTATGATGTGTCATCACCTATGGTAACCTCACCATATTGGAAAGAAAGGTTTGGTGACATGTTTTCAAAAGCTCAACCAAAATCTAGGTTGTGTTGCTATAATCGTGGGAGTAACTAGTACAATTATGAATGTTGGCAACAAAATCATATGTGGGAGCAACAAGCATGCACAACTAACTTCAAAATGCTCCATATGAGAATATTTATAATTTAAAGTGGAGCATCTCTTACGCTTATGGACGAAATGATTATGCTCCAGTTAAATATTTGCAGCAACAAGAACCTCAAGTTAAGAAACCAACTTTAAAGGATATGATGGCCAAATTTGTTCAAGAATCAAATATGAAGCATCAAAGAACAAAGGTCTATGTACATAACTTGGTGAATTGGGTTAGTTAACTGGTGAGAATATTATTTGATAGATTACAGGGGAGTTTGCTCAATACTACTGAAACAAATTTAATGAACATGGAATGGCAATCATCCTTAGGAGTGGAAATGAGCTTCCAAAACTAGAGAAGGAAGAAGAAGAGGAATTCTTCACCTAAGAAGTGGAAGCATAGAATTGGCTAGAGATAAATGAAGAAGAAGACAAGCCAGAAACCTTTTTCTAAGAAGAAGAATCGATAAAGGTGGTTGAGGAAGAACTAGTAGAGGAACCAAATAAGGAAACTACTAATGAGTTATTGGTAGCCACCTTAAGTATGAAGGGTTCCCACTTCCTACAAGACAAACTGCTTATATCAACCAAAGATTGAGGGATTTTATCCCTTATTTTAGTAATAGTTTATCATTGAAAAGGGCATTGTTATAGTTAATTGGATTTATTAGTTTTCTTATTTTGAGGGCAATATTTTTTTCTTAGGATTATACTTTCTATATGCTTTTTTCTTACAAAAATTATATGGTTTGTCTAGGAATTTTGTATGTCATCTTATAGGATATTTTTGCCATTGTATTTATTATAGTAAGGTTTTCTATATTTATGTTTTCGATAATATGTAAAAAGTTCACATCTATATTGTTGAGGTACTTCTGAATAATTATAACAACATAGTTGAATATTAATATGTTTTAAGGATTTATGTAATTTTGCTTCTAAACATTTTTGTGATGTTACTTCTTTTACTATTGGAATAGCACCACCTAAATTATAGGCAGTGGGATTGTTATGTTGTTTGTGTAGAAATAAATATTCGACTATTTTATTTATAGGGTAAGGTAGTTTTTGAATAAATATTAGGTAACCCAAGAATTGGGAGTTATTTTTGTTATGTTATTTTTATTTCATATAGCATATTTGCTTTTATTTTAGTTATTTTATTTATTATATTGTTTTTATCCTTTTTCTTTATATTTTTCAAGGATGTTAGCATATCATATCGGATGGATAGTCCCAAACTCATGAAAATCAGACTTTAAAAATCTAATTACTCAGGGAAGTACCAAGCTCCAATTTGTCACTTTTGACTTTAACATGCTTATATTGTGTACAATGGGGACAATGTATAATTTTAAGTGTGGGAAAGGGGTTGATAATTTTTTTGAGCTTTATAATCTTGGTTATTGATTTTATTAATTAATATTGAGAATTAGTTGAATATGTCCATAAATACTTTGTTTCATTATTGATTATTGATTTAAATTAGTATGCAAAAGGATGGTAGTTAGAATAAACTTATTTTTATAAGTCATGTTGTAGTAGTTTGAATGAAAATTACATATTGTTTATACACATAAGACCATTTTTGCATGAACTTTTAAGCCTAAGAGAAAAAATTCATAATATCTTAAGCTCTTTTATTCTTTCTTGTGTGTTATCATGCATAGTTTAATAATTCTATAACTTAATTTTGTTATGCCCTACAAAATTAAAAGCATTGAAGTGATAAAGGCCCTTAGAATCAACAATTTTTTAATCATATTTTGTTTGATAATTACCCTACAATATTTAATCCCTTAGGAATAATCAATTTTAAGTCTTAGTCCTTGTCATTGTTTATAACCACATCATTAACCTTTATCTTATTTTTCTTTGAAGCATTTTTATTGTTTTGAACCCTAAAGGTTATTTACATTACTTGAATGTTTGAAACTTGAAATATTGAAAGGTCTAATATTTCTTTAATTATAGTACATAATGAATGCTTAAATTTTTTTTGCAAACATATAAAAAGAAAAAAATGTATAGTACTAATGGATTTATAATGAAAGGACCTACGTATATTATAAACAAGTTTTTTTTGTATTGTTTCCTTTGTGAATTTCCTTTAAATTTATCACATTTTTATTATCCTAATAATACCTTACGTAAGCTCCATTACAATGTTATAAGGAACTTTTGCTTTTTGTTTCTAGTTTATATACAGGTGGTGGAGATATGATAATATTACAAGCTTATGGTTAAGAGTTATGAGATGCATTGATTTGAGAGTTTGATACTTTTCACCCTAAATATGTGAGTGCATTGAGTTAAACCTTGGTGAGGTTGGAAAGATTTATTCTTTTGATTTCAATAAGAATATCAACGTGATTATTATTAATATTAAGTTATGAAGTTAATTTTAGGATAACTAGATTCTATTGATGATTTGGGGTTAATAAAGGATGGATGTTGTAAGTTGATAATTTAGATTAAGATTTTCTTGAAGACAAGCAAAATATTAAGGGTGGGGATGTTTTATATATACTTATTTAATTATAATTATGCACCATAGTTGATGTGTTTTGCTTGTTATTTCATATTTTTATTGTATTTTTGGTACTTAATTCCCTCTAAGTGCACTTATAGGTATTAATTGCCTTTATGAACCAAAAGGAGAAGAATTTAGATGAAAATGTGGTAAACAATGAAGATTTGAAGCAACTAAGGACCTACACGAGCGTGTACAGTGATAGTGTAAGTCTTTGTAAATATGTGAAGATTAAAGAATTTGAGTTCTAGTCATATGGAGTTACAAGCTTGTGTATATTCATATACACGATCATGTATATTGCCCATATAAGTCTTTATGCTTGAATGAAATTGCAAATTCAAGTATTTTTTATGATACACAATCTCCTACATGCCCATGTAAGTGACCGTATATATCACAAAAACCCTAATCTTTACTATAAAAGGATGTGAGAAGAGGCAAACAAGAGAGAACCAAATTTTAAAGTTTTAAGGTTGTAAGAAACTTTTAGAGGTGACAATTTTGATCAAGGGATAAGGAAAACATGAAGTTCGTATCATGATATCTGATAGAAAGCTACATCCAATCCAATCTTGCAAGAAGATTCAATAGAAGAGAAGGGGAGATTTAGAATTATAATTTCTTTATTTTCTATTAGTTTTTCTACATGTTTGTTATTGATTCATTTTTAATGAGTAATTAAACATGTTTAGTGTCTAGGTGTAATGAAACCCAGTTTATGATAACAATATGTTATAATCTTTTATTTAATGCAATTATTTTGATTGATTTATTGCAATTCAATTATGTGTTTTATTCTTGTTATGATATATCCAAAATATTAGTGCATGATTTGATTTCATATGATGGAGATTAAGAAATCCTCTTGTATGAAAAGATATACTATAATTGGGAGGAGTTGCATGTAAACCTGCAGATAGGCTGACATAAATCCTCTAAATTATGGTCAAACCTAATAGCAGAATTCATAAATTGATAATGCAATCTTAAAGGTTTTAATTAGAAAGAATTATGTTAATCAAATGATGGATTAGTTGTTAATAGTCTTGAGAGAGATATTAACATAAGATAGGAATGTCCTTAGTCCAATAATCAATAATATGATTGCATGATAAAAGGTTAGTAATTCAAGGATTCTTAATGAGATTCATCACCTAGACACTACCATTTGATATTATTTTTCTTAGTAACTTCCTTTTCTTGCATTCATTATTGTTTTCAAGTTTAGTTTAATTTTTAATTAAAAACCAAAATTTTGATTTTTAGGTTAGATGAGAAAAAGTTAACTATTAATACTTATTGTCTTCATGGAATCAACTCGTATTTGTTTGCACTAGCTACATCTATACCATGCAATTGCGGTAATTTTAACATTGACCTTAACCCTAGTTAATCACTTCTCATTTTAAGTATTAAATCCTTTAAAAGTATTGAAAATACACGCAATATGCTATGAAAATAATGCTAAAAGTAATGTACGACTGGTATACATCAATACTATTAATGCTTCAATTTGAATTTTTCGTATGAAATAACAAAAAGAACGGAGTATTAATTGGAGAATTAAACAAAAATGCATCCTTACATTTAAATTTATTATAAGTATCAAAAATTCTAATATTTACTTTTGCATCATAAATTATTTTTCTTTATTTAGATTATGTGAATAATATCTATATTCTTTTATCAATTTTAAATATTATATAGATATTATGTTTGAATAATATCTATACGTTGTTTTTTAATATTTAGATTCATCTAATAATCTCCCATTTGAATATTTAATTGAAGACCAATCAATCTTCATACCACTTTATCATTATCATGTTGCTTACATCTTCATCAAGTTATATGACGATCGATACCAAGTAAACTTATTAGCATTGATCGCTTTTGTCATAAAATCTATTATATTATCTTTTGTATGAGCCTTGTTCATATCCACAATTTCTCCTCCACTTTCTCACAAATGAAGTGATATTGAACTTATATATTTGACATTTGCATGAAGTGTTGTATTCTTTGCTAGATGCAATACACTATAACTATTGCAATATAATGAACTTTATAATTTTTGTTCCACAAGTTTTTCAAGCATCAATTTCAACCATACCACTTCTCTACTGGCTTATATAACTACTACACATCCCACTTTTATAATTGATATAGTTATAACTGACTGTAGTTGCTTTTATTTCCTTTAATAAAAAGACTGATCCTTCGTTTTATAATGCAAAATTAGAGGTCCTTTTAATGTATCTTAGGATTCTCTATATAACGTTCTAATGCTCTCTACCAACATATAGTGTCTAAAAACATCCAATTATATATACAATATTTGGTTTTGTGCAAGCCATACTAAACATTAAAATCTCCTCTATATATGTTCATAATACATGAGAAATCTTCATTTCTAAAATTCATATTGGAGGGTAACTAAAAATTAACATCAAAATGGGTAGATATTGGCTTATAATATTACACATTGAAACATCTTAAAACTATCTTTAGGTAATTTTTGCGAAAAGAAACAAATGTTTCTATTATTTCTATCTCGACGAATTTGCAATCCATATAATTTTATTTACTAGTCCGAAGTCTTTCATTTTGAATTCCCTAGCCAATTATATATTTAATTATTTAAATCAAATCTTTATTAAGGCTTGCAAGTAACATATTTTCTATATATAATAACAATATAATGAAATCAGTATCACCAAACTTCTTAAAATATGCATAAGGGGCTGTATTAAGTTTTTTGTATCAAAGGCTCATGATAAAGGAATCAAATATTTTATTCCAACATCTAGATGCTTATTTAATATTAAAAAAGATTTTTTTGAACCTGTAAATCAATTTTACTTTTTTTCTTCAAAACCTTCTAGTTAAAGAATATAAATTTCTTCTTTAAGATCTCCACAATAAAAATTCACATCTAGGTTTTTTAGATGTAAGTCAAATACAAGACATATTGTTAAGACAACTCTGGCTTATAAAAATTGAACTAAAGGAAAAAATATTTTATTAAAGCCAGTTCTTTCTTTTTTAGCATATCCTTTCACCAACGTTCTTGCATGGTATTGCTCCACTTTATCATCACTATTTTGCTTAATCTTGAAGATCCATTTATTACTAATAGCTTTCCTTTATTATGTTAATGTTAGAAGTTTCTAAGCTTAATTTTATGAAAAACTTCATCTTCTTTTTGCATTATTGTTATCCACTGAGAGATCTAAATTATTAGTGCTTTTTGAAGGGTTAATGGCTCCTTATCCTCTATCAAAAGACAAAAATTTATGTTGCCCTTAATTATATAATTTGAATGCTAATTTGGAGGTCTTTTGTGTGATTTGACTGATGAACTTCTGAAGCTTCATATTTAACTTATTTTTGAATATCTTGTTCTGATGTTGATTCAAAAGAAGTTTCTTGTTCATATTCTTTCCACTTTGCACCATAGTGCACAAACTTTTTTGCAAAATATTGTTTTCTTCTTCACTTTGTAATTTTTTAACCAAGTTAACATCCCTATTGACAGTAACCTAGTGGGCAACAAGATCCTATAGATGATACTCCTTCACTACATTGACGATCTTAATAATAAATATTTTCCAAATTTTGGATCCAAATTCATGGTTTCTTTAGCATTTTACATAATATAAATAAGACTTCTAAATATATAGAGGTTTGAATAATCCATTAACTTCTAAGTCCACATCTCTATTAATGTCTTTTTATTCAGTTACAATTGATGAAATTTGATTCACCATATAACGTATGGTATCGACTTCTTCTATAAAAAAGGCCTTATTTAGACATAAATTTTCAATATTGTTCTTATTCTTTCTAATAGAGTTTTGTTCATCCACTCTGTCATCTTTTTTTGTTAAAGAGTGTATACAATAATGAAATGCCTTTTAATGCCTTCTTGCTTATAAAATGCATTAAAGTCATTCTAGTATATTATACTCCATTATCCATCCTTAAGCACTTAATCTTTTTACCATAATTAAGTTCAATATGCACAGTGAAAAATTTAAAGACTAAAAATACATTTATTTTTCTCTTGATAGGGTATACCTAATAACTCCTAGAATAATCATTAATGAAAAAGATTAAGTACTTTTCTCCTCATAAAGATAGGATTAGGGCTTACTACACATCATACTTAACAAATTTAAGAAAAACCTTGTTTCTTAAATTTGATATGTTAAATTTTACTTGTATCACAATGATCACAACACGATAGCGATATATTTACAAGCCTAAGGAGTAGCCTTATTTCAACAAGGATTTTCAGTCCTTGTTTAGATATATGTCCAAGTTTTTGATTTCATAATATTCAAGATCATTTGCTTGGACTACTCGAAGTGATGAATTTTTTATATCTAGCAATTTCCCTCCCTTTAACTTGTAAAGTTTGCAGCTATTATTTCTACCCTCAAAATTACAAGAGCGTCTTAAATAATCTTCAAAATCTTATTGAAAATTTCTATTTTGTACCTAAGATTATTTATCCATCTTATATATAACATCTTATGTAAGTCCTCTTTACATTTTATCTCTTGAAGAGTATGAATTATACCATTATACATCTTCAGCTTGATGGTTCTAATGCCAACAACATTTAAAGGATAATCATTATAACTATACATAAGTCTTCCTAAGATAGGTTCATAATGATGGAATCATTCTCTTTTAAGGATCATATGAAAAGTAGATCTTGATTCAAAAAGTCAAATATCAAGTAACGACTTCTTACTTTTAATTGTTATTGACGCTTTATAATATAGAGCATTTGCATCTTCTTAAATAATTGCAAAATTTTCTTAAGGATTAAAATTTTCCTTATTTAAATTATATTAATCCTTCTTTAAGTGACCTTTTTTTCATAGTTGTATCATTTTAAATTATTCTTACTTTCTTATTGTGATCTGCTATAATTTTGGCTCCTACTTAGGCTATGTTTTAATGTCTCCCTATTATCACCATTAAATATTTAACTTGTTATGAGCTAGTCTCCTTGCTTTATTTGTTTTTCCACTAACTTTCTTCCTCTGGAACCACGATTGCAATATAATCAAAGACTAGATAACTTGTAAGAAGATTATTAGTTATGTTAAGAATGAGTTGATCATACAATTAGAAATTTGACACATTTATGTGAATCTATTTTATAATGTTACAATATGAATTAAGAGAATTGAGTAGTCCATTTATTACTATGCTTAGTCACTTAAGTGGATTTTGACATTTGAAGAATTTAAAGTTTCCTCTTAAGAAAAAATTTGTTGTGAAGTGACTTAACCTTGTACAACTTTATGAGATCATGCAATATCTTTTCCTTCTTTTTCCCTCCTATAAGATTGGAAAAACTTCAATAGTTTAAGCTAGATGAAGATTTAAAACATTTTTCACATCTATTTCATTTCATTTGTCATCACCGTTCTTCTAATAACGACAAAGTTGTTGTCCTTTATTAAGATAGCTTTTATCTTCAAATTCTACAATGAGAAATTATTCTCAATGAAATTCTTAATCTTAAACTTAGTTACCATTTCTTTTATCTCATAATACTTTAAGCTAAGAGGACTAGCTCTTATAATTTTACATAAATAATAATTGTATAAATAAATAGTTCTTAGTACCTTTAGAGAGTGAAAAATATGTTACTTATTTTTTAACATAGAATTATTTATAGTAATAACTACGAGGCATAAGTAGAATATACATCTTAAGATGACTTTAATACCACTTGTTGCATATATTACATAGATTTCAAAAGATCATAGCTTAGTTAAGATTAAAAGAAATACAACACACAAAATATTATTTTTTAGAAATTAAATAATGCATTCGAGAAAGAATTAAATTTTAGAAGCATATCAATACAAAGAGGAATTTTAATGCAATCTTAAAGTAAAATACACTTGGCATAACACTAAGATAATCTTAGAAGCATAGGTCATAGGAACATAAATTCCTAAAGCAAGTCTAGCTTAGCTCCTTTGTTGATTGAACAAATTACTAATGTATCTAGGATGAAGCTATCTCCTAATTGCATATGGCTTAAACATGATTCACCAACTATTTCTCTCTTATCAAAAAGATTAAATTGTTAGTTGCGTGGTCCTTACGTATTTCCTTTACTTGGAAAAGGTTAGTATTCCTTCCTTCCAAATGGACATTGTACTTCCATATGCAATGATGTATATGGTTTTATCTCCAACTATTATTCTCCTTCCTCCTTCCAGTTTCTGAAGAATGTCAAAATAATTAAGTCTTGTAATAGAGAACTTACACAACTCTTGGATTGTGTTCCATATGTAAATTGAAGAAGAGATGTTCTAAGGACTCTTAGTCTTCCTTACATAAGCAATATATTAGTGAGGAGTTGAGAAACCTTAGCTTATCCAAGGTCCATAATTTTTGTTTCTATAAAAGCCATATAAGAAAAGTTATTGGGAATTTTTTTTTTGCTTCACATGATCCTATATCGAGCCATCTTATGCGTATAATATAAAAAGGATTCCTTATAAAAGGCATTCGTAAATCTTTTAGGAAGATGTTTTGACCAAACATAAGAATCTTCCTTACCTTGGCTACATGTAATTTAGAAAGAATTTCCTAAAGAAAATGGAGTTAGAGGCCCATTCATCCTTATGTATTAGTTGTTTGACCTCGGAAGATTTAGGGAAAAGGTGCCTAAAATTTAGGAGTAAGTTGGTTATACAAAAAGGACTTGACTTGCTCTAATTATCAAACCATAAAGAAGCATGTTCTTCATTTCCAATTTTGCGAGCATTATTTATATTGAACAAATCCTTGATCTTGAATAATTGAGCCATAAACTAATAGAATGGGTGGTTTTAGTACTGACTTCTTATAAGTTTTTATCTTTAAGAAAATTGGTGTATATCCATTGAACCTAAAGAGCCTATTTGTTACTTAAGATTTTCCGAATTCTGCTGGCCATAAGGGTTTTGTTTAATAAGGACATTGGAATGATACCTTGGCCTCTAACTTTCCTTGGTTTACATAATTTGAAGTATTTATCCTTAAAAACTACTTTTTTAGTTTATTAAACCTAAGGAAGTACATCTCCATCTTTTTTAAGGTCTTTATCAGTCCTTTTGAGAGGAAAATATGCAAGAAACAAAAGTTGTGAAGGGAATTAAGGATGAAATTAATTAGTTGAAACCTTAATGTAAAAGATAGAGATATATTGCACTAGATTTTAATTGTCCTCTGAATATTCTCTTAAAATGGAGCACAATCCCTAAAGCTTAGCTTATTGGTAGTGATTCCTAAATATGACAATGGAGGATCCTTGAGATGTAAATTAGAAATTGATAATCAAAGAGTGATGGCTTTTGCAAAGTAAAAACTATCATGTAACTCTTGTTATTGTTAATGGATAATCTTGACAGTAGTTTGAAAGAGTTCAAGGCAAACATAAATAGGCATATTGATTTTTCCTTAGCCTTAGACAATCATCCATAAATGTAAGATTGAAAAGCCTCAACTTCTTGAATTTAAGTGGAGTTTAAAGATGTAATCTTATGTTATAGAGAAGATGTTCAATCTAATTAGTAATTCCATATATAGAATAAAAAGGCCATGTGACAATGGATCCTTATGTTTGAGCCCTTCCCCCTTTTGAAATATTTAGTAGGTTATTCATTAACTAAAATAACATAAGAGATGGTAGAGATACGCTGGTTAATCTAGGTGATAAAAGTTCTTGGAAATCCAAAAACCTCAAGTAAGTGTAATATGTAACTATGTTGGATTGAATCAAATGCTTTTTAAAAATTTACTTCAATTGTATAATTCTCTTTTTAATTTTTCCTAATATATCATCTTCTAGTTATAAAAGCTCCTTGGGAAACATTTATAAAGGATTTGAGAACTATCTTTATTCTTAATGCATTTAGCTTAGAAATAAGTTCTTAATGCATTTAGCTTGGAATTTATCTTATAATAAGTATTGTAACGAGAAATATGTCTAAAATCCTTGGGGGAACTTGGATTATGTGCTTTAAGGATAAGGTAAATAAATGTTTTGTTTATCTATCTCAACATTTTACCTTTCACAAAAAATTCCATCACTTCATTAACAACAAGATCTTTGATAAAAGGCTATCCTTTTAGAAAAATACGGCATTAAATCCATATAGTTCAGGGGACTTACCTAGATTAAGATTAAAAAAATACATTTTCCATATCTATAGGAGTGAATGGTTGTATGAGAGAGTTTGCTTCGTCCTCAGAAAAATAATTTGTTATAAAATATTTAATCAAATTGAGGAATTCCTAGGAGATGGAGTGCTTAACGTGTTCATGAAGTACTCATAAGCTTTTTACTTTAACTCATCTTAAGATTGAGTTACACTTCCATCATGTTTGATTAAAGAAGTTATTTTGTTAGCATTGCTTCTTATAGAGATGGATTTACAAAAGATAGATTTGTTTTTATCCCCCTTCCTTTAGCCATAAGACTTTTGACTTTTGCTTAAGGAGGGATTTATGAATCTCTAAGGCTTTCAAGATTTATAGAAGTGCTTTTTTCTCCTCCATTTGTTTAGGAGATCACCAAACTATGATTAAACTCTTTTTTAATAAGCTTTAGTTTAAAACTCGGTGGGAATATGGAGAGTCGAGTATTACTACTGCTTGTTTCATTTAACTTCTTGAGTTCTTGTTTCACTTTATGTAGCTTCCTCATACAAGTAAAACCATTATTGCCTTAGAATTTTGAGAAAAATAGGAGTTAAAGTGCTAATATTAATTATAAGTTATAAATATTAATTTATAACTTAGAACCTGTAAGGTTGGTATCCTCATAAGCTCTACTCTAGGTTGATTGAATTTGATTCTTGATACATAAAACAATAAGATGGTGGATATTTATAGGTTAAATATACTAAATATATCTACACATCTCAATTTGTTATAATCAACACATATTCTAATATTTACTTATGCACCATAAATTATTTACCATCATCTAGATATCTTATGAATAATATCTAGATTCTTCTATTAATTTTGAATAGTATCTTATAGGGTTAATTATCAAAAAAGCCCAAACTTTCGTCAATTTTTCAATTATAACCCAAACTTTAAAAAGTTATAATAAAATGCCCAAACTTTCAATTTTTTTTCATTTCTAGCCCAAACTTCAAAAAGTGGCAATAAAATGCTTGAACAGTTTTCTTCGATTCTAGCCTTTGTTATTCTCTAGATGCCCTCAGTTCTTTGTTTTATGTTTATTTTCCTGACTCCCAAACTACACTAGTAAGCTCTCCATTTTTAGTTCCTTCTCTTGATGTCCTTAGTGTGAGGACGCTGGGGCTACATAATCTGAAAATCAAAAGGTGAGGGCATCAAGAGAACAAACTAAAAACAAAGTAAAAAACTGAAATCAAAGTGTAAGGTCGTCAAGGTTATGTAATCTAATTTAGGTCATTTTTAAACAATGACATCGTTTTACTTATGTAATTAAATGATGTTGTTTCTTTAATCTTCATTTGTTGTGTTAATTTTAGCTGACATGTATTAATAGTTAAGGATTGTGAAATACCTGGTAAGTCACGTTGGTAAACTTAACAGAAACACTAACGTCGGGCTAGAATTGAAAAAATTGAAAGTTTGAGCATTTTATTGCTACTTTTTGAAGTTCGAGCTATAATTGAAAATTTTTAAATTTTGTGCATTTTATTAATAATTTTTAAAGTTTAAACTATAATTGAAAAATTGAGGAAAGTTTGGGCTCTTTTTGGTAATTAAACCTGTCTTAATTTTTCTAATAAATATCACCTAAGTAATTTGGATTAGCCATCAATTTTTGTTTTCAAATTCCTTTATAGTACATTTAAATACCTATTAGGAGTTATTTTATCTATTAATTTCCTCTTAACATCTTCCATTTTGTATTCTTATAGAAAAGTTTTCAAATACCTATAAAAATAAAATATAATTATATTAGTCTAATAGCTAAAAAATGTAAAGAATAGTTCAATCCAATAAGTTTACGTTATTATAAGTCTAAAATAACATAACAAGAATCTCATCTAACCTCTTCATTTGTGTATAAGAGTACAATAGAATATTATCTTGTCTCTTTGTAAATAGAATCATTATTAATATTATAAACATAAATCTCATATTTAAATTATAAAAAATAAGAAAATTATTATAAATTTTATATAAATTATACGGGGTAAACTGTCAAGATGGAGGTCAAAGCAAATGTCTCTTGTGGGGCAAATTACTTCAGCAAAGTCTGTTATATCGACTATACCAGTTTATAACATGCAGGTACGTCAATTACCTTGTTTGGTGTTAACGGATATTGATGAGCTCACGAAGGCTTTTATTTGGGGATCAAAGGAGGAACAATAGAAGTTCCATCTGCTCAGCTAGCGTATTGCGTGTTTAAGGAAATCAAAAGGGGTTCTTGGCTTCAGGTTTCCAACTGATAGAAACAGGGCTCTATTAATAAAACTGGGGTGGCATAAGTTTCAAGAACCGAATGCACTATGGGTTCATATGCTATGCGCTAAATACAGGTGGCACCTCTCTCTCACTTAGGCTCCTTGTCGGGTACCTAGTAGCTCCCCTACTTGGCGAGCTTTCTGTAGTATCTGGCCTCTTTTGGTTCATGGCTATCGATGGAGTATTGGTAATGACAGACGTGTGGGATTTTAGGATGATGATTGGATTGAGGAGTGTGGTCCTCTTGTGAATTTAACGTTTTCTGAATTGCTGGATACTGTTAAAGGGCATAAAATCTATGAGTATGTGGATACTAATGAGGCTTGGTTACTGGATGAAGTGGCTTTGTATTTACCAAATTCGGTGGTCGATTGTATTAGCTGACAGCAGCCACCCCCTCTTTCTTATGATGATGATCTGATTGTTTGGCACTTACATCCTAGTTGGAAGTTCGCTATGGCCTCGGCGTATCAACTTCTAGAGGAGGGGGCTGTTAATGAGGATAGCTTCCATTGGAAACTTATTTGGAAATGGAAAGGCTCGGAGAGAGTTCGCTCCTTTATTTGACTAGTTGGGCATGATCGACTCGACACGAAACAACTGTGTTGTCGTTGTGGTATAACACCTGATCCAAGTTGTCCTCGGTGCTTGATGAGTACAAAGGACTCTCTTCATGTTCTATGGGATTGTGCTTAGGAACGAAATATATGAGAGAGAATCATTCCAGCGTCGGAGTATATGCAAATTTTTCGATTATCTCTAATAGATTGGTTACAGATTAATTTAGATAAGGGGAACCATAATAGGGATACAGGGCCCTCTTAGTCCCTGGTGATTGGTAGTGAGGTATAGTTACTGTGGCATTGGCGTAATTGTCTTACATTTAGGGATGAGGTTAGTATACCTGATGATCCGAGGGTGTGGTCTCGCACTATGTTAACCAATTTTGGTATGGCCTAAAAACTATGTCCATAGTTCAACCAATTTTTGGGAGGCAGGAACATCGTTAGGTTCGGTAGATTCCCCCTATAAGGGGTTGGTTTAAGCTAAATTGTGATGGTGCTTTTACAAGTGACAGTAGTATCACTGGGGTCGATGGTTTACTTCGGGATGACAAAGTTGTATGGTGTGTTGGTTTTGTAGCCAATCTAGGTCTGGGTTCTGGTATACAGGCGAAGTTAGGAGGTATTTGTGCAGGATCACAGTTTGCTCTTTAGGGTAGTGTGAGGCGTATTCATGTGGAGATTGACTCTTGGGAAGCTTGGAATGTTTTCGAGTAGGAGAGGAGGACCGAAGTGTATGGCCGGTTGTGAGGAAGTGTCGTACTCTGCTTCAACAGTTTTTAGATTTTCAGTTGGATCATGCTTTTTGGGAGGATGGCTATACTTTCTTTACCCATCTGCCGGAGGTTTTTTTTTATTTTGTAGTTTGATTTAAGCTATTCTAGCCCGCCCTCTTTGAGGGTTGATGTTATAACTTAACATTTTCAATGATTGAAGTTTCTTAGAACCAAAAAAAAAAGTTTCTTATGATGTAAACGTCTTATTTGAGCCTTCGATTTCATACTGGAAACTCGTATACTTGATCTTGTATGTTTGACTTAAACGTCTTAGCATAAATGTCATGATTTAGTAACTTAAGCTAAAAATCTAATTTTTATTTAACGAAAATTAAGTCTTATTGTTGGATAATTTTTTTTCCTTTTTTAAAATGACATCAACTGTTCCAATAAAGTATTCAGAGAACCTTTGGCATGAACGTCAAAGAATGTCAAATAATATTATAGATAGTCATATAATTTTTCTTATTTGATTTATAATAATTTAATTTATAAAATTAATAAAATGTTTGTAATATATAATAATTTTTAATTAAAAGGTGCGTGTAAGAATAAGGACGTGCTTTTTATTGCAGCAAGCCAATTCCAAACTTTAACGTGCAATAAAACAAGCTTTGTAAGAAAGAATGTAAGTTTGAGAGCTGAAAAGCCTGCTTTGATTGATTGCTTTTTTAGGTTACGAAGTTTTAGATTTACATCGTATTAACCTTTTAACCATATAAAAGTCAGGATGAGAGTGATAAGATTTTGAGGTTGATCACCACCAATAAGCTAGATAATGTCGTAAGTTATTAGAGAAACTAAACCAAGATTTTCTGTAATCAAAGAATGAAAAAAATTTCTCCAAGTGCTTTTCATTAATCAATATTATATCCATTCCCAATCAAATTAAGATGATAGTCTTTTATAGGCATAAGTACCCTAAGAAGATTTAAAAAAAAAAAACTAAAAATTAAATTGCAATAAGGAAAATAATATCTTTATCATAATCTGTCAAGAAATAGTTAAATAAAATTTTTAAAAGAAGTCAATCTATAATGACTTTGGCGCTAGTCTCACTTTATATCTAGTACTGGTTGCTTTTGAAACTTCATAAATAAATACAGTCACCAACACAGTATTTTATTCTGGAGCACGATTCAACATAGTCCCATGTTGCCTAATTCTCTAATTTTTAACCAGTATAAGACCAATGTTAGACACTGATATAATGCAGTGCCAGTTACATTCTATAACTTATTTCGAAATTTTGCTCCTTCACTTGAATTCAGTCTTTTGAAGTAGCAAAACTTCATTCCTTGTATAATGATCCACCGTTAAGTCGTAGCAAGTTTCTTTGTCCTTTTTAGCTCTACTCCTTTCAATGGTCAATGTTCACCAATGAATCTTTAGTAACTTTAGCAATTGGTTTGAACTATTTACAATTCGTGCAAGTCCCTCTTCATATATCTCTTCCTTATAAGCTTATTGAATTGAGTAGATGCCAAATTCTCATTATTTCTCCTCTTAAAAGGATTTGTTCTCAAATCAACACCTTCATCTACAACATAAAAAGGAGATAATTCAGCAATATTGAAAGTGGTATAAGTACCATTCTCAATTGGCAAGTTAACCTTGTAAGCATTTGATCCATCAAGTGAAAAAGTCAATATCTTCTTAGTTATAATTTAGACTTGTGCCTAGTTGAAAACCTCTTTTTTCTCAAGTGTACCCAAATCCAATATCTAAGTCCAAATATCACTTTTTTTTTTCACCTTATTAGCTTACTTATATGTGTTAATGGATCCTTTTCTATAGTAGTCAACTTCACCTTCTCATGTAGAGTTTCACGAATTTGGCTTTCTTTTTTCTATCCAAATTATGTTTTTCACCTAAAGGAGCATAAAATTTAAAGGAGATAATTAGTTAAATCTACAAAAAATTTTAAAAGGAGAATAATATGCACTATAGACTAGCATATTATAATAAAAGGCAAAGATTTTTACCAAGTTCTAATATTTCTAACAACATTAGTATGTAATAACGCACCAAGAATCCTATTATCCACCTCGATTTAGCCATCAATTTGTTGATGGTAATTTGTAAAAGACGGTAACTTGGTTCCTAACTTTCCCTATACGGCTAAAATTAACTCAAAAACTTTATATCCTTATCTAATTTAATGGTTTTAGAAACTCCATGTAATCTAACAATCTTGTTAGAAAATAATTTAGCATTTAAGATGCATCATGGGTTTATGACATGTAATGAAATATTTCGTTTCAGAAATTTTTTCCATTACTATAAAAAAGAAACTAAATTCTTACGCTTTATAGACATACATAAACACATCCTACTTTAATAGTAACTATATTTTTTAAATTAAAGAAAACACATGAACCATAAACTCATTAAGGATGTTATCTAACTAAAAATTTTACACACATTCCATAATATCCATCCCTTCTTTAATACTAACAAAATAGGCATTGACTCAAAGGCTCAAGCTCTCTTTTATATAGCCCTTCTCCAAGCGTACTTCCACTTTCTTTTGTATCCTTTTTGTCGATTTCAAATTTTTTGGTAGCTAGTTTAGGATTTAGGCTCCAAGAATAAAATTAATTTGGTGCTCTATCTTTTTCGTAGATAGTAATACAATTAGAATATCCTTTTTGTAAAAGATCATCAAATTTCTGTGAAAAAAAGAAGAAGCAACAACATTAGACAAAGTCTTATTAATATAAACATTAAGAAAAAGAAATTAATTTTTATAAATAAGAAAAATTATTTAGCATTTAACCAAAAATTCATCTCTCATAACTTTCTCTCTTGCTTCAAAACCTACTTATTCTTCTTCTTATTTATCTCTCTTTTTTTTCTTTACCCAAAGTGCTTGAGTTATTCCTATATGTTCAATATTTTTTTCTTTATCCTTATTCTTTCTTACTTACTCTCACAAATCTTGAGTTGATCTTCATAAATTTAATTTGTTAATAATAAAGTAAAGGTGATTGGTTTACCATTCATGGTAAATGAATAATGATTCTTGTACCCATTATATATGATTCTTTCAAATTATCAAATACAACCCAAAAGAATGTGACCAACTTATATAAACACCACATTATAACGCCTCACCCTTGTACTTCATTAAGAAAGAAACTAATACTTGATTTATTACCCTAACCTTCCCACTCTCATTCAACCATTATAAATTATAAGGTTAGGGTTTTAATAATCAGAAGTCCTAAATTCCCTACTAACTACACTAGCTATATTTGTGCAAATTTCTCTATCTATGATCATAGTGTAAACTTCCTTAATTGAACACATTATATGGAAGAGATTATCTTTTTTTCATTCACATCATACTTTCTCACATTCATACTCAATTCCTTCCTAGTGATCAACATCCTTCATTCTTCAAACCTCTTAATACTCCTATCATCGCTAGCATCTACTAAATTGGGCAGATCCTTATCTACCTCATCTTTACTCTCAGACTATTTCCCATCATTCCTTCACATCATCATATTCTTATTGAGATATTATGAAGCTATATGCTCTCTTCCCAAGTACTTGAAATACTTTACATCTCAATTCATAGTTATTGAAAATGAATTAGTTTTAACTATCTGTCCACTTGGTGCTTACACTTTTTGATTGGTTGCTTCACATTTAGGCTTTATATCTTTTATCATATTTTTCACTCCATGATGAAGAACTCGCACTATAAATATTAAAACAATGAATAAGTCTTTTTTAAGTTGTCTTTTAACCTTTATGGTCATGTGAACTGCATCCTTCAATTTCATATAATTATATAGCTATATAATATTGGTAATTTTTGGATTTAGTCTACAAATAAAGTGAGCTATTATTGTTTCCTTATCTTCTTCTACATTCATGCTAACTATGGCAACCTCTATCTCCTTGTGACACTCCTCCATACTTTTGGAACCATGAGTTAATTTTTATAGGCTTTAATAAAGATCCTTATATTAGGAACTTGGTACAAAATGTTTCCTCATCACCACTTTCATTTCTTCTTGAGTTCTGATAGGTGATTCTTAGCTCCTCCTAATGAGAATTTGTTTATCCAACAAATTTATGGAATAATCACTAAACTTAATGGCTATCAATTTTAAAAAAACTGTGTCTACACTTTTTTTTTACTCTAAATGGGCATCTATTTCTATATTTCCTATAAAAGGTGGTATATTCATTTTAACATTATCCATATTATTATCCACTCTTTCCTCATAACATTCATCATATCATAAACCAAATTTGTCCCCCTATTCTACATGTTTTTATACCTCTTTCTCCTTTACCTCCCCTTAGGTTTAACTCACCTAAGTAGTTGGCAGGACTCTCATCATTATCATAACCCTCAAATTCATCTATTTTAGTAGGTAAATGTGAGTTATATTGTACGTTAACTATCTCTACTTCATGTTTACCTAACTTCTTATTTTATTGAATTATCTAATGAGATGCTCAAAATACCCTTGTATTGCATTCAAGGTCAACTCCTAATTTGTCACACTATATCCTCCTCTCTTCCTTCCTTGTCTTTGGAATATTCTTATTTTAGTTTTGAGACAAAAGGAATTACAAGAAAATGTTATTAGCAAAAAGTACACTTTCACATTTTTCTCTCAAAATTCACTCTACCTTACAACCTAAACTC
This sequence comes from Erythroxylum suave, assembly GCA_027563595.1. Lineage (NCBI taxonomy): Eukaryota > Viridiplantae > Streptophyta > Magnoliopsida > Malpighiales > Erythroxylaceae > Erythroxylum > Erythroxylum suave. Next base: position 15,203,010 of record JAOSBN010000179.1, on the reverse strand, counting down.
TTGATTAAAGGTTATATGTAAACTAATCAATCTATCATGGAAGTTAGTTTTAATCTTCCCCTTTATCAAATAACTTTTAAAGAAGCAAATTGTACAAAATCAAAGCAAATAAAACACAACTAAAGAACAAGAAAATAAGAAATTTAAAATTGGAAAATTGAGTTCTTTAGATTTGAATTAGACCAAATAGAGAAGAACAAGAAGAAATCAACAAGAAAGAATTAAGATAGTAAGAAAAAGGCAAGAACAATAAGAAATAAGATGTATATAATACATAGAGCACAAGGTTTTTATTACAAAAGAAATAAAAACTCGTTTTTTTAATGGCTAGTAGGATATAGCTCCTTATATATTAATTATTGGAAAACACATACATAGGAGGGGGACAGGAAACCTTACCTCCCAGAATCTAATCTAGTTTAAAGTTTCCAATCTACTTTATTCGAACTTTAAGGCTAGGAATTTGTTAGTGATCACATCTAAGAATACCTTTGAGTTACACAGGAACTATAGTAGCTTCATATTCATGAGAAACCCTGGAATGACTTGTAAGCTTAACTAACCAATCAGCTACCATATTTGCTTCACGATATGCATATGAGAACCTGTATCCTGATGATCAAAAAATTGTTAAGATTCAGCACAAATGGATTTGACTTCTCTAAGGCCCATCTGACTAATTATGCACCAAATGTACTAGCACATGGGAATCACTCTGCACATTTACTGAATGAAAATTATAGTAAAGGAAATACTCTAAACCCTTGAGCAATGCCTGGACCTCAGCCTCAAAATTGGTTTTAACCCCAGAGTAGAATCTTGCTGCCCAATCAACATTCCTTTGTGAGGTAAAAATCACAATTCTGCCACCTGAATCTCCCGGAGCTCCCCGGGTTGATCCATCAACATCAAGCTTCAAAACTCCCGGGTAAGAAAGACATCAGCAAACTAGCAATACAGATTGTTGCAATTTTTGACATGAAAGAAATGTTTGCCCCAAGGAAGATAAGTCTGAGTTGAAGGATCGAATTGGGTGAATGCCCATAATTGCAATGAGCATTATACGGATGGTATTAGTAACCCAACCCATTGCAGGAGTAGCATCATCAAATAAGATTTTTTTTCTCAAGCACCATAAAGACCACGGTATTATGAGCGAATGGAGACCACAAATCTGACAGGCTTCATGTGATGTAAAAGATGAGCTCCAACAGTATTAAAACAAGTCAAAAGTGTCGCCATCCGAAGATAGCTTAATGTTAAACCAGTGCAGCATAAGGTCCTAGAGATTACGAGCAAAAACAAATTGCAAGAAAAAATGATCAATAGAATCAACAGAGAGACAGGAAGGACATTTCGAGGGCAAATGAAAACCAAAATCCATTAGAATGTCTGGAAAAGGGAGAAGATTATTCAAGAGACTGCAACAAAAGAGGGATACTTTTATCGGAATGGAAGAGAGCCATACAAAATGAAACAACTCATGTGATGACTGCTTCTTGCGAACAAGCTGGAATGATTTAATTGTAAAATTAATAGCAAGCGTTGGTTGCCAAATGACCTCTTCTGGATGATCATTGAAGGTAAATTGGAAACCAGTTACAAAATGCAGAACCTCTGGAGAAAGAAGTTCCTACAAGGCCAACAACTCTCATACCCCATTGACATAAACATCCTTAGAGCAAGACTTCTTAGGGAATCATCAAATGTTTCATCCAAAAGTTCTAATAGTGGCCTATGCCCACTCCAATCATTGAAAAGGAATGATGAACATCCATCATGGACCTTAATCATTACATTTCCAAGCATTAGATCATCCACTTAGGTTAGGCAAGGCCAAACTTTTGAGTTTGCCCAAGTCACCTCACAAAGATATCACACCTATAAACCCCTACCAATCTGCCATTTCCACCAAATCTTACAAGAAAATGCTCATAAAACATCCTCCAAACTTTGCAGCCCAACACCATTTTCCAATGTAGGATAGGTAAGGTGATCCCAAGACCACCATACTCAATGAGGATTCGAATCATCCCTCAACCATAGGAAATTTGAACATTACCTCTCCACTTGACACAAGACTGATTTTGGTGGTGCCACTGATGAAAGAGTGTAAAATGGAATCGCTGTCAACACATGGCGAACTAGGACCAGGCGGCCCGCCAGAGAAAGCAAGTGGCCCTGCCATCTTTGCAATTTGCAAGAAACCTTAACAACCAAATGATGAAATTAAATCATTTTTTCTACTGTGAAACAGAGTGTTCCCCAGATATTGCAAGGGGAGTGAACCAGCCTTGATGCCTGAAAGATAAGACACCAATCGAACCTGAGATTGAGGACAAAATTTAGAAGACACAAAAACAGTTTTATACTTGTTAATCTATTGACCAATAGCCCTTTCATATTGCTCCAAAAAAGAAAACAATTTCAAAACTAATCTACAATGGGCTCTAGTGAAAACTTAGATCATCCGCAAAGCATAGATGACTCATTGGGGTTGCATTACATGGAAAAGCAAAGACTACCAACTGCCAAGTTTCCAACAAATCATCACGACTTAAAGCTTCAGTAACAGGGATAAAAAGATATAGGTATAAAGGATCCCCTTGCTTTGATCCTCTGGATGCCTGAAAAAACCCAGCTGAAACACCATTAATTAAAACAGAGAACCAACTGGTCGACAATTTACCCACCACGAAATCCACCATCTACCCCAAACTTTAACAGCAATTGACTCAAAAAGCCCCAAGAAACCCTATCAAATGCTTTCAGCATATCAAACTTAAAAATAAGGTTGTGACAACGGACTTTCCTAATAAGCTGCTAGACTATTTCCTAAGCCATTAACACATTATCACCAATGTCCCTACTAGCTACAAAAGTCGATTGAGGATCCGAAATCAAAGTAGGCAACAAAGTCTTCAGTCCATCACATAAAATGCAAGTCTTGGTTTTGTTAAGAAAGGTACATAAGCTAATCGGGCGATAATCCGAGAAAGACTGGGGATTCGACTTCTTCAAAATAAAAACGATTAAGGTATTGCCAATACTTCTTAGGACAAGAACCCTAAGAAAAAAACTCTCCATTACCACATAGTGTAAGTCCCTTGCAATTATATCCCAACAGCTTTGAAAGAATTTCCCAGAGAACTTATCACTTCTTAGAGCATTTTTTGGGTCCATAAGAAAAATTGCCTTATGTAGCTCCTCTAATCCCACAGGTTGCAGAAGTTGGGCATTTTGATCCTATAAAACTAAGGAAGGGATGTATGATAGGAAATGATCAATATCGGTTTGTCTATTAGTCCCTTCGTTTGTGAGTAGAGACTAATAAAAGTGTACCACATGAGCACAAATGGCATCCTCATCATCTAACCAAACACCACTCTCATTTTTTATTATAGAAATATATAACCGAGCACGATTTGTAGTCACAACCTAGTGAAAGAACTGGGTACTCTTATCACCCTCTTGTAGCCACTTCATCTTAGCCTTCTACTTCAAAAAATCTTCCTCCTTGGCCAAGGCTAGTAACCAATCAACTTGAGCCCAATTAAGGGCCTGTAAATCAAAAGGCAACTGAGACACATCATATTGATGCTCTAAGAGTTTTAGATGGGACTCTGCCTGACATACCTTACCAAAAACATTCCCAAAGACCTCCTTATTCCATATACATAATGCAGACTTAATCCTTTTTAGTTTGGAAGCAAAAAGAAACATCCCTATATTGATGTATTCCAACTAGTCCGAACAACATCTAAAAAATCATGGTATCGCAACCATATTTGTTGAAAACGAAAACGCTAGTGTAGACAAAGAAGTAGTAGATTGGAGTAGTAGTGGATTATGGTCTGAAGTGAGACATCCAAGCAATCAACGAAATAGTTTGAAAATAAGGTAAGCTAAATGGGAGTGAATAAGATTCTATCCAAATGCTTCCAAACTCGACCCCGACTTCAAACCCCATTCTAAGTATAGGTTCCCCTTACTGTTGGCAAATCACATAAGCCACTCTGACTAAGGAACGTAGCAAAATCATTCATTAGACTAAGATCAGGAGCTACCAGGGCCGAGTGTTCATCCAAAGATGCAACTACATTAAAATCACCCCCAATTGTCCATGGCTTAGAGTCATAAGCTAATTGCAACTGAATAAGGTCATCCCATAAAACAACCTGCTCATATGCTCTTGGTATAGATATGTGCACAAAGAATGAAGTGGGCAACTTATATTGACTCAACTCCAAATGGAAAAGTTGTGAAGTTTGATTCGCTAAATGTGTTGTAACACCATAGCGATAGAAACATCAAATTTTATTCGATTCTGAGACCAAGCAACCATAAAAAAAACAAGGTTGTACGCAAATCATCAGCCTTAGAGGAATCAAGAAAGGGCTCCAAGATAACTAAGAAAGACAAATAATACCCACGACACAACTTCTTAAGACGACGAACCGTAGCTTTATTTCTCACGTCACGAGCATTCCATATGAGAGAGGCTATCATTAAGACAATGGCATGGAAGAAGATCTAGTGACCATAGGATGAGGATGAGGTTGCTTCGGCTAATCAAAAAATGTTTTTCGTGGACATCCACACTTTCGGGGTAGTTTTGGAGGTACCAACGCAGCAAGGAGAGAAAAATCATCTATATAAGCTTGTTGAAGAGAAGCAAAATATAATTGCTACAATTCCATACCAAAGGTCCATAGGCTTTGGAAAATAGATTTTTGATAGGAGTTTTCAACAAGCTCGACCAACATAGGTTGCTCAGCCGAAGATATCCAACATGATTGAAGGATGGCCACAGCCTTACTAACAACATTATCTGTATTGGAGAGTTGGAGTAAAAAATCCTAAAATAGTGGGAAGCTAGGAGCTGGTGGAGTCTCTGCCTGTATTTCTACGATGGAATCATCATCAGATGCAACAGAAACAATTGTATTTGTAGTAAAATGGTTAGACACATTTAAATTGGCTAATGCAGAAGAACAACATCCGGTAGGGGTGACATCAGGATCTGGGATGACAATAGGATCCGAAAGCACATTTGGGGGGCCAACAATTAGAGAAACATCAGTAGAAGCTAGGACATAATTTACCAAAACTGGGTTAGGCATCTTCGATTGTAAAGGATAATACAATTTGTCAACCCTTGTGTATGCTTTTAATAAGTTTTTTTATGAGCTTGTCTGGAATAAAAACCTTATTAGAATTGGACTTTGTATTAACTTATTAAATTAAGAAATAAAATAAAAATAAAACTATTTTAATGAATCTTTTTCAAAAATACAAAAAGTGTAAATAAACAAAGTCAAAAACAAATATAAATATAAAAGATAACTTGATGCCAAATTTGAATATGGCTCTGACCAATATAACTAATGAGATTTTGAAACCAATATGAACAAGGACTAAAGATTGTTCTATCAAGAATAATTTGATCGACGAATCATACATAAAAAATAAAAAGAATATAAATTGCTACACTGATAAAAAAGACGGGATAATAGTGATAAAATTCTAAGGTTAATCACTACTAAACAATTAAATAAGATCACAAGTTATTAAGGAATCTAAAATAAGAGTTTATCTAATCAAAGAATGATGAAATATCGCCAAGTGCATTTTTAATTAATCAATATTATATTCATCCTTAATTACATCAATAAGATACTTTATATACAAATAAAAATCGCAATAACATAAAAAGCTTAGAACTAGAGTCTAATAAGGAAATAACAACATTATCTTAAACTAAATATGAAGTAACTAAATTTTGTTTTTAAGTCAATCTATCATAAACCTGACGCTAGCCTTACTTCATATTCAACATTTGTTTGCTTTTAAAACTTCTATTATAAATAAACATGAACAATATAGGATCAATATGGTACCATATTGTAGAATATGAATCAAGATGGTACCTAATTAAAACAAAATCAAAAAAATCAAAATTAGGAATCTTTAATCACATTTCCATTTAATATATGCAAAGAAGATTAGAGCTTGTTGGATGAAAGGTATGTTTGCATTCGATATTTTCATTACTTTTTTTTATTATCTCCATCAATGAATGAACTATCTTCTTCTATTATCTTCATCAATGAATGAACTATCCAACACCTTTATTATGGTTGATATTTTAATAGTTTTAACATTGCATGTGTAACCTATTATACTTAATTTAAGTGTATTCAGCTTAATTTTTATTATTTTGTCCACATTCCTCTCAAAATCCCATATTTTTATGTTTTTATTCCCATGTTTTTTAAGGTCATGCTATGCTTTTTAAAACTTGAATCAACATGTAATTTTAAGTTCAAATGGTTGATTATGAACTTCTTATCATTTAAATGAGGTGTAGCTTAATATTTTTCATCTTATATGGCATAGATGATTATAGGCATAAACTTTTTTATGGTGGTTATTATACTTTAACTCCAAAGCTCAACTACATTGGAGGCAATGTAGAAGTGGAGAAACTTTAATTTGAGTACATGTCAATGTTAGAGTTATTGAGAGTTCCTAAAAAATATGACTACCTAACAATTAGCTTCTTTTTTTTACTTAGTTTTGATAATTTGGAGGACATTAATATGACACATGACCTAGATGGAAACTTTGGAAATTAATACAATTTAAGTATACTAATCATGGGTATGAACTAGAGGGTATCATAGTAAATGAGTTAGGTACAAGACAACATAAATAAGTAGGAGAGAATGGTAGTTCACGATCAAATGATGAATTTGATCCTAAATATATTCTTGTAGACACTGGCTGCACCAATGATGGGTTAGGTCCTAGTGAATTATACTATAATAATGAAAAATACTCGAGTGATGGCGATGAGAAGCTTAAAAGAGTAGTTCATAGTGATTCTAAATAGAATGCTAGTATAGTTAAAATGGGAGAAGAAACTGAGGAGCCTCATTATGAGTATGATGACTCAAATGAGGAGTTATGTAAACTCATATCTAGTTATGTTGATGATACTAGTAGTTTTATAAAAGTTATAATGAAGAAAATGAATAGATATAACCTAAATATAAACGATAAAACTGTTACATTTAAGAAAGGGATGAATTTTAAGAGTCCTAATCAATTCAAAGATAATGTAATACAATTTTCTATCTTGAATTCATATAAGATTAGAGGTAAAAGGTCCACTCAAAAAACAAATGAATGTGATTTATGTTCTAGATGATAGTTGGAGAATTTTGGAAGTTGTAAAGTATAAAAGAAGACTTTCATGTGAAGGTTTATGTTTCTAACCATATATTAAAGAAGGACATAATGAATAGGTGATTGAACTCCACATAGCTTCCAAAAGAATATTTGGAGAGGTTTAAAAGAAACTCATCTTAAATTGTGAAGGATATGACTGTTCATGTAGCTAAATGCTTATTAAGTATGATTATAGAGGATAACTGTAATTGATGGTAATGGGTGGAGTTTCATTAATGACCAACATCTTAGTTTAATAAAGGCTTTGAAATCAATAGTTCAATCTGTAGAGCATAGAAAATATACAAGATATATTTATGTCAATTGGAGTTGTAGGGGGATATGGACAAATCATTATTGTGGAATGCAGTAAATTGCAAGTATGATTATAAAGCATGTATATATGAAATAAAAGGTTCTTTCCATTTATGCATATCAAGACTTTGTGTATAAAGATCTAAAGACACCACCTAAATGTCAGCTTGTGCATAAAAACATAATAAAGATTTCAATAGGTGTATGTTAGAAGCTAGGACAAAGTATGTCATCAATATATTTAAGGATATAAAAGTGATGTTGATGACTAGGAAAGGAAAAAAAAAAGACATGATGTTAAATAATGACTATGTTATTTACCCTAGGATCATGAATAATTTAGAAGCATTAAGTTCTGAATGATGCAAAATTCAGTGGATGCCTAATATTAGAAGTTTTTACTTTAATGATGTTAGTTTTTAGAGAAAATTGAGTGGAATACTTTATAAGCATGTAATCAGTTGTATATATTTCTAAAGGCATAGTCCAAAAGAATTTACCAATAAATGATACAAGAAGGAAACATATCTTAATTGCTATCAACATTGTATTGAACAATTGCATGGTCCAAAATAATAACGTACTATAGAATAAGAGCCTATTCATACCTAAAATGAGAAAGAGACTATAAACACCTAAAAAGGATATGAAGAGAAGTAAGGACAAATCAGGAAGAACTATAACCAATATGAGCAGGGAAGGAGTCTCGATGAAGTGTCAACAGTATAAATAATTTAGATATAATAAAAGGGTTTACATAAAGCAAACAAACCACCAATATTTGAGCTACAAGTAACTTTAAGTTTGTATTTATTTGTTGAATATTACTTTATGAGATTTCTTATTACTATAATTATGTATTAAATGTGTATCTATTTTTTATTATATAGAAAGAGAGGAAGACAAGAAAAGGAATCAAATTTTGAAAATCCAAATTCTAAATCGAGCAGTCCTTCAAATTGAAAAGTCAAATATTAGCAAGCACTTAACCAATTATTGAATAGTAAAGATATGTGACGGTTAAAATTGAACCTAATTTCATAATAAGAGAGAGAGGGAGAAGGAGAGAAAGAGAAAAAATAGGAAGAGGAATATTTAGAAGACAAAGCACACAAGTCGCAAAAGCACTAACTATTAGAGTAAGAGGAGGAACTAGAATCACATATGGAGAACTTTCAGGGAATATATAATATATGGTAAATTTTAGAAAATAAAGTTTATACTCTTTTTTTTATAAGGTGCTAATTTTATATTATTGATAAATGATCTTAATCAAACTAATAATATCAAACCATTAATGAACATAATTTTGTATCCAATCAAAGTGGGAGTGTCACTCATAATGATGCATTACATAGTAAAAAGTTTAAACGACTGGCAATGAAATTAGTGAGATTATCTATATGAAAGAAGCAATAAATAAAAGTATTTAAGTTATAGTGTTTACCATCTAATCATAAACATTGAATGTTTTTTTCAGTAAGGGGTATAATTATAGTTAATCAAGTTGCTACATTTTAAACTTATTTTGATGCTTCAGTCCCATATGTATATTTTAAATTATGGATTGTAATATAATCACAAGTTTAGTTCAATATTCCTATATTATATTATTTATAAATAAACAAATAATTTAAGATTTATAACCATGATACAATATATAATAATTTCAAAAATATTTATATGATAATTTTCAAAATAAATTCGGAACTTTTCATTTAATTAAACGTTAGTGTTAATTTAAATTTAAACTTATAAAACAACAAAAAAACAACTTTTTTCTTCAAAGAGACATCTTAGATATGTTATCAAGATAGAAAAAAAGCTTCCATTTTATGTCACTAAATACATGAGACAACTGCATCTAGATTATAACAATTAAGCATTTAAACAATCCCAACATTATCAAACTATTAGTATTCATCTCTTTCACATTGTGAGCTTTTACGTAGGCATGTCAACGGGCAGGCACGACCCATCGATAAAAATTTGTGAGCGAGCCTAGCCCATGACTCGTGGGAGCCAGAATGGGCTGGCCCGTGGCCCGTGGGAGGGCAAACACCAGCTGGCCTATAGGGGGCCCTTAATCGGCCCGACATTTAATATATTTTTAAAATTTTTAAGACAATTTTAAAAAATTGTAGTTGTATTTTTTAAATTTTATAAATTATAAATTGTGTTATTTATAGTAAAATATAGGATGAAATTACCCATAAATTATACAAAAATATTTATATAAAATAAAAGACCCAAAATACAAACCAATTTATATTTATTAAAAATATATAGCAAAGAAAATGTTGTCATAATAATTCTCCATAAACAAGTCAATTTAAACTTTTTATTTTATTTTCATATTTACATAATATATACATTATGCATATATGTATTTATATTAATCTTAAAATGAATTAATCACTTTATTAATCCTATTGTATCAATTCCAAAATAATATATAAGTAATTTAGTTATAAAAACAAATAAGTACAGTATATTACATTGAAAATATCTATTATTTTATTAAAACTAGAATACATTTTATAAATTCTTTTGATTTGTTTTTATAAATTATTTATTTCATTAAGTCAAAAATAGTTCTTTTACTTTGTTTCTAAAATTATTATATTCTAATTAATCTAAATTTATATAAATTACATTCATAATTTTTTCTCCTATCTAAATTATAATATTAGAAGATTCATTTATACCTAAGTCATTCTAATTAAAAGTTTGTTTAGAGTAATTCCTTAGATCCTTAATGGAAACTTTGATATAAGATATAAGTATTACTTTAAATCCTTCTAGTCCTTACAATGTTATTAGCATATCATACATGATATATTCATATTTCATAAAATTAATAAAATTTTAACCTTTTTTAATATATATATATTATATGACAACTTTAAATTATAACAACATATAATTAATTAATTATGATATAATAAAGTTATTCAGATGTATATAATGGTATGATTATTTAGGACATTTAATTCAATTAATTAGAATTTTATATGAAAAGTTAACAAGTTAATAGTTATAGTTAAAATTATGAATTACATTAATTACAAAATTTTAATTTACTTAAATTATTTATTAATTATTTTAAGAGAGAATTGATAAAACCAAATTCATGTTTCATAAAATTAATAAAATTTTAACCTTTTTTCTTTTTTATATTTATATATTATGTGACAACTTTAAATTATAACAACATATAATTAATTAATTATGATATAATAAAGTTATTGAGATGTATGTAATGTTATGATCAATTAGGACATTTAATTCAATTAATTAGAAATTTATATGAAAAGTTATTAAGTTAATAAATTAATAGTTATAGTTAAAATTATGGATTACATTAATTAAAATTTTAATTTACTTAAATTATTTATTAATTATTTTAAGAGAGAACTGATAAAACCAAATTCATGTTTCATAAAATTAACAGAAATTTCACCTTTTTTTCTTTTTAATATATGTATTATATGACAACTTTAAATTATAACAACATATATTTAATTAATTAATTATGATATAATAAAGTTATTGAGATGTATGTAATGGTATGATTAATTAGAACATTTAATTATAAATTTATATGAAAAGTTAATAAGTTAATAAGTTAATAGTTATAGTTAAAAATATGAATCACATTAATTACAAATTTTTAATTTACTTAAATTATTTATTAATTATTTTGAGAGAATTGATAAAACCAAATTCATGTTTCATAAAATTAATAAAATTTTCACCTTTTTTCTTTTTAATATATGTATTATGTGACAACTTTAGATTATAACAAAATATTATTAATTAATTATGATATAATAAAGTTATTGAGATATATGTAATGGTATGATTAATTAGGACATTTAATTCAATTAATTAGAATTTTATATGAAAAGTTAATAAGTTAATAGTTATAGTGAAAATTATGAATTACATTAATTACAATTTTTTAATTTACTTAAATTATTTATTAATAATTTTAATAAATAATTAAAAATTTTATTAAAATATGTTTAGTTGATGGGCTGGCCGCGAGCCGCGAACTGGTCTAGTCACATAGATCCGAGGTTCGGCCCGTCCAGGTTCCAAGAGCCATTGGCCGAACTGCGACCTATCTACCCCTGATTCTGCCAGTCAACAAGCTGTAACACCCGGCCCGTGGGCCGATTTGACTGGGCTAAACCTGTTGACCACAGGCCAAGCCAGGCCAATATTGACATCTCTACTTATACGGATACAACATTTTTAATATTTAACTCATTCAACAATCTTAAATTTTAAACTTGATATTTGCTGAGTTATCACAACATTTACCTCTTCTTTGCCTTTCAGTACTGCTTTCAACTTCTTAATTTCTTTATCAAGCTTTAAAAGTCACAACTTGGTCCTTCATATTAACTTTTGTATGCACGCATTCAAACTAACAATAATCATTTGTCTTCCATATTTGGATGTTGTAAAACTTTCTTCCTAAGTTTCTTGCTTTGTGAGAAATATAAACTAGAACCGTTAAACTTTGATAAGAATCTTTTGCTCTTCAAGACCATTGTTAGTTAACCGAATACTAGATGAGGAATGTAGCTTACTTATATTAGTGGCTGCTTAAGGTGTCTATAAACTGAGCAAAAGTGCCACATTGATAAAAATTATCAAAAAGTGTTAAGCAGTTTAAGACGTGTTGAGTTAAATAAAACTCATGACACTTTTAGGAATCAATTTAATTTTAATTATATTTTTGGTAACTTTGTAATTTTATTACTTGTAACTTAAGAGCTCAATCAAGTATGCTTTTTATTAGATATTAAAATTTTAAAAGTAAAAAAAATCATAGCAAAATTGTATATGTCCTTATCTTATCTGTTATTTTCATGTGTTAAATTAGATATAATTCATGACTTTTTATCAATTGTATTTTTTCCCTTGTTTGGTAAATGGTTGATTAGCTATTTTTTGGCGGATTAAGAGGTATTTGGCTATTGACTATGTCAAATTGCTGATAATCATGTTTGGTCTAATTGGGTTGGCGGCTTGAACTAAATCCACTATTTTTGAAAACGCTCCTCATCTAACGATTGAGAAATTAAGAGACAGAAAGACGATTGTGGTCAAAATTTATTACAAATTACTCAAGTTGTTATCTTTTATTATTTTTTTGGTTAAGAGAGGAGAGAGAAAGAGAGATAGAAGTAGAGATGAAGATAAAGATAGAGCTAGATAAGTATAAAATATGAATTCAATTTACTCGAAGCCAAAAAAATACTTTGATTTATTCAAAAAATAAACCAAGTTAGATTTTTTTTCTTTAATAAAATTTTGTGCTTCTTATCGGTATCGTTATTTTAAAAAATTATTCCATTTTTAATTAAACAAAATAAGTATCACTAGATTTGGTATTGTACAATACAAAAACCACCACCAAATTTTTTCATACTAACCAAATTATTCTATAATGTTAAATTCAAAGATTGGGCAGAGCAGGAAAGTTTTGAATTGTATTAATTGTATTTATTAATACTTGAATTAAATTTTGTAATTAAGAAGAATTAAACCACTAAATTAAAAAAAATAAACATAAAAATGTTTCTACAAATAGTTATTATGTCTAAAAAAATATTTTAATGTTAATTTTAATAGGTAAATTTCTTTAAAATCTTTTTTTAGTCTTAGTTATAAGATAAGAATAATTTTATTGACGGATTGCATTTTCATACAATTAAAAATAAGTGTTATGCTCACTAACTACTACATTTTTTCAGTTTAGTTTCTAACATTAATTTAAATAATTATTTTTTATTTTGAACATAGGCAAATAGGTTTTAATTTATTTAATTTTGACTTATTGAATAAAACAAATTGAAACGTAAGCATGGGATAGAACCAATAGTTTCCAATTCTAGTTCAATAGTGTAATTGTTTTCAAGGAATATATTCATAATGAAAGAAAAAACAAACTTTTAAAAGGATTTCAATTTCTTGTTTTAAAGGTATACTAAGAAAAATAAAATGACTATCATTAAATTCATTTACTAATCTTAAAATTTTAATCAATTATTGTCGATTAGCAACATTTAACACTACAAAAAAAATGCCAGAATAGCGGCGGAATTTTTCCAAAGGAAAAAAACCGCCGCTATTCACCGACGGAATTGAAATTTTCGTCGGTAAAATAGCCACATTTGCGACGGAAGGAGCAAACCGTCGATATAGAAATTTGGAATCAATATTTGCGACGGAATATAGCGACTTCACGAAATAACTGTCGGTAAAAAATGTGCCAAATATTTGCTCAATTTATTACCTACGGGCAAACACCGACAGACAGGCTACGGTCGGTAAATGTACTGACGGAAACAATCTTTCCGTCGGCAAATAAGAACTTCTAAAAGACAAAAATTGTAATACCGACGGAAAGGAAACTACCGTCGCAACATAAAACTATAACCAACAAGTTTACCGACGGAACAGGCTAGTTCGTCGGTGAATTTGTAAACATATCACCGACGAACGGATTCGTTCCGTCGGTAAATGCCACTCAACACATGCTTTACCGACGGAAGAGATCAATCCGTCGATGAGTAGATAGCAATATCACCGACGGAAAGGATTATTCCGTCGGTAAATAGTCCAGTCAGCAGTTTAGATTCTTCCAGAAGGCATGTTTACCGACGGAACACTCAATTCCGTCGGTATTTAAGTTTATCCCGCGTAAATGTGGCGCTCATTACCCAACGGAACTTTCAGTTTCGTCGGTAACTGTCGGCACGCCGCCTAGCTTAACCCTAATTTACCAACAGAACTGAGTGTTCCGTCGGTAAATTCGCGTCCTTATAAGCCCGCCGACCCCCCCCCTCCTTCACCCCTCTCACTTGTCTTCTCTACACGCAATTTTGCTCTGATCTTCTTGAAGTTTTCGGCTCCTTTTGTGTAGTTTGAGGTAAACTTTATTATTATTGTGTTTTTTTAATATAAAATGCATGCTAGTGAATGAGATTAGTTTGAAATGAGATTAGTTTGAGATTAATAAATGTGAATGGTTTGAAATTTTACAATTTAACATTTATTTGTGAATTTATTGTGCATTTAAATATTGTGATTAATTATGAATAATTATTATTAGTAGTAAATATTAGTATAATTACTTATATTGTTAGTTATATTTTGAGTATATATTAATTAT
>JAOSBN010000179.1:15172720-15188170 GCA_027563595.1 Erythroxylum suave | reverse complement strand
GATTTAATATTAATAATATGTTTCATAATTATCACTTACTAATATATAAATATTGCTTTCTGATAGGACCAAATACAGCATTCTATTGAGCGGCGGTCTCAACAATTTGAAAATGTTGATGAGACCGACAGTTACTTTGAGGCAGTTGGCGGTAGGGATCGTCGTGGGAGGATCTTCGACTTAGGCTCATTTGCGAATACTTGTTATTCGCAATCCTCCACGTCCAGTACAGTTGCATCTTCTAGACGGGTCGACGCCTCTCAAGTACAGGCACTGCAGAGCACAGTGCAGACATTGCTGGAGCAGGTGCAGCAGATGCAGCAGACGATAGTTGAACAGCAACTGTCATTGGGATAGATCTCTCAGCTTCGTCGAGAGATGGACGAGTTGAAGGCGAGGAGCAGGTTAGTGGACCAACCAGACGATCCACTAGCTTCCGAACAGTAGTAGTATTTGGTTATTTACTTTATACAACGTAACATTTTTAACTTTGTAACGTTTTTATTACAAATTAAGATATTTTTATTTTTAATTATTATTCAAATTTTTAATTTAACCGAATTAAATATTAATTATCAATTATTTTATATTCTAAATATAATTTATATGTTACAATCATTAACAAATTAAATGTAACGTTTTATCATTAAATATAATGAAAAATATAAATTAAAAAAATTAATAATAACCATTACCGACGGAGAAGTTAATTTCCGTCGGTATGTTGTTATCGTATATACTGACGAAAATTGGTTCTCCGTCGGTAATAATGAAGACTATTTACCAACGGAACGTGTATTTCCGTCGATAATTTTGTAGACGAAACGTTTTCTCGGTCACTAATTTACAGACAGAATTGGTTTGCCTGTCGATAAACTGTACCGACGGAAGTCATTATTCCGTCGCTAAAATTAGCGACGCTCGCTAAATTCCCGTCGGTAAAGTTAGCTACGGCCGTATCACCAACGTTTTCGCAGTGTCGGTATATTCCGTCAGTAACCTTATTACCGACAGAATATTTGGTTATTCCGTCGGTATTTTTCGTCGCTAAACTGCAATTTTCTTGTAGTGTAAGCAAACAAGTTGATGTTACATTCCTTATGTAGTTCTTCTTCTCTCTTTTTTTGCCTATCCCAAAACCACTATACTATAAAATGAATTCTAAGATTATTTTTAAACAATAAACTAATGTTTCCACAGAAAATTCAAAAAATATTACATATAAGTTATTATTTTGTATTAAAGTTAATTTTTTGTAGAAAATATTAATATAATCAATTAAATCCACATAAGTTGATACCAAATAATAGATAAAGAGTATATAACAGTAAGCATATGCAAAGAACATTGCATGATTGCTTATCTAATAGGAGAACTATGGATGACTGAATTATTGAATGATCATGAAAAACGATATTTTAATACATTTTGGATGAATCAAAATATATTGTGTCAATTATGAATGGTTTTGGAAAACAATTATGGTTTTAGCAGGTTGGGAGGGATCAGCACATTATTCTTATATTTTCTTAATACAATCGGTAATCTGATACTCAAATTTTCAAAACCACTAATAGGTAATTTTAAAATTTGTAGGAATTGCTATTCATGATATAGACTTTTTATGATATCATTTATATTAATTATGACAAAGGTTATCCAAAAAGAGAAGGATATTTGACACCTTATCCAAAGATAAGGTATCATCAATCGGAGTTTCATAGAGTAAATCCAAGACAATCTAGAGAAGTTTTTAATCGAGCCCATTCATCATTAAGAAGTTGTATTAAGAGGGCTTTTGATGGTCTTAAGGCTAAATAGAAGATATTGGAGAAAATGCCTAAGCATTCATTGATGGATCAAAATAGAATGATTTGTGCAACTTTTGTGTTACAATTATATTAGAATAAGCAAAATTAGTGACCCAGCTTTTAATATCATCCATCAAGATCCTGAATTTATACTTTTGGATATATTTGAAGATGTTGAAGTTAACTCTACACAAGAAGCCTTTGAAGAATGGAGAACTCGGGAGATGACAATTATTCGTGATAATATTGCTTCTAGTTTAATGGTAGTTAGAAGTCGTTATTAGATTATTATAAACCTTTGCTTTAAATGATGGTAAGATATAATATCATGTCTTTATAAATCTTTTTTTAAGCAATGTCTTCGTAAATCATTTCACACATAAACAGCTAATACCAAATAGTTAATTTAACAAATAGTTTTAAATAAACAATTGATGTTATCCACTGGTTAAATCAGCCATATTAATCCAATGTCAGCTAACCACTGATAGATTCAACTAACAGCTATGCAATCCACTAATTTTACAAAAAGGAATAAGACTTGCAAGTACTATTTTTTACTGTAGTTTGATTGGAATTTATAATTGTTACTCTTTATATGTGCATTCCATACATGGCTTGTGTGTAAAAGATATTATTCATCTGTTTTTTTTCCTTTGAGAGATTTAAAATTTCACAAGGATCTATATGGATTTGTCTACTTCGAGCCGATTTTCCCAGTTCCAATTTACCTTGCATACTCTTTATAATGCTTATCAAAATAGGTAACTAGATACAGTAGCTTAGTGCATGCTGAAGGGTACTTAAGGAGTCATAAAAACTACCAAGTACCAAATGTATTTGAATAATTACGATATTTGGACAACTATTACTGATATTTTTCTATTTAATTCCCTCAAAGTTAGGCTTTAAATGAATAAGAAATTGTTACTGTTTTAGTGGTAGATGGTAACAATTGAAAATTAAATATATGAAGAGGATAGTATCAAACTATATTCAATTCAAGTATCAACCAGAAAATTATAACACTAAGATATCATAATTTTTAATACTAAAACCAGGGTTTTAAAAATCAGACTAGACTAATCGAGCCGACCGAAAAAAGTTTAAACTAACTAGTGATTTGGTTCGGTTTCATCTAATAACCTCTATGTATAAAAACCAGTAGTTTATCAATGAATTGGTTGTTTGTTATTGAACCGATCCAACCAGTCTATCATTATACAGAACTACAGATCTAGGTTGCTCAATTTTCACCTATTCGCCTTAAAAGGCTCCAGATCTTTCGTTAGAGAAGCAGAGGATGAAATCTAGGTTTCGATTTTGAGTTAAACAAACTAAGAGAGAAAGCTAAAAATGTAAGATTTGAGTACAGCAGCTGCCGCCATTGAAGCTTCTCTTAGAAACTGATGATCCTTTAGACATTAAAGCTTCTCTTGGAAAGTACAGAGAGCTAGTCCATCCGGATAAGATGAGTGTACTTCATAGGTATGTTACCAAATCGTTTCTTCTGTGCTTTTCGCTACAGACTTCTTAACTCGCTCGATCTAAATAAACTAAGAATTTCACAAATTTACCAATATCTGGAACAAAAGGAAGGGTGCTTGTCTTCTGAAGTCAATGAGTGAGAAAGAGTTAAAAGACATACAATGGTTGAATCAAAGGTAAAATCTATTTTCTTCCCTTTTTTGCCAAGGATTTGGAATTTCCCAAGAGCTAGTTGTTTTAGTACATTCATTCTCTTTCTTACCTTCCCTAGTTTTTTTTTGGAATCAAACAACATCTAGTTGGAAGTTTCTATATTGATAAGTGATTGTTTAATAAAATAGATGGGATCTGTGGAATTTATGGTCATGTACAGTTGATTATGCTCTAGTGTTAGTCAAAAACTAATTGTTATTCACCCTTCCCTGGTTTTGAACCAGTGTTCTTGTTCATTTGCTCCTTTTGTAAATTTGGCATTTAAAAAGAACTATTAATTTACTGATATGGCAAGTGCCCAGTCGTACCTAGTCTTTGATCTTGTATTAGTCCAATAAACAGGTCATGTTGTCCAGAGAAATAGGTTGTCTTTGAAGAATAGTGAACAAAAAAGTAAAAGGGCTTTTTGGATTTGAATGTTCAAACTTTGAGTTTTAAAATTTAGCACCTGAGCTTCTATCACATTATGTAGTTATTCTCTTTTACATGAACAGTTGTGCTTTTTCATTCTTATGATTTGTTATGGATAAAAGGACATATATGGCAAGAAAAGATATTTATAAATGTTTGATGAAACTTAAGTTGTGATGTAAAATGTTCATTCAAATAAAACTTTAGCGCGAGAGATTAAATATTTAATTGATTATAGGTTTTGTTTCGTTAAAAGCTTAATTAGAGTATATACTTATTTTCTTTTGTTCTTTTCTTTCGTTTTACAGTTTGTGATTGTCTATTTAACTAGATAGGGATTGGTCATCTATAGAGTTTACAGATTCTTTACTAGAGGCAAGAAGGAAAAGGTAATTCAGCTTTGATTCCTCTGCTCTCAACTCACGAATTTAGAGAGCAACATAATAGAATAATACGCAGAGAAAAAAATATTTTTACCATTTATTTGGTTCAACAACAAAAATATTCCATTTGAATTAGGACACATTGTGAAATTTATAGCAAACTAAGTTGATTCCTACAATATTGAAAATAACGTGGTTATATTAGCAAAGCTTGAGGCATTATCATTTGAATTGTTTACTTGAGTCTATGCCTTCTTCTCTATTGCCAAAGGTTGGTGAACCCATAAAGTAGACTTAGATCATTAGCTGAATACCTCTTGAGGCATATCCATGACAAGGTTGTTACTATATTGTGACAACTCAATTCTTAGGAAGTATTAGTTTGTACTCATCTCCTAAAATGGATGATAAACATTCATTTCTCTTGTGGTTATGCTGATGCTTGATCTATTAAGTACCTTTTTTTGTGTTCTAATAATTAATGGGCCATTTTGTTCTTAATAGATTGCTAAAGTATAACCTTAAGGATAAATGCTAGTACACTTCTGCTAGTTAGTATACCAGCTAACTTTCAACTTTGGGCACAAGTTACACCTGAGTAGAGCACGTAACAAGACCAATCTGTACACTTGTCTTGCTAAATCCTTGATGTTGAGATATCATTTGACAACTTTATTAAGATTTGTTAGAGTTTGACATGAGAAGGCAACCAAATGCAATATGTCCTGCATTATAGGTTGAGGGGAAGAATGTTCCTAATATGCATTATGCTACAGGGTTGTAATGTCAATATAATAGCAAGAATGAGCTTTTTAAAACTAGAAAGCGCTTTGGGTATCATGGAGGACAGACTTTCGCAAGTTAGGTATCAGGTATGGATAGTTCTCTGGATCCTAGGAATCTTTACTCACTGAAAGACAACAGATGGAATCCCTAAGAAGAGTTCATCAAATCTTTAAACAAGTGTCGTTCAAGCTTTATATTAACTGATGAAATATCATAAGATAGTGAAGCTTTACTTTTTCAGGCAAAGGGACATAGTTCTGATTAGTACAACTCAATTTGTATCTTAAATAAAAGGCTTGCCCAAATAGAAATAGTCAACAGCATCTAAACTAAAACCAAACCAAGTTATTCCACAACTTTTAGTTTTGATTTTTATTCACTAAAATAAACTTCTTTAATTTAGTTTTTGCAAAACATGTGCAATATTTAGACATGATGACATTCTTTTCCCATGATTTGGGAAATGCATACAATTTGAATATGAGAAATATTTAATAAGTAATTCTCGTTTTACTTTAGGACAAATCATTAGTTTCTGTGTGCTCTTCTTTTACCAATGGCATTCTCTGTACTCCCGTTTTGGTTTTTATTCAATAAGACAATTAAAAACATATAATGGGATTCTAGTTTTCGATTGCATTTGCATTCTGAAGGGTATTATTAGAAAATCCAACTTACAATCTTGTTTACGTTTTGGAGATCTACTATGCTCATACCTAATTTCTTTTGCTCTGTGATCATGTTATTGTCTATAAGCATTGCGTCGTAAATATGTATCTATGCTTGTTTTACTATAATATGTGGGTTAGAATAACATATATAGAGTTGGGATACTTGAATTCCTATGTTTTGAGCATTCATATAATGAAATAGGTGTCTGTCTATATGTTACTTCACTTTAAGCAAACATTTGATTAGATTGTCATTTATTTCACTTCCAAGTACATGCGCATGTTATATGTCATAAGCTTAACTTATTCTACGAATAAGTATAAGTGATTAGTATTAATAATACATATAACAAGTATAAGTGATTAGTATTAACAATACATGTAAGACTCTTGAAATTTATGCCTCATGTCTATCATATAGTTTAATTATTGTTTCTTGTATTTAATATGTAATTTTTTCCTTTGTTTTAAGCCTTTTCATTGAGCATATGAATTATTTTTAGGGTGATAAAGAGAATGATCGAATATTTAAAAGCAACATTGGTTGATCATATGGATGCTACTGATTAACCAATAGTGGCATTTTTAATTTAAATAATTTTATTTGATGGAAAAGAATGAATATCTAAAATTTTATTTTTTAAAAAATAAGAACTCCTAACTTTTTTTCTTTACAAATTTCAGTAATTTTTAGAACTCTATTTTATATTAATTTTTTTAATATTTAGAACTTTATTTCATATCAATTTTTGATTTTGATAATTGGGTTATATATAATCCTTCAGCTGTTCAATTTGTTGATATAAAGCACCAAATTGAAAACTAGCAATATTTCGGTTAGGCTATTTGAAGTGGAACAATTGCTAGAGCAAAGTTTGATACGTGAGTAACATATATTAGTCTTTTGTCTATCCATTCTGTAGATGTTGGTCTTCTTTATTACAATTAATAATAAAAATTATTTAAGTTGTATACTTTTTCCTTGACAATAGTATATCCAATTATTTTTTGACACTTTTTAGGTTAAATCATAATGGAGAATATGGAATCATCTTCTACTCGTAATAAGTCCGATCCAGCACAGAATTATTATTTTTCTCAAGCATCTGATGGGAATATCCAATATAATTGTCTGTTTTGTGGTAGATTATTTAAAGGGGAAGGAATTTTTAGAATGAAAGAACATCTTGCTATTATTAAGGGTAATATTGCTTCTTACAAAAAAGTATCACTTGGTGTATGTAATATGAATGGAAAATATTTACAGCAACAAATTAAAAAAAAAAGGCAAATAAAGAGGCTCATGATATATCTTTTAGATATGATGAAATACCACAAGTATTAGATAAAGGAAAAAGAAAAACTGCTATTGACATAGATTCTTATTTTTCTCCAAAAACTATTCCTGGTTCTCAACCTACTCTAAAAAATTTTATGGTTGATAAGGACGTTGTTTTGTCATGTAAAAGAGCATGGGCTAGATGATTCTACCATTCATATATTCCTTTGCATGTTTTAAATTCACCATATTTTCAAGAAACAATTGATGCTACAATAGCAATAGATCTAGGAATTAAGATACCATTTTATTATGAGTTACGTGTGCATTTGCTTCAAGATTTAAAAAATGAATGTCAGTTAATTGTGGATACATATAAATCTAGTTGGGAATCAACAGGACGCACTATTATAGCAGATGGGTGGAATAATCAAAGACAAAGAACCTTGATTAACTTCTTGGTTTATGAAATATTAGAACAATTTTTATTAAGTCTATTGATGCTTCTGACATGGTAAAAAGTGCTAATGCTTTATCTAAATTATTTTCTAAAATTGTCTAGTGAATTAGATTAAAGAATATTGTGCATTTTGTTACATATAATGCAGCTAATTATGTATCAGTTGTATACTTATTATAATCAAAGCATGGTATATTTATTGGTCTTCATACACTATTGGTTGTAAAAATCTTATTTTAAAAGATGTTGGTAATATGGACCATATTTCTAGTCTTACTTCACACGTATCTAAGATCACAATTTTAGTTTATAATTATGTCACATTTTTGTCTTAGTTAAGAAATCAAGAAGATTGGGTTGAGATCATATGTCCTTTTGCTACTAGGTTTGCAATTACATCTATTACTTTGAAAAGTGCTTATGAACATAAGCAACTACCTTAAGATTCAGTGACAAGTAAATACTTTTCAAGTCATAAATTATCAAATAGTGATAAAAGAAAAGAAGTTTGTGTTATTATTCTAGATAATAAATTTTAGGATGCTTGCTTGATTATTATAAAGATTGTGGCTTTGCTTATAAGGCTATTGAGGATTGTTGACACAAATAAGAAGTCATCTTTGGAGTGTATATATAATGATATGTTTAGAACTCACAAAACAATTATAAATCTTTTTCATGGGAAGGAGAAATTGTACAAGCCTTATATAGATATTTTTGATCGATGATGGGATAAGCATCTTGCTCAAAGGATCCACTTAGCAACTTTTTTTCTCAATCCTTATTGCTTATATAGTGGAGAAGTACGTACAATTAATATTATAGGTGGTTTGTTTGATGTGATTGAATGCAAAGGTACTTTCTCTAGTAAAAAGCAATCACAAGCGATAAATGAAATTAAATTGTATCGTGAAGGTTTAGAGAGTTTTGCTAGATCATCAGTTTAGAAAGAACTATGATGAAAAAAATACAGTCAGGTAAGTTTTATATTTTTAATTCATTATTTACTTATCAATAATATATATTTTTATCATAACTATTAATTTAAAATATATATGAGTGGTGGGGATTATTCGCATTGAGAAAACTCATTATTAGGTTACTCAGTCAAACAGCTTCTACATCAGGTTGTGAACGTAATTGGAGTATTTTTATATATATTCATACAAAAAATCGTTTGGAACATCAAAGACTTAATGATCTTGTTTACGTTACTTATAATCTGAGAATGAAAAATAGGTATTTTATAGTTTTGTTTTTATTTCAATAATTTTATTTTTATTATTGACTTCATAATTTCTCTATCATATATTCAAAACGCTTAGTAAGAAGAGAACATATGATCCAGTTGATATTGATTGTATTGAACGTACTGATTTTTGAATCAAAGAAGAAGAAGAATGTTCGCTTGATCTTGATTATAATAAACTTGAAAAGACGATTTATAAAGAAAATGCATTTGTCACAACGAATAAATTAAGAACATCTACTGATGGTCAGTTCATATCTTATTTTGATCATATTTAAGTTAAAAGTATATTGTATTACAAGTTTACAATTGAGAATAAATTCATACATTACTAATTTGTAATTTATTTTAATGCAGTAGAAGTTGATACAAATATTTTGGATGAAAGCATAGTTTACGAATCTTTAAATAACGTTGGAGAATTTGAAACTTTTAACGATAATGAGACACAACCGTCTTTAGAAATATGATTTTAATTGTTATTGTTATTTTAAATTTTATATTAAACTTATATTTATTTATTATTAATTTATTATGTAATAATAAATATTGGTGTATTTTTTATTTCAAAAATATTTTTTTATTTATTCTTATCAATTTTACTTTTTATTTATTATATACCAATTTTATAACGATTCACTACTGATTAAACTTTTAAACTTTAAACATTTCCTTTGACCTGTTCAATATCCAATCCGATTTTTAAAACATTGATTAAAACTCATTAAACTCAAATAAACGCAACAAACAGAATAATGCAGAGTTTTTCGAATTTCATAAATAGAAATGGTCTCTTACAATTTTTTTCAAATGTCTCGACCGATAATTGTAACCTTAAAGCCAAGTTCACTTTCATATAATCTTATACCTTCACTGATTAGTAATATAAATTATGGGTTTAAATAATAGGTAATAGACTTGAAATTTTATCTCAAGAAGAAGAAAAAGAAAAATGTAGATAATAACACAAAGTATTAGTTTGTAATTGAGATACAGCATTAAGGCAATATTCATTTAGAAAGGCTCCTAGTAGTTGTAAAAAGTAGCAGCAAAACAAGGTAGAAAAGTGAATTAAAAAACTCAGTGATGTTTGGCAGCAGCTAAAGAAGACGGGCATTGGTAGCACTTTACGAAGAGACCGAAAGTGTCAACTTGTTTAATAAAATTGGACATACTAGCCCATCCTCCCAATCCAAAGCCGACCACAAGGACCCAACCCACCACAAATGCATTCACTGCATACATTGCTGTCCAGCTGGGCAGAAAAGACGGTGGCTTCTCAGCTGCGTTCTGCATTTCAGAAAACGATGTCGTTTCAGGATTGAATTGTCTAAGGGAAACGGCAGGGCAGGTCAGCTCCTGCCAGCTATTTCCAAGGTATGGTTAGTACATGAGGGTAGAACTATAGCTGAATGACAAGGAAATGCCACCAACCTGATCTCGTCTAAGTTCCAGCCAATAAAACTCCCATGGCGGGTCCAGACCCTAGACTATGAAGTGAGTTTTAAAACTCTAACCAAATTTTTGACCAATCATCAAACTGTTGCTTGAAAGATTAGCTCCCCGACTATTTACATGACATCTTTTTAACAATAATGATACCAACTGTCTGTGACTGTCCCTCTCCAATCTCAACATTTGTTACCAAGTTAACCGAGTTCAAAACGTGGAATAAGCTCAAAAGAGAGAGAAGGGGGGCTAGGCACTAGACAATTTTACCTGTCGAGCAGAAGCGGATCTGTAAGTGAGCATATGAGCTAAAGCAGGGATGATGTAGACAGTGAAGCTGACGAGAAGAGCCCCAACAGCTGAATTGATGGGGCCAAAGAAAGGGAATATAATAGCCAAGAACCATATAGGTATCACCACAGGTAAACGAGTGAGTGCCCTCAAAAATATGCTCTTGGTATCATGCATGCCCACCACTTTTTCCCATACAAAATACAGTGGTGTACATGCGAACCCAAATGTTATAAACTGAGAACAAAATCAACCATGGTCAAGTAGCTACATAACAAAATTTAAGAATCTGATGGAACAGTAGACCATTATTAAAATGTTTAATGAGAAGCACCTGATGGATTAGCATTAGAACAACTGCAGCGTCACGCCATCTAGAGCGAGGTAGAAGAGAGAAGGCATTTGAGTGGTCGAGCAGTTTGTCCCCAAAAGCCCAATACACGGCAGCTGCTGATGGGATTGTTAAGGTGAAGACGTACAAGGTTGCCAGAAGATAAATGTACTTGAATTTCTGAGGCTTCCACATTGCATGCATTATTTCCCTATAAAGTTACTTAACCCTTATCATTATTAATACCAACACCAAACTAAGTCCATTATTATTTTTTCAAATTTTTCCTTTCTTTACATAGACCTCATCAAGATGAGAAGCAGTAGAAATCCAACAACGGTGAATAAGTGAGTAAAGAAACGCAGTACTTACACAGTAACGGCATGTCCACCGAAAGTGTAAAGTATATTGGTGGCGCCGGTGAAATAAAGAACCAACCTTTTTGGGCCCGAGTGAGTCAATCCCTCATCCTGAAAAATAGTGTTCAGTCAAATTTGGAAAAAGGAAGGACAAAAACAAAAATCCGATGCAAGTGTTCGCTTTTGATTTTATCTTAAAGTTACCTGGCCGTGGACTAGAGCTGCAATGGTCAAGTACCAGGCAGTGTAAGTGGTCATTCCAAGGCCAAGAAAAGACCAAATTCTGTAGTTGTGAAAAGAGGGTATGAACACAGTGGTTGCACAACACGCCCCAAAAATGTACGTCCACGTCCTCTTGTCCAACTTGTCATTTATGTAGTATATATTGCTGTTGTTGCCCACCAATAACATCAATATTTAAACATAACTCCTACGTATATAGACACAGTTCCCCTCTACCTGTAGTTAACTTCTTTATTTTTATTTATTTTTTGCTTTTTTAGTTCCCGGAAGCAGATGAGGAGAAGAGAGAGGGGGGAAAGAACTGACCTTGCGCATGCTATAAGCTGAATAACAGAACCGAAGAGAAGAAATGTACAGTTGAAGGCTAAACCCACGGCTTTCCATGTTGGACCCAGTAATCCATCCAACACTTCGAACCACTGTAGGCTCCAAATTTCAGACAAAATCAGGTTGATATACTGGAATCATATTTCTTGCAAATATTTTAATTTCACTTGCTTAGTTCAATTTAAGGCTCTTCTTGGAATGCTAACCTGTATGACATGGTTCTTGAAGCTAACATTCTGCTTCTCCTTCCTGGTTCGGTACTCGATATAGAGGACACTTATGAGATAAGCAGTCCAGCTTCCAACTATACCATAAAATATCTGCACAACTATGCCTGAAAGCATCCCCATTTGCGAGAAAGAATATGGAAGTGTCAGCAGAACTTGAGCAACCTGTAACCACCACGATAATGGTAAAAAGAAAAGAGCAAAAAAGTCCATTATCCCTGAGCAGAAACTAAATTTAAGTTGTATTAGCAGAGGTCCTCAGGGTTCTGTTTTTTACCTGGTTTGATGCACAGCTAAACCAGGCATCATATACTGAACCCCCATGCCAAAGAAGACTTTTGAAGCTAAAGAAGGATTGATCTCTATTTTCTTCGTCTTTCTCTTCATATTCGGTCTCAGTGAATGTAGATACCATGACTTCCTCTGCTTCCTTTTGGGGCAACATTTTGATCCACTGCTATGCAGATCTGAAACAATTCATGCAGCACAAAGTAACAGAAAATTTTTAACTTTTAAGGCAGACCAGAGACAAGAACCCAGGAAAAAAAAAAAAAAAGGAAATAGGGTATGGAGAAGATAAGAACCTGGAGTTTATCAGTTATGGTACCTGGCTTTAGAGGTCAATTTGGGACTTGTAATGGGAAGGTTCAGATAAAATAAAGAGAGATTTTATGGACAAATGTGTGACCGTCCCAAAGACCTGCTTCTTCTTTAATGCTTTCCTCAGAAAGAGAGGCGGTGCAGGTTTCGTTTCTCGACCTTTATAAAGAGCAAAAGATTAGAGAATTGAGTGTACTTCGACAAGAGAGTTACAGCTTTTTAGCAGGAGTCGTTTCAACCCTGCAGATAGATGTGCAAAGAGCATTTAAAATGGACATTGTTCAAGGATTAGCCACTGCATTAAATGACTGTTTCCACTGCACCCAATTGCCTCTGCTAAGTTATTTGCTTTACCTGAAAGAATTTGGCAGAAAAGGGCTTCTAGTCCCTAAAAGGAAGGCTCTGAGGAAGAGACAATAAAGAGAGGATCTGACCAAAAGAAAACACCCGAGAGAGAGGCGAACTAGGAGGTGCTTTTGGCAGGAACAAATATTTCAGTTCCTGTGCCTGCGAAGTGAATACAGGCACAGGCAGCTGTAAAACTTTTGAGTTTTTCTTTTTCCTGCTTGTGGTGGTTCCCATGCCACCCTCTTTATAGAGTTACACCATGAATTGATATTTGGTAATTAGTAGAGCATTCAATCATGGCACTTAATGCCAATCTTCTAAAGTTTGTATCTCTTGCATCCACTTTCTTTACTCGTTTTTCTTTTTTTTAATCATAAATTTATATTAAACCACTTTAAAAAAACTGTAGTATGCAGCAATTTTACTTTTACGAACATAAAACTGAAATAAGATGTAAACTGAAAATAAAATCAGTAACTTAAACAAAAAGTTTCATCTTTTACATGGATTTCATGTTCCAAGAAAAACGTATATTTACATGGCCATACCCTGTGAGTTTTCCGTTTGATGTGTGTATGATAAGCCAAACACATCAACAACCCGTTAGCGTGATTAAAAAGATAGAACTTAATGATTTGTCAAGTAATTAACCTTAATCAAATACACAAACAATGATAAGCATAAAGATCTTCATAAATTGTCACTCCAATTTGAATGTTAATGGAGCGAACTTTTATCAGTTCTTTGTTTTGCCTTTTTTTTTCCCCCCTGGTTTTAATGGATAGATCCACAGTGTCTTTGAGAGAGAGCTATTTGGCATGAATTTGGCAAGCCAACCCTTTTCTGGGGAGTCAAAAGTTGGGAGTACCTAATACCGATGTGTGTGTAATTTCTTATGACCTGTCAATTAAGGTGTGTGTTCTCAGTCTCACCTCGTCGTCAATTAAAATGTGTTTAGTGGATGGAGGGACCTATCTAAATATATCTATCTTCATCTGCTCACTCTGCTTCTTCTTAATCAACCTTTTGCATAATATGCTCTCTGTCTCACTTTATCTCTGACTCTTGACTAATAATTCTATTCTACTTAATCTATGAGATTCTCCGACCTTTCCCATTTAACACCGCCATTATCCTTCCCTTCTCTTCCTTCCTTGTCAATTCCTCGTTAAAAAAAATTGATTCACGACGAGTAAATATCAACCTTCATTGCCAAAAATAAGTATTTGATCATTTGTTTTTTATAGTATATACTATCAGTTTTCTCCTTTTTGACATTTTATTTAAAGAAGATGGGCAATGCAGTATTGGAAATTAATGGCCAACCCTCGTAGATCATGTCATTTTGCAAATTTTGTCAATAATCCACTGCGTAACTTTGCGATAGAGGAGGGAGACCGAATGATTAAAGGAATCAGTTAGTGAGTCATGCCAAAGGCCGATGCACCGCACCCTAAAGGACCTGGAAAAACTGGGGCGAGAACTGGAGAGCTAAAGAACTAGAGAATATCCAACATTTCAAAAGGTTGCGAAAATCATTTCCTGTGTCAATATACATGATTAGAAGCTTAATTTTGGTAGAATTTTTAAATTTATAATTTATTTATATTTTAAATTTAAAATATCTTCCAAATATATGAACTTCTAGAACGCTTAATTCGTTACATTAAAAACAATGTATATTAATAAATGTTTTTGTAAACAAAATTTTACATTTTATTTATTTATATTTATTAGTAGATATTGTTTAAAATTTTTTAAATAAAAGATGTTACATAATTAACTCATGCAGTTAATTTATTCCTAATTTTATCTAGTGTTTATTTATTATCAATAATAAAAGTGTAAGTACATTGATGTTAATAATTAAGAATATCTTTGTTTTTTTCTTAAAAATAGAAATAAAAACTCAAAACTATAAAATGAATCGAAATGAAACCAAATGATTACTAAAGTAATCTTTAAATCAAGGAGTATGAATGAAGGTATGTGGTAGCTTGTATATGTTAATCAAGTGTAGTTTCTTATATAATGGTTAACAAAATTATTGAAAGGAATTACCTTGTCTTCCAATTCACCTCTTAATATTCTACTGTAAAAGTAATTTTAAATTAGGTTAGGCAACCCTTCTATTATTTTATCTTACGGCTCTTGAAAATCTAGTTCCAATAAAGTTATGAACAAGTATTCCTGGATAACTAATTTTATTGAAAATTTTAAAATTAAATTTGTTATAGCATCTGGAACATGATTAACCTCTCTATAAATTTGAAGCACTTCCGTTGTACTCTGTATAATTATTTTCTGCACAAGTTTTGAGGGGCTATCTTTAGTTGTAGAAGTTTAATGTATCCCGTAACTATGAATTACATATAAGGATACCTTACCAAGACCACTGATCAGATGAGGATGACGATGTATGTGACGACTGGGTTTTCTTTCTTTTCTTTTGTTTTCTGTTTTAACTAGTGATCCCGATAATGAGCATTACAAGATTTGTAATGCTCATTATCGGGATCACTAG
>JAOSBN010000179.1:15146500-15172620 GCA_027563595.1 Erythroxylum suave | reverse complement strand
TGTTTCTAGTAATTGGGATTGGAATTAGAAACGACTTAAATCAGGTCAGGTCTAATGATATGAATCTAATCTAAAATTCGGTTGATCTTGAATCATATAATTCAAGTGATCAAAACTTAAACCTGTTTAGACTATCTAAAATAATATTATTTTAAAAAAAATTTAGACTATCTAAAATAATATTATTTTAAAAATTTTAAAATAATATTGTTTTGAACATAATTTATTAAATTTTAAAACTAAAATAATGCCATTTTAGAATCCGGGAAAACGCTAGCCACAGAAACAGTAAGGTTAAGCCTCAAGTTTACCCATGAAGTCTACGTTTGGTATAAAATTCTATCAACTCAAATTTGGTCTATTAATTTCAAGCAAAACGAAGCCAAACCATTCTTAATTAGAATGATAGTTTACATATTGTAGAAAAGAAAGTATAGGTTTGTATGTTTTATTATATTTTATGGATTAATCATGTTATAGAATTTAAGTGATTTTAGATTTCAAAAATCAAATAAAACGATTTTTGGCCTTTTTTTGTTACAAGCAAGATGGAATCTCACTTAAATTTCACCGGTCATTCTCAAGTGTATGCAATTTTTTTTAATTGTTTTAAGTTCTTGTTTGGATCTTTATCTATAGCTTCCCTTGCATCAATAATCTTGTTTAACTCAATTTAACCATTTTTATATGGAAGCTATACGATTGTTTTAGTGGATCATCACGTTCTCTTCATCCTAATTAAAATGTTCATTAATTCGATTTACAACTCCATTCAGAGTAGATTCTTCATACCATGCTACACATTTTGAGGGATGGAGGAAGCATCCTTCTTGTATATCCATAACTCGGGCTATACTATACTATTGAATTCAGTTAGACTTTGGTTAATACTGTATGTAATTTTTTGTGAGAGCTTTAGATTTTAATGTCATATGTTGCGAAGTTGCCATTATCTTTCTTATCGCCTCTTCTATAATCTCTAATCTTTTATTCTTCATGAGCAACCGAGAACAATGTTTAGAAGCTATTTATGACTCAATGAAAAAAATCAAATCTTTGACCGGTGATGGATCCAGGTAATTGAGCCCTCACACACCTTGATTGTCGCCAATAACGCAGTGTTTGGTTGCTGTCCTCATGGGTGGGGACAAATGACAAGGATACAAAAGTCTTATCTCCTAACCTGTTTGGTTACTGTCTCCATCCAAATTTGTCCCGACTCCAGAGACAGAAACATGAAAATCTTGTCTTCCTCATAACTGTGGCACAAAAATGAGGGGACGGAGACATAAACAAAGGTCGTCTGTGAAATGTCCAAAATACCTTCGGTGTAAAACCTAAAACAAACCATCTCTGGCTTCGAACTCCCGCAACTCTCCTTCTCTACTCTTGTTCGTGGTGTCAGTGAAAGGTATGAATTGTTTCCCTTCATTTTTTCTTCTTCTTCACCTCTCGTTTCGGTGTGCTTGTCTTTGCTTCTAGGTTAAAAGTTGAGAAAGTGGAGAGGGATGAAACATGTAGTAAAGTATGTGTTGTGTTGATGGGTTGTAGATCTGGGCGTTGTTGGTGGCAAATTGCGATTAATGTGAGATAGTGCACATAGCATCTGGCACATTGGAGGGGGGCACTGCAAGAGACGAGAGGGATTGGTTTGCGGAAGATGTATTGCATCTGGTTATATGATTTGGGGTTTTTTTTATGTTAGGTTGACGTTTTGTGAAACCTGTGACTACACATCTTGCATTTTCTTCGTCCTTTTACTTATTTGATTATCTGGCAATTTCCATGGCATAGCTTGCAAATTGTAGGGTTAACATTTTCTTCTGCATTCTGCCTAATGTCTTCTTTACTTCTCTGTTTCGTTTCCAAGGTCAGCTTCACAAGCGTCTAGTTCTGGTCTGAGCAGAAGTCCTGATCTTTGTTTCCACTAGGCGGTATGGATCATTAAAAGCTTGTCTTCTTCTCCGTTTTCTTCTTGTTGGTTTTTTAATCTTCTGCGTGAGTTGCCTATTTGATTCGTTTAAGCCTCAATCCTGTTAATTATTGTGGAGCTCCTTGCTGTTGCGATGGAGGAAAATAGTGTGTAGTTTATCTTCGTCATTGTGAAAGCTAGTGAGGAGGCAGTTAGGTTGGTTTGTTTTATGTTAGGTTGGTCAAATGGGTGGATATGAAAGTAAGGCTATTTATTAGATTGTTCCCCCCTTTGTAGACAACTGAATCTCAGTATGAACTTCACAAGGAGGTTGTAGAGGATATTATGCATCACATATTCAGGCAAAGAAGCCATTAGAATAGATGGCTCAACTGCTAAACACCAAACTTAGGAGTTCATGCTGCTTTCTTCTTTTCAAATTAAAAAACATTGCTTGCTTTGTTTAATTCATCCAGTTATTCCAGGCCTAGTTTAATTCATGCGTGGCTCAACTACTAATGGAAGAGACTGAAAAGAACACCTCCCCATGTTAGTGTATTAGTGTTTTAATGTTAGGATACATGAACGGCCTATTAAGAGAATCAATAAGCCTGAAAACTTTTGCAATCTACATAAGGAGTATAAGTAGTGCAAAAGAACAGAACAACCATATAATGATGCTTATTAATATTATGTACAAGCTTCTCTATACAGTACTTCAATCCCCAAGCCCAAGTATGGCACAAAATGAGTACTCCAAAAATACAGTTCTTCTGCATTATGTTGGATTTGATTCTTATAAGCTTTTTGAGGCTTTTGAGAACAAGAAACATAGGGTAAATTCATTTTGAATGTCACCCTCATTTTTCAGTTATATCTTTTAAAATAGACTTGGGATAATTGATATTCAGTGAAAAATTGGGTAAATTGGTTTTCTGTGTTTTTAGTTTGTTACCATGGGATAGTTGTATCCAATTTGTTTGTCATGCTCTGGTTTACTTAAAATGGGCATTAAGTAAATTATCTGACACTTCAATCTTTATCTAGTAAATGACTTCAAATGTGATGGCCTTTAAGGACTTTGACATAAATTTAAGAGGCAACCCCATTATTTCCTAGTAAAAATCCCAAGAAAGCCGGCTTGTGATTAAGAAAAGTGAATTAACCATACATGCGGAAATCATTATTACAGCTGTTAGCACATACTGCTTTGTCAGTTAGCTCTAGTGAATTATCTCTGGGATGGGAAGGATTTTACTTTTTAGTTTAACAGATTCTACCAACTTAAAAAAGGAAGCTTGTTTCAAGAGTGCTTCCCGCAAAAGACTTTGTTAAGTGATACACCTTGAATATATAACCATGTAAAGTTATGTTTAAGTATTATTGGTTGGGCATTTTTATGAACAAGTATGGTTAGAATATCTTTCACTAAATATGATCTGTTTGGCCTGAGTCAAGAGTATAAGAATATATACAACAGTATAGGAATATTGCTAATAAGGCCAATCCATGTTCTCTCCCTTTATGACTTGAATTTTGATGTTTGACCAATATGATTCAATATCACTCAATAAATGCAACTGAAGGTTATGGAATCTACATTCTTTTGCATAAAGTTTTAATTTGTAGATTAAATATTAATATTTAATTGATATTACTTTAAATATTAATTTAATTTAATATTTAAATTAATTAAAATATTAATTTAAATTGTCATTTGAATTAATTAATAAATTTAATTAATTTATATATTAATTTAAACTTTAATTAATATTTAAATAAAATTAATTTAATAATTAATTTAATTTAATATTTAAATTAATTTAAATGTTAATTTTAATTGTCATTTGAATTATTTTAAATATTAATTAAAAGATTAAATTGTGATTAATTTATATATTAATTTAAACTTTAATTAATATTAATTTAAATATTAATTTAATTTAATATTTAAATTAATTTAAATATTAATTTAAATTTTCATTTGAATTAATTTAAATATTAATTAAAATATTAAATTTAATTAATTTATATATTAATTTAAACTGTAATTAATATTTAATTAATGTTAATTTAAATATTAATTAATTTAAATTAATTTAAATTAATAAGTATAATGGTTAACAAAGTTATTGAAAGGAATTACCTTGTCTTCCAATTCACCTCTTAATATTCTACTGTAATGTAATTTTAAATTAGGTTAGGCAACCCTTCTATTATTTTATTTTACGGCTCTTGAAAATCTAGTTCCAATAAAGTTATGAACAAGTATTCCGGGATAACTAATTTTATTGAAAATTTTAAAATTAAATTTGTTATAGCATCTGGAACATGATTAACTTCTCTATAAATTTAAAGCACTTCCGTTGTACTCTGTATAATTAGTTTCTGCACAAGTTTTGAGGGGCCATCTTTAGTTTTAGAAGTTTTAATGTATCCCGTAACTATGAATTACATAGAAGGATACCATACCAAGACCACTGATCAGATGAGGATGACGATGTATGTGGCGATTCTTTTCTTTATTTTGTTTTTTTGTTTTAACTAGCGATTCTCGATAATGAGCATTACAAGTTGGAAGCAACTTGAGAGCCTATAACCGAAGAACATATTGATGAGAATGTTAGCGGATTTACGACTTAAAAGAAAATAGTATATCTGTTTAATTAGGCTATTCCTTTAGATCTGTTGTGAAATAGCAATAATCCTTTTACTTTACACGGTGAGGTAGGATTTTGTGTCACTATAGAGCATAGAGGTCCCGCGAATATGTATTATTTAGGCTGCCAATTAATTGTCCACAAATTGGTTTCAGCATTTTGGTGGGGTAGAAATCATTATGTGACAGATCCGTGGTACAAATGCCGCTAGCTAGAAATTCTCATCAACTTTATTCTTCACCAAAGTTTGTTGTGACCAGATTTTCTGTACAGGACATGGAACCTCAACTATGTCCTTATCAAACCAAGAATTTGGTTGTGCTAATCATTTAACTTTTTTTTTTCTAAAAATGTTATGAATTCAGCATCACACAATTGATTAATTTTTTCTCAGTTATTAAGGAGTAATTGTTTTTCAAATTAATCTTTCTTCAAAATAATAATTTAGCATATGTTTATAACTTGAAAATTAAAAATAAATATTTTAGAGAAAACTCTACTAAGGAGACAAATAACTTGTTAAGAACATTAAAAAAAGAAAGAATATTATTACTTCAATTGCTTGAGAGTGTTAAATTATCAGTGAGTATAGAAAATGACAATTATTAGCTCCTATAAGCATGGCTATTGGGTAATCACTGCCTACAAAATACATAATTTGTATGGGATCCTGAATTATAGACAAAATAAAGTCAAATATTGGTGATCGATTAGGTAACGATAAATTTCATATAAAGTATTATTTTCATGATTGAAGAGATAACTATGGAGCCAATGGAGAGATTATAATTACAGATTTTCATGTCTTAGAGGTCAGAAAGTGAAAGGGAAGGTTAGATGTGTCGATCGAGGATTGACTCCAAACTCAAAACGATGTAAAGAAATAAATCTTAAATACTTAAACTTTTTCTAATTAAAATGTGGAGAAAAGCATACCCTTCTTATCCAACTTACATGGTATCAATCGTGACAGCATTGTCTCTATGTCCATTTCACTGCTCTGGGTTTTAGTTTAGTTCTAAACAAAACAGAAGCTAACCCACTAAAGGTGTGTCAAGTTTTCATAATAGCCAGGTAATCAATATTCAAATCCTGAGTTAGGATATAGAACTAAAATAGATTTCTTTCCAAACTTCCAAGACAGGCTTGTTTAAGTGGTTTGCACATTGTCAAATGTAAAAAAGAAAAAAGAAAAAGATAATTACTCTACTCTTAATCATTCTTACTTAGGTGTTTGATGCCCATCACTGTGTTATGTTAGGTATGGTTTAGAACAAACGATGAAATAGGAATTACTAGCTCTATTCAGTCCTTTTTCAGGCTTTATCTACCAAATTATGTCCAAAAGACCTATTTACTTGGCATATGTTTGTCAATTATACTCGAGCGTGGCCCTTATGCCTATGGTGGTTGAGTTTAATTATGTTTTTTCTTTGTTGATTTGGTGGTTACATATTATAAATTTATTATTATTATACGGATGTGATGAAAACCTTGAAACATTTATGATCAATGACAATTGAGTTAATTGTTAAGGAAACGAATTTAGATGTTTTCATGTAAAAATCATGAACTCTGCTATCTCAAGGCACTAACGGCTGGAAGTTTATAGTTATCCAAAGCTACTTTCTCGTGACAACCTCAAACCATTTTCGAAGAAGTCTTGGTTAAGCCTTTCCCTCATAAATTACTTATTCAGTTTCATCCCTCGATTAGTTTAAGCTATCCTTTTGCGTTCATAATCTCTATATATAGAACAATTAAAACAAAGATGACAACAATTTGATAATAGTTGGTAATCCAATAGGGCCACGAAACAAGAGCTGAAGAAATCTTGAATTGAGATCTGACTTTAAGAAAAGTCATATTCTACCACTTTAGTAATGGCGACTTGTCGTTTCCAATTTCATGTCTCAAGAAGTCAAATATAGTCTTAATGTTGATATGAAATTCCTTATAATTAAAGAAGAGAGAAGGCAGGAAAGGGTTATCAAATGATAGAATTGTAAGAAGAAAACTCACCAATAATGACCTTAACTTAAGGTCGTCTCATATCCACCATAACCGCTTTGCTTTCTCCCAAAATGTCAACTATACCTTAGCATTAAAATACCCGTTAGCGGGTTTTAGTCCCTGATCAGTCGCATTGTCAGATGGATTTATTACATCAAATTTGACCATGGTATAACACAGGGAGCATGATGTATCAACTCTTGGCATGTCTTTTTCAAGGGCATTCGTCTTTCAATTCCAACACACCAAATATCATTATGAGTTCTGACTTCATAATACTACTATCTGCCATTGCTAGCTGGGTTGCTGTCGAATGATTTTTATTACAGAGAAGAAACAAAATAAATCCATTTAATCTATTTGTTCCTACTTTGAAAAGGGTTTTAATTAGCCAATTCAGCTACCTAGGAACCCAGATTCTTAGCAATATATGAGGCCTCATCTTTATAATAACAACAATGGAACATTGACACTGTAAAAAGAAGAAAACTTTGCACCTTTCACGAACTCTCCATACATAAAAGTCAAAAGCCATTGTCTTTTGTATGAAACTGTACGTAGGCCATCGTCAGTTTCTAGCATTTATGATTGTAAACAAGCTCAAACTGGATCACAGTTTTGGGATCCATTTTCGCTTGTGCTTGCCAGATTCCTTGTTCAATTGTATTATACTTCTATTTTCCGTCATAACCTCTTTAAGATTTGGGTTATCGCAAACAACATAAATTGACTCGCTTACTAAGAATTGCTGGTGCAAAAAAGGAGATTCTTCAACTAATAAATTGGAGGATTCTCCCACCTTCTCATGGACAATAGATCATTATGGGCAATTTTACTCGCCAACTAATGATTTGATTTAAGTGGTTTGGTTGCTTCTTCATCAATTTAACTACTACTTTTATTCCTCAACAAATATTTAGTTCAACACTTTATTAAGAACTGAAAATGTATAGAAGTATACGGACCACCAGCTTACATTATACAGCTATGAAGCCATCGATCATAAAGTTGATAGTAGAAGTACTTGAAGTTATCAGATTTTCTCAATTTTAAATCTTGAAGGCTTTTGGGTGCTTACGGCTCTGTGTATTGGAAGGGGAAGATAATGAGTAGGAGAAAAAAAAAGAAGGGGAAAATGAAGATCCTAAAAGCTATTTGCCACCTAGAGGAGGTTATAACATCGGGGTCACTCTCGCATCTCATTGAATCAAAGTTTAAATAAGTTCAGGGACTAGGGTTAGTTGATTTCTTCTAGGGGCATATAAGAGAAATGTGTTCACTTGTATGGTTCCTGAAAGCAATCAATATCAGAGTCTCATTATGTTAAAACTAATTCAGGTATACATACATATAGTATGCATTTTTTATCAAATTTTACTTTTTGGCAGCTTAGAATGGGACAATCTCTGCTACCAAGTAGGGGCAAATAGTGACTGTGACCCCAAGCCTACGCGTGGTGTATCATTCCACTGCGAAAGTTCAACCCTTTAAAAGCTCATTACTATGTTCTTAAGCTGAAGTTGAAACAATTCCTAAGGTCGAATCATTTATGTGTAGAAGTTGCCTGTGCATGTCTATACCTCTATTTTGGTAAGTTCTAGTCAATCCATTCCACTAACTAAAGCCAAAGTATGAAGTGGAACTCCAGTCAAATATACATCACGCAAGATTCTTCTTAACATGGTAAATAATTACGTGGGAAAGAATTTGTGTGTCCTACTCATTGTTTATATACAGTATATACATCTACCTAACTCCCTAAAATATAGAACTTAAATAAGTATATGAAATATCTTAAGAATATTACAGATATTGACATCCATATCTACACCTAAATATCTTAATACTCCCTCTCACTTAAGTTAGAGTATGTAAATTATGAATGCCCAACTTGCAAAAGAGAATTTGAAATTGTTTTTTCTCAAGAGCCTTAGTAAAAATATCAACGAGATGTGCATTAATATGATCTTCTACATAATGATAATTAACTTTAATATGCTTGGTGCATTTACGAAAAACAAGATTCGCCACAATGAGTAAAGTTGCTTGACTATCATAAAACAATTGCATATGCCTCAAATGATGAATAACTAGTGACTTAAGCCATGTGAGCTCACAAATAGTAGTAGTCATCAAATGATATTCAGCTTCAATTGAAGAACGAGAGACTAATGGATGCTTCTTATTCTTCTTCGAAATAGGGGACACCATCAACTAATAAAGTAATCAGTATGAGAATGTTGGGTTAATGGCCAAGTAGCCTAATCAAAATCACAATAAGCATTAAAATGCAAATCACTATCCTAATGAAGATGAGGACCCTACCCAATATGATCTTTTAAGTAACATAAAATACAGAGAGTAGTATTCCAATAAGCATCTTTAAGGCATTGCATTGTATAAATTGAGAAAGAGCGTAGACAACATAACATAACTTTAAACAAGTGATGATAAGATAAATTAAGCGACCAATATGCCTCCTATATCAATCTGGATAAGGAAAATCATGTCCTATAATAAACTCTAACTATTTATTCTACTTAATAGGAAAATCGTAGGGTGATAAACGATTAATTACTTATAATTATAGACCCATATTTAGTGTATCTTGCTTGTTATTTAATGGCTTGATAGTATTTTTGGTACTTATTTTGCTTCGAGTATGTTAGTAGGTGATAATTACCTTCATAGACCAAGAGGAGATATATTTGGTTGAAATTATGACATGGAATGGAAGAATTGGAGCAATTGTAGGCTTACACGATTATGTATAGTGACTGTGTAGGTCTTTATAAATGTGTCTTGCATATGTGGAGTTACACGCCTATGTATGTTGACATACAAGACCGTGTAAGTCCCTATGACCTTCTGAACTCTCGTTCGTGTCTTTTGATATCAAATAACCATTTGTCGCTAAATTTTGTCAATCTTCACGTGCTCCTTGTGTTCATGCATTTGAAAATACACAAGAAAAAGTATCAAAAACTCTTAAATTAAAGTAACCTAAACTAAATAAGATGCTAAACAAATAATTCCCAATAATGACGCCAAAAACTTGTTGATTGGAAAACAACTACTAATTTTACGCTCAAAACCGCAAGCATACAGGCTATGACCTGTAGTAATAAGTGGACATCAATCCCACAATGATTGTGCTTAGGCACCACTTAATTTAGATTAATCTTTATTTAAGAACCAAATTTTTTATGGAAATAAACTAGATAATTAAGTTAAATTAAACAACTAACAAAACACAAATGATAACTCAAAAGTGCAGAAACTTGGAATTCAAGATTTTCATAACTAAAGATCACTTTTTCCTTATCATGTCTCCCTCCTATTTTGTTAACTGAATTGTGCCTCACGTAAGATGTCCTAATGTATTAATTACCCTCTTTCAAGGTGTAATTAATTGTCCCTAGTTAAATTAAATGGAGATGACTAAGCAATCTCTCATTCTACAAAATTAATCCACCAATTCAATTAGATATAAAGTTATCATATGAGTGATCAATTAAATTAGCCAAGATCTCTCTCTAACTAATCAATTAACTTGATGAATGTAGGTCTATAGAGTGTCAATTCTCATTGTACAACTCTACGCAAATAACCCATCTCAATCTCTAAATATATTGCAAGGTATAATTTCACCATTCATCAAAAGCTTTATTTATTCAAATCAACAAACTAGGAGTTCAACAAGAAGTTCAAAAGTAATCTTTACAAGTAAAGCTACTTATGATAGCATTATCATCCTTAACAATCAAATACTCCATTATACAAATGCTAGAAGAGAAAAAAGGAAAGAAATCTAAATGAATCAAACTCCTCCTTTTCTTTTCCCAAATCTAGAAAATCTAGCATTGGTATGCTATTTTCCTAATAGTGAATGGAAAATCTTGAATCTCTACCTCTCTTAAGACTCTAAACCTATGTTTTTACTCTCTATCGAGAAACTCCTCAACCCTAGGGGTTTATAACCTTATATAGTCAAGAAAACCTAAAAAATAAGTAAACCCCGTGTATATCTTCGGGTTAGATGTCCCATAATTGTGGGAATTGGCATGAAACCTAAGATCATGGGTTCTTGCATTATAGGTTCTTGAATCATAATTCCTCCTCTCTTCTCCTCTCTTAGTCTCTAGCTTAATGGTTGCCACCTCCATTAGAGGGTAAATGACCAAAAATAATGTCATAGCGTGTTTTGCCTTTATGAAGTGAGGATGGTTTACGATTAATTAGATAATCAGTTGTAAGAACGCATCCTTTCAAAAATTTAAGTGGCAATGGGCTAGAAAATGAAATGCTTAGACTATATTGAGAATATGACTACATTTTCGCTCCAACTGTCTATATTGTTTAGGTGTACTAGCATAAAAAATTTCAAATAAAATACCATGTTCTATAAAATATTTCTCTAAAAAGAGAAATTTGGTCCCACTGTCACTACAAATACATTTCACCTTCTTATGAAATTGAATATGAGTCATTATATAGGAATTCTTAACAATTTTTCCCAACCTCTGATTTATTAACCATCAAGTGCACCCATAATCCTCTAGAACAATCATCCATTATAGTTAAAAATAAAAATAGAAAACGCTATATAAAGATGGAGTGTTATAGGGCTCCCAAACGTCAAGATGAATTAACTCAAATAAATTAGTATCTTTACTATAACTAATATGAAATGATTCCAGAGTTTGTTTTGCTCTAAAACAAATATCAAAAGATTTTTCTTTATTCCTACTACAATCAATACAACCAACATCAGGAAAAAGAGAAACTAGCTAAAAAGAAAGATGTATGAGGTATTAATGTTATACATGATAAGAAATAATTTCAGTTATATGACAGAGCCTATTCTTTGGCAATATATAGCGAAACCCATAGACCTCATTCCTCTCTTCACTTGCACTAATCATCATGTATAGTCCTATATCATACATAGCTTGTTAGATAATGTGACTATACAATTCAAATTCTAAATTAATTGGGAAAAAGATATCAAATTGTAGGTTTAACTAGGAACATATAAAACATTCTGAATTATCATATTATCACCAAAAACTTACGTCCCTTCTTAAATAACATTAGTATGTGTCCTATCTAATAACATAATAGGAGATGGAAAGATTTCATAGAGATTCTCGAGCAACTCTTTATCACCAATCGTATGATGAGAAGTGTTGTATCTAATATCTATTAAGGAAAAGATAATAACTTACCTAAGATCTTTTCAGGTGAGGAGGTTTAATATTAAAAGATTTTAACAAGCTAAAAATCATACCCCATTGATCATCGATTAAATCAAGAAAAAAAGCATTACAGTCATGAGAGGTTAATGTAATGGGTGGACTATTATAATAAGTAGAGGAAGAAGCCGCAGTTAATTGAGGAGCATTAGCAATGCCAATAGCACTATTGCCACAGCAAGTTATAGAAGCAGTAGCACCTCCTCTCCCTTTCCCACTTCCTTTGTTATTCCCAAATCCATTACTCCATCAATTCAGGTAGCCTATAAGCTTGCGATAGGAACTAACCTCATGCCTAAGCCATCCATAATTATAACCAAAAGGCTTCTCAATACAACTAATTATTGCACCTTAACTAGAAGAGGCAACCTGGATAGTAAAACCAACCACTTCGCTTTGAGTATCACACCCTGATGTCAAGGTTTTGTGAAGTTCTTTTTGAACCAAAAGTGTATAGACTCAGTTCAGCAAAGAGAGAGGGTCTTAAGCAATGACAGTGGAGCGAAGAGTTCCATATAAACAATCATCTAAGCCTATTAAAAATTGATGAACCCAATCATCTTATCACTCAAATTACCCAGTTATAAATGCACTTACCACACATGCACCCTCTCACCTTCACATAAGTAGAAAGCTCATCTCAAATCTTCTTTAAATACCCATAATATACTATAATATTCTAACCATTTTGTTTATAAATGTGCCATATTTGACCTTTGTTATTAAATGTAAGGTTTAATGCTAATGGAAATTATTGGTACAAGTTTTCCCAAAGCTCTGTCATTCTCTCCTAATATGGATCATAGAGCAATAGGAGGGCTCGATAACTTGGAGCACCTATGTTGCAATAATGGGGTTAACACTCCACCTATCCTTGATCTTATTTACATCATTATCAAGTTTTGTCACTACACCATTCATAAAGCTTACTTTACGTTTTGCACGAAAAACATTATGCATGCTCTTCCCCCATTCTTAGTAATTTTTTCCTTTCAAGACCATTTGAAAAATATTCATGCCAGGATGATCAGAAGGGTGTAGATAATATGGTGAAGTAGGATCAAACAATAATAAATTTTTGCCCTTATCTACTCCATTACTATTTTCTTCAGCTATGGTGTTCATACTAAACTGAAGAAAAGAAAATAAAAAGCTAATGTTTTTCTTTTCCCTACTCTTATACCATAAAGAATTATGCAGGAAAGAATTTTTGTATCCTCTTCATTCTTGTAAAGAGAGAGGGTCTTGAGCAATGATAATGGAAATGAAGAGTTCTATATAAATGATCATCTAAGCCTATCAAAAATTGATGGATCTAGTCATCTTCTTGCTCTTAGTTGAAATTACTAACCCAATTACAAGTGCACTTTCCACACATGCATCCTCTCACCTTCATATAAGTAGAAAGCTCATCCCAAATCTTCTTTAAACAACCATAATATACAACAATATTCTAACCATTTTGTTTATAAATGTGTCATATCTAACATTTGTTATTG
The DNA here is from genome assembly GCA_027563595.1 of Erythroxylum suave. NCBI lineage: Eukaryota > Viridiplantae > Streptophyta > Magnoliopsida > Malpighiales > Erythroxylaceae > Erythroxylum > Erythroxylum suave. Next base: position 15,159,281 of record JAOSBN010000179.1, on the reverse strand, counting down.
AATGTAAGGTCCAATGTCAATGGAAAAGTGTTGGTACAAATTGTCCCAAAGCTCTTTCACCCTTTCATAATATGTGATCATCAAGCGAAGGGAGGGCTCGACGAATTGGAACACCCATGCTGTGAGCATGAAGTTAATACTCCACTTATCCTTGATCTCATTTGCATCATCATTTGGTTTCGTCAGTACACCATTCAATAAGCTTAGTTTGCATTTTTCGTGAAAAGCATTATGCATACTTTTATTCGATTTTTAATAGTTATTGCCCTTTAAGACCATTTGAAAAATATTCATGCCAGGATGGTCAAAAGGGTGTAGATAATATAGTGAAGTAGGATCAAGGGCTGAGAAAATTTTGCCCTTGTCCCCTCTATTACTATCTGCTTCAGCTATGGTGTTTATACTACACTGAAAAAAAAGATAATATTTTTCCCTCTTATACCATAAACAATTATGCGGGAAAAGAATTTGTGTATCTTTCTCTTTCTTGTAAAAGAGGTTTATATACAGTAAATACACCCCTAACATATAGGATATAGGTACATGAAATATACCAAGAATATTACAGATACTGACATCTATATTTATATTTAAATATTCTAATACATGGTAAATTAAGTATGCTGAGGAATTAAATTGGACGTAAGTAAATGAAGATCTCTAGAAATAAAACTCTATTGGTTGATCGATACTAGTCAAGTTCGGGCCATAAGGAAGATGGAGACAATTAAGAAAAGATTTATAACAGGAAATATCTTAATTAAAAATCCACTAAATTGATGTAATTTGGTTAAGATGTAACATTAGTCACTGATTTATACATGATTTTGATAGTAGATTAACCAAATATAGGAATAAAAAGTAAGAAATTTTCTGATCTTATTAATTGAATAACTTGAGAACATGAAGCATAAATAAAAGAGTTGAATTATATTTGAATACAAAATGTTTTCTCGAGCTGTTAATAGCAAAAAGTTTATGTGTTTAGCCTATGACGATATACACATATTTTAAAAAATAGCTCAGTTATTTCAGTGAAAAAGGTAGGAATGCTTATACCTTTTCTTATTTATAAAAATACTTTATTTTTAATGAAATTAAAATTTTAGTTATAATTAAAGTATAATTATAATTGCTATTATAATTTAATATTAATAAAATAAAATATCTCATATTTGATTTCTAAAGATTTTTAGGCTCCATAATTAAATCTAACTTAATTCAAATTATAATTAAAGCCTACCTCTAGTTATAATTACATTTTAATTTTAATAAAATCAAATATCTTATATTTGATTATTTAAGGTTTTCAATTTTCATAGTTAAGTCCAATTTAATTCAAATTATTTTTTTTTGTGATCGATTAGGTTCCTAATATGTTGACAATGACTATATATTATAATTTTAATTCATAATTATGATTAGATAAATTACAACTCTTTTAAGTTTATAACAAGTTTATTTATGTATTTCTATATTTTAATTAATAAAATCCATTATTTTTTTCATAAGAAGAAAACGTAATGTATGATAGTTTTATCGTTACAACAATATCATATTTAGATGAAGCTATAATTATGAATAATATATAAATGCAAATTGAATATTACAATTATATTCTCATCATAATTTCAATATATAAATGCAAATTGAATCTTACAATTATATTCAAAGTTATCATCTTAAGGATTTTATTTTTAATATTAAAAATAAAAATGTTAATAAAATGTAATTAATTATATCATAAAATGTATAACTAATTGATTTGTTACATGACATACACCAGCAATTACGACAGTCCTACTTAAGTCGAAGGATAATTAGTTCACCATATTGCATCGGTCAGAAGCCAGAGGCTAAATATTCTAAGAAAATTATGTAATTGATTATTTATATTCATGTTAATCCATTTCAGCTAAAAAGAAAAAACCAGTCTAAGAAAACACTTATCAGAAGCTGGTGAATTGCTGACCAATAAGCTGGCTCAATTTTTTTGCAAATAAAAGACGCGAACCCAATAGCAATGACAACTACTTCCCTCAGACGCATCTTGTTTGTTCTTCAAGACATCTCAAACTTCCATAGAATGAAATCCGTAAAATCCATAACATTAAAAGTCAGGCAACCACTGGCTAAACTACTCCGATGTAGGTCCAATCCAGAATTTATTTCTTCTCATCAACAAACTTACTTCCCCATATAAAACAACGTGGCAAATATCTGACAAAATCTGGCCTTGAGATTCAGCCCATTTCTAACTTTGGACAAATGAGTAAACGCAGCTTAGTTTGATTGAATGTTGGACTGTTTGAGTGGGCCATCACTAATCGAAGCCCACTCGCAGAGCAATTATCTGCAGTCGTTGGATCTAGGTCAAAATGAAGTAAACCTTGTATATAAATAAACTGAAACCCTTGTGCTTTACAAGCAAGCGTCGCTAGAAAAAACTCAAGAGACAACCATAGCACGGAGGTTAAAGAGACGGCGCTGCAGAGCTGTCCGCCTTGACCAAGCCTTTAGCTTAGTTTTGGCCCTCGGTTGGTTTTGTTTTGTTGAAATCTTATTGACAAGTAGTATTAGTTGAAATCAGAAAATGGTAGGAAAACTATCCAAGGCCGACAAGAAGCTTGCGTACGACGCGAAGCTGTGCAAGTTGCTGGATGAGTACAGCCAGATCCTGATCGCCGCCGCTGATAATGTGGGATCCAATCAGCTGCAGAACATAAGGAGGGGTCTGAGAGGTGACTCGGTGGTGCTGATGGGGAAGAACACCATGATGAAGAGGACAATCAGGGTTCATACTGAAAAAACTGGCAACACTGCCTTCCTTAACCTCATCCCTCTTCTTCAGGGTAATGTCGGACTCATTTTCACAAAAGGTGACCTTAAGGAAGTCAGTGAAGAAGTTGCCAAGTACAAGGTGCACATGATTCTAATTCATTTTCTTTACCTGTAATTTGCTCTAATTTTGATTTGAGGTTTGATGTTTAGATTATGCAGGCGATCTGATAACATGTTCAACTAACATGAATGCCAACCTAATGTAGTCTTCAGGTCATTTCCCCCAAAAAGAAACGGTTATCCCATTGGGTAATGAATTTTCTTGGAGTCGTTCAAGAAACTGGTTACTCTGATATAATCTGGAAAATTGCTTTTGTTGTTATGGTTAAAGGTTGTGAATTAGGAAGGTTTCTAAAGCAGCTTGTAATTTGGAAGATGGGTATTTATAGAATGACATACTATAAGGGTTATGATGAGCCAGTGGGAAAGTGTTTGTTATGAAAACTGTTAGTCTCTCTCTGCTCCCTTTGTGTTGGGGAATGTAAACATATATTGCGCTGCAGGTTGGAGCCCCTGCTCGCGTTGGCTTGGTTGCCCCAATTGATGTGGTTGTTCCTCCTGGCAACACTGGATTGGATCCATCTCAAACATCCTTCTTTCAGGTCGTTTGCAATTCTAGTTTGCATTTTCCCCGCCCTTCTCTTTTATGCTTCTGCTTGCCGAATTATAAACAAATCTCTTTTGATATGTTTCAGGTTCTCAATATTCCCACAAAAATTAACAAGGGTACCGTCGAAATTATTACCCCTGTTGAACTGATTAAGAAGGGTGACAAGGTCGGGTCTTCTGAGGCGGCCCTGTTAGCGAAGTTGGGCATAAGGCCTTTCTCGTATGGTTTGGTTGTCTTGTCTGTTTATGACAATGGGTCTGTATTCAGCCCAGATGTTCTTGACCTGACTGAGGATGACCTTGTCGAGAAGTTTGCTGTTGGTGTCTCGATGGTCGCCTCATTGTCATTGGCCGTCTCATATCCAACTCTGGCCGCTGCACCACACATGTTTATCAATGCTTACAAAAACGTCCTGGCTGTTGCTGTTGCCACTGATTATACCTTCCCTCAGGCAGAAAAAGTCAAGGAATTCCTCAAGGTTTTGTTTTTCCTTTTCTTTTGATAATTGAATCATTATCATGCTTTTCACAGTAATATCTTTGGTGATCATCCTCAATCGTTTATCAATGTGATTACAGGACCCTAGCAAGTTCGCCGCCGCTGCTGCCCCAGCTGCTGCGGCTGACACTGGTTCTGCCCCAGCTGCTGCCAAAGAAGAGGAAAAGAAGGAAGAACCAGTTGAGGAATCTGATGATGATATGGGTTTCGGTCTGTTTGATTAACACTTGGATCTGTATTGTCAGGAACAGAACCTTTTATTTCTTTAGATATGTTTTTGGTTGAATTTTCTATTGGCTTTTGTTTGATCAGTTGGATATTTTGAATTTGAATGTTGTTATTTAGCTTGTTTTAATCTTAGTTACAACCTTCATCTTTAATGTTTTCATTTAGTTTCTTATCCAAAATGAACAGCATTATTCCGAAATGCTAACCAAAATGTCTGCTAATTTATCGTTCAAGTAAAAAATTTGTTTTGGTGGTTTTGAATTTTTATAACTTATGAGAATGGTTTTCGTTTTCTTATTTTATAATTTAAATAAAATTAGTTTTATATTTAAAATTTAATATTAATTATAATTAAACTTTTAATCATCTAATTCTAAATATTTATAAAATATATAATAACAACAATAATAATCTAAAGTTATATGACATCGAGGATATGACATCTGATAGAAACAGTTTGCGTCGTAGAATTTCAACATTAGATGTATAGGGTGTGCAGGGGTGTGAGGGGTAAAGCGAGTTTTAGACTGTTCTGAAATCATGACCTGTGATCTAAAGTGTTTGAGACAAAGATATATAAGTCGGCACTTAGAGTGGTTTAAAGTAGTAAATGTAATATGTGTATATTTTATGTATTGTTTCGACCTGTCATTCATATCTGTAGCCCTTTATAGAATCGAAGAGCTACAAATTGGTTGTAGCCCTTCAAACAACCACTTGCCCTCCTACTGAAGCCCTATGAGGATACGACCTCTGTCTAAGATAAGTAGAAAGAGTTTATGGTAGAATTAGAATCTTCTATAAGTGATAATTGAGCTCTACCTCTACTATAATAGATAGCAGACGTTAGCTCAGAAATAGGTCATATATAAAGGGTATATGTATATAAATATGTATGTAATTATATATATTATGTACCAAGTGTATTTTTATTTTATTGGTATTTTTATTCCGTTAATTTCTTAATTTTAATTTTTATATATCTCTGCTTATGTCTGCTCACATATTTACATCTTCATGTATTTATATATTCTCATTTTCATGTGTATTCTATAGGTTATAGTCTTAATGCATATACATATATTGTTATACTTATATAGTGATGTACTTGTATTGGTCTGATTTGTTTGTTTGGAATTATTTTTGTGTTTGTTTTAGTTGTTTGTGTTTGTTTGTCTGCTATTATTAGTTTTTGCTCTTACCTTAACTGGGGATTTATAAGGAAATAGTCTCTGTATCTCTATCGGAGATGCGGGCATGTCTACATACATCTTACCCTCCTCATACCCTACTTAGGCGAAAATTTGGGTATGTTTGGTTTGGTTTGGTTTGGTAATAATCTAAAGTTATATAAAAATATAAAAAATTAAAAATTTTGTACTTTCTTCAATTTTATAAATAAAAATAATATTTATAAACAGCTTCAATTAGAAGGGCGATGATGATTTAATTATGTGTAAATTGACTTATTTATGTAATACTTGTTGATTGTCATCTTAATGTGATGAAGCACATTCATCCGATTGTGGGATAATTTGATCAGACAAAGCACAAGTTAGATTTAGACTTTAAGATACGTTACATATTGTGCTAAGTGCTCCCATTTTAATGACGGGAAACGTAAAGAGCACGAAGGGAAATATATCCTTTGTACTTATTATTATATATCAACTCTATTTCATGCGATCTCATTCATATAAATATATGAGACTTATATAATAGGTACAGAGGATCTCGTCCTTACATAAATGATACGTATTAGAAGCTCCAATATCAAGAGATGCCATTGCCAATTTTAGTATCAATAAGCTTAGACTTCGCCTGATACATTCACATCTAAATTGAACATCTAGTTTATATCTACTCTTCGGTAGGTTTTCATTTTCATGTTGGGCATTTACTTCATTTGCTAATATTCTACAAAATGAAGACATTACATTAGTATATGGAACAAGGATAACGAGAAACCAATCTAAAAAATTGACAAAAAAGAACGGGGGCAGCCCTGGTGGCTCTAACAAATGAAGATACCATACCTTTTATTCTAATAAACTTTGCTCATATGACTACTAAATGTTGCATGTAAGATGAAGACGAACCAGAAGACAAGAGTGTTCAAAATCAAAAGTTGCTGCGATTGACAGAATGACGGGTGCTGGTAACCAGATTGTTTTCAATCACAATCCCATGAACTGGCCCTTCCTTCCTTCCAAGCTTTGTGCGGGAACTTGCTCTAGTAGAATCAGGTGACCTAGCATGGGCAGGCATAGGCATTTCTGTAGAATGGCCAGAAATGTAGAGTTACCACCATCATCTTGTTCCCAGTATACTTCAACCATACTGCCTCTAGGGTTTGTTGGAAAATGATTCTAAAATATCTTAGATTTATTGAGGATAAATAAGTCTTTTCTTTTAGGTTTGAATGAGTCTTAATTTAGTTGTATTTTGTTCCTAGTCTATAGGTCATTACCGAGTCTATGGGTAGTTTGTTGAGCATTTTGTTGAGTTTATTGAGTCTGTAAAGTGCCTATAAATAGCACTGTTTCTATTGAATAAAATATCTATCTCTTGTAGTATTTCTTTTATTTGTTACTATGTTTTTTTACTCTTTTATGTCTCTATTTTTTCCAACAATGTGGTATCAGAGTCTGGTTGGTTTTTGAGTGAAACACATGACTGAGTGATAAAATAAGAGAACAAGTAAGATAATGGGAACGCTTGGTTTTTCTTCACAAATTGGTTTTTCTTTGTCGCAGCCAGTCTTACCAATTTTCGGTGGTGAGAAGTATGAGTGGTGGAGTATAAAAGTGAAAACACTACTCAAGTCTCAGGAGCTATGGGACTTGGTGGAATACGGGTATATCGATATACTAGAACCAGATGAAGAAACAGAGAGGAAATTGAAGGAAACTAAGAGGAGGGAGGCCAAAGCACTGTTCATTCTCCAACAAGCAGTGCATGACACTATTTTTTCAAGAATTGCAGCAGCAACTACATCAAAGGAAGCTTGGTCAATACTGCAGAAGGAGTTTCAAGGTGATGCAAGAGTCCTAGCGGTAAAATTACAGTCACTAAGACGAGACTTTAAAATCCTGATTATGAAAAATGATGAATTAATAGCTGATTTTTTGTCAAGGGCAATGGAAATAGTCAGTCAAATGCGCTCTTATGGCAAACAAATTTCTGATGAAACAATTGTTGCAAAAATTCTGAGGAGCTTGACACCAAAATTTGATCATGTAGTAGCTGCTATAGAAGAAGCTAAGGATTTATCGATTCTTTCAATCGATGAATTGATGGGGTCCCTTCAAGCGCACGAGTCACGAATCAATAGAACGGTTGAAAAGTATAAAGAAAAGGCATTTCAGGTAAAGAAAATGGAGAAAACAACCAAACATGAAAAAAAATGATCATTCGGTATGTCCTTATTGTAAAAAAACAAACCACTCTCATTATAAATGTTGGTGGAGACCGGACATTAAATGCAGCAGATGCGGTCAATTGGGACATATGAAGAAAGTTTGCAAAAATGCCTCACAAAAAGAGGCCAATGTAGCAGCTATGGTCCAACTTCTAGAAAATGATGAGTTGTTCTAACATACTATGCCTACATCCATATCAGAATATGTCTTATGACAAATATGTTTATACCCATGACCATGCAAACAACCATATTTATGTTTATGCAGAAGAGATCTCTACAACCATGCTCATACTAATGCCTACATTGATCACGACATTTTAAATCGGACTGTTGGAAAATGATTCAAAATATCTTAGATTTATTGAGGATAAATAAGTCTTTTCTTTTAGGTTTGAATGAGTCTTAATTTAGTTGTGTTTTGTTCCTAGTCTATAGGTCATTACCGAGTCCATGGGTAATTTGTTGAGCATTTTGCTGAGTTTGTTGAGTCTATAAAGTGCCTATAAATAGCACTATTTCTATTGAATAAAATATCTATCTCTTGCACTATTTCTTTCATTTGTTACTCTGATTTTTAACTCTTTTATGTCTCCATTTTTTCCAGCAGGGTTCTCTGCACTTTCTGTTCCTGGGATGCCCACAAACTAAGCTTCTACTGGTATCTATAAATGAGCAGAAGTAGAACAGTTAAAATCTGGGACTTCGTCATCAGTGTTGCGCAGAAATGACGTCCGTTAATGCTTACCTGTAAGGAGGTCCCAGATGATAGAGCCAATGTTTTTAATCGGCCCTCTTCTGCTGCGCTTTCCATCTCCGCACGTTTTGCTATGTTCAAGAAAACCTCCTCAAGAGTTGTAAGTCCAAGCTGGATATCTGATACACCAAATTCGCTTTTTCTCTCCTCGAGTTTTCGCGAAGAACTCCTGTAGGATAAGGACTATTCAAGTACTGCTTAGTGCTTACCGTTAAAAGCCCCTCTTTGTCACGAGGAATGACATAAGTCAGGAAGGATTTGGTCTCCTCGGCAGTTGATACATCCAAAAACTGCCATAAATAGCCCAAAGTAAGAAACCAAACGAAAGCTCTTAAGCCGACAACTTGGTCAATCATGTTATTTACTCAACATACATCCTTAAAGAACTGCGTCGCTGGCAGATGATCACTCGCAGGTTCTCCAGTGCCTTCAGAGAAGCTGATGTTAGCAGGGAAACCGGTACCAAATCTTGACTTCAATCTGATTGATGTTCCTATGCATCGAAGCCTACCCTTGGCCATGATTCCAATGCGGTCACTTAGGACATCAGCTTCTTCCACTGAATGTGTCGTTAAAACAATGGCGCGGCCCTTCTTTGCATTCTGTATTATGTCCCATACTTGCCTTCTCGATATTGGATCCACATACCAGTTGTCTATATGTTGAAGAGCCAACCAGATAATAAAAATATGCTTGTGCAATCAAATCAAAATAAGTATTCAAATTCCCGTACCGGTTCATCTAGAATCACCAACTTTGGATCACCAATGAGAGCTATAGCAGCATTGAGGCGACGCTTCATTCCCCAATATAGCTCCTGGTTCTAACTTTAGCTTTAGCTGTGAGTCCTACGTTTTCTAATAACTCCTTGGCCTCCTGGAATTGTAATAGTTATTCTTAAACGATACTTTTTTAACAAGAAATGTCGGACTCACTGCTTACATGAACAACTGGAACGTAACGAACTTATTGAATCTTTGGCCAGAACTTTAATATTGGCGAAGAGGTGGAGATGCTCTTCGCCAGTCAATGCGTCCCAAAGAATTTCAAACTATGAAATAAAGCAAAAGCCATACATAATTCAGGAGGGAAACAGGCCTACACTATCCGTCGTGCTTGAAAATTGCTATACATGCATAAACATAACTCACACTAGCATACAAATAGAAACACCAGGGTGGAAATCTGTGTAATTGTTAGACTTCACCTGAGGACAAACTCCAATAATCTTTCGAATGTTTGACATGCCGGTTGAGCTTCTAATGGAATGTCCATAAATCAAAGCTGTTAATAAGGCAGGTAAGGTGAGTTCCGCAGTAACTGGATTGAAGGAAAAAAAAAAAAAAAAGGAAAAAGGAAATTAGCTCATACTTTCTCCACTAGTCACAGGTAAATTGCCAGTCAAACAGTTGATTGTCGTAGTTTTACCAGCACCATTGGGTCCGAGCAGACAAATCAGCTGATCCTTTGAGAAGTTTACCCATAAACCCTACGAGAAACATGCAGTCAACAGTATGTGTCTTTGCCCATATAATATTCATAGTTGAGGAAGAAAATTTGTTCCTTTCATTTAAAACTAACCACCGGACTTCCCAGTTTAGTTTCATTTAAAACTAATTCAATTGGGTTCGTTCCATAAGATGACAATTTTCTGCTCACCTTAAGAGCTTGATAAGGTTTAGTCGTCTTGCCTTTGCAACAACAGCAACAGCTACACATACCGCGGGTGCCAGGATACGTCTTAACTAGGCCTCGTATCTGAACTGCAACATTCGGATCAACCATGCCTGCTCTCACATCTTTTTTGACAATGTTTTCCTCTTCAAGTACATCATCATCTAGAGCATTGTACTCCTCCTTTGGGGCTGAATCTATGTCCTCTAAAAGAAGGGAGCAAAGGGCTGTCAGGAAATTGAATATGGTTGTGATCTATCGATTAAAGTAGAAATCCTTATCACCTTTGACCTTGTTTAAAGATGTCCCAGTCCAATACCCCGGCATTAAGAAGTAAAAACAAGGTTTTCCAACCCGAGATGCATTTGGAAGTATGTTATCCAAGTAGATTGCCAAAGCAAGCTAGAGAAAAAATGTGCTGGTCAGCCACATGTAGACATCATTCTGCAATTGATTGACAGCTGGCCAGTCAGTCTCATAAATGAATCCAAATTAAGAATAAAGAAAAGCTTTCAGAATTTACGCACAATTGTAATAACACATCCTGGAAGACTTGGGAAACAGTTTGCCCGAGTACTCCAACTAATTCCAACAGACTCAGGATCCCTACTTGCATAGGACAATTGGTTCACAGCGACCGCAAGAAGATTGGGTGGGAATAATGACCATATTGTTCTTGTGTTAACAGAAACTGTTTTGGTATACGGGAATCCCGACACTGTAACAAGCTGAAATACCAGCAATAAGATTGGTTAATCCACAGATACTTCTAAGCTGAATTCTGATGATTAAATTTATAACGGAACCTTGCTTGTGTCAAGAAGCTAAAAAGAAACATGGAGAACCCCACTGTATTGGCTGAAGATGACTTGCTAAGAAAGGCTGACAACTTGTATGCAAAACCAATCTGGCGTCAAAATAAGAAAACTGAAAGGGTTAACTATTGATAGGTATAAGCTGTTAGTCATTTCTTGAGTAAGTAGTAAAAATTGTTCTCACCATATTCAGCTGGAAAAGGAAGAAAGCCAGAAGCACAACTTCAAAACTGTTTTTCTTGAAAAATCAAACCGAAACATGATCCCGAAAAGAACCAGAAGAATTGATGAAATAAGCACAATCATTCCCTCCCATGTGATCCAGGAGAATCAGTTGTGGATGGTTCAGCTGGAGATGGGAATAACTTCACCAAAATGTGAGCTTCAGATCTGCTCCAAGTGCCAAGCTTCAATTGCTGGAAAACAGAACCTGAAGTACAGAGCTGGTTCTTTAGGACTTCAGCAGAATGAGCAAGCTACAATGAAACCTTCCAGAAGCTGAAGCTTGAGTTGAATCAGATTTTCCATCAACAAACTCTCAGCAAAAAGCACTTCAGCAAATACAACTTGTCATCAACCACTCCAGCAGAAACAGAACTTCAACCTTCAAACTTGACAAGCCTCAAGTCTGCACAATTTCAACAGCTGCTACTTCTATACTAAAAGGGGGCTTTCTTCAAGAAATGAATGTTTTGATGATGTACATCATTTATAACCTTTAAGCTTGATGTATTTTGTGTAATGGTCACTCAATAGTAACAATGTGACTAACTCTCCAATATTTGTAAGAAATCAGAGTCGATGTTTGTGTAAACCAGAAACTATAAAGCTTATGAAGAATGGAGATCTTGCACTTTCAAATCTGCTTCATTTCCACTCCTAAAAGCTCTTTTCCATATCACTTACTTGCAGCAACTCTCAATCAATGGTAATAACAAGATGGGAAAATAAAATCAGATGAAAAGGAGAAGATGAAAATTTTCAGAAAATTGCAGCTATTGTTACTGTTTCATTGATCTGATAAAACGATGGTTTTGAGCTTTTTCCATGTAGCTCTTCACACCATTTTTCTTGATTACATCCAATGGCTCAAAATGAAAGATGAAAAGAAACCAAGGAGTAAGATTTTGACAAGTAACTTACTCTCATTGGTTCAACAAAAAAAAATCAGATGCTGGCTGCTACATTAACAAAACCTGACACAAGGATTTCCTAATGATTTAAAGCTGCAAAAGTAAGGATAAAAGATGCTTTATGTTGGAACAAAATGTAATGCTTATTTTCAACTTAATTCTAATCCCCTTTGATGACAAGTGTCACTTTGACTTTGAAATCTTCAACTTCTTTGACTTGTAAGGCTTCTCCTCAATTGTTTCAAGAGTTTGTTTATGAAATTGTCTAAAAAAAATTGCTTCAGAGTTTCTTCATGTATTAACACGTCTGCTCCAGGTTTTTGCTGTTGTAATTTCAGTTCTTCTTCTTCTCTTGCTGCACATTTGCTGATTCTTCATTCTTCACTTTTCTATTGCTTGAAGCTTCATTCTTCTCATTCATCTTGCTTTGATCCTCATTCCCACTCTGAATCAATCGGATTCTGGTTGATGAATTCAAATATTTCTGAATTGCCACCAAGATCATCATTTCTAACTTCCTTTTTACTGCTGAAAGCTTGCTCTTCATTTTGATCCTCTTCTTCACTCTTACCGAACTTACAATCTCCTCCTCAATCTTCAACATAAATGGTTGCATGAAACAACACAGATCAACAGCTCCTCCTTTGTTTTGTGCAGCCAGTACTCCTACCATCTTCCTTAAAGACTTAAATCTCCATTTTGGTAATGCCTTAGTAAATAAATCAACAAGCTGAAAATTGGATCTGCAAAAAGCCATTTTAATTTCCCTTTCTTCAATCAATTCCCTAACATAATGGTACTTCA
>JAOSBN010000179.1:15129248-15146400 GCA_027563595.1 Erythroxylum suave | reverse complement strand
CTGCTCTTCTCCTTCTTTCACATAGCCTTCGGGTTGCTTTAAATATACATCTTCATCCAACATTCCATTAAGAAAAGCACTCTTCACATCCATTTGATGCACTTTCCATCCATTATTTGCTCCTAATGCCAACAACAATGTCACAGTGTCAAGCCTAGCTACTGGAGAATATGTCTTGGTGCAATCCACTCCATACTCTTGTTTATAACCTCTCACAACCAATCTTGCTTTGAGCTTGTTGATTGATCCATTCGGATTGAGCTTAGTTTTGTAAATCCACTTTGAATCTACTACTTTTGTTTCAGCTGAAGGTAGATCCACCAGCAGCCAAGTTCCATTTTCCTCTATTGTTTTGATTTCTTCATCTATTGGTCCTTGCCAAATTCCTTGCTTGATTGCTTGATTGAAAGTCTTTGGTTCAGCTCCAGCCGGCATTGCACATTTACGCATCATATGTGCATCATTTGGTTTTTCATTTGCTACATTATACCTGAGATAAAAAATGGGGTTAGTTTCATTATAAATCGAGGCTAGATCTCTTGTTTTGTGGGCACTATTTGAGCTTGCTTCCTCCTCTTGAACTTCTGAACTTGAATCATCACTTCCTGAACTAGGTGATGGCTCTTCTTGGTTCCTTTCCTCTTCAGAATTGTTAGAATCACCAGCAGCTATCACTCCTTCATTTCTTTGATTTCTTTTCTCTTCAAGATTGTCATAATTTTCAGCTGCTATCCCTTCATCATGTGGTTCTTCTCTTGCAACTTCTTGAATAATTGACTCATTTAATGGTATTTTAACTCTAACTCCTCCTGACTTCTTCACCGAATTCTCATCCCACTTCCAACCTTCATTTTCATCAAATTTTACATCTCTAGACACAAACATCTTCTTGGTTTCTGGATTGTATATCCTATACCCTTTGGATTCCAAGCTATATCCCATTATTACCCCTTTCATTGCCTTCTCATCCAACTTTGTCCTCTTTGGTTCAGGAATGTGCATGTATGCAATTTGGAACTTTCATGCCAAACATCATAGCTTTATCCATCTCCACAATTGATCTATTCTTCTTCCTTGAAATTCCATTTTGCTGAGGTAAATATGCAACTGAAAACTAATGGAAAATCCCTTCCTTTTCAAGGTAATTCTTCATCTCATTTGAAATGTACTCCCCTCCTCTATCAATCCTCAAGCATCTCAATTTCTTTCCACATTGGCTTTCAGCCTCAGCCCTCTATACTTTGAACATGCCAAACACTTGATCTTTGCTCTTCATGAAGTAAATCCATGAGTATCTTGACACATCATCAATAAACTCTACATAATACCTACTTCTTCCAACAGATGGTGTCTCCATTGGTCCACAAACATCAGTAAGCACCAATTGTAATTTCTCTGTAGCTCTCCAATCATTTGTTGGGTAAGGTAACACATGGCTCTTGCCTTTTGCACAAGCCTCACACACGGATTTCATCTTGTTACTCAATTGCGGTATACCTTGAACCAATCCTTTCTTCTGCATATCAATGACATAATCCAAGTTTGCATGTCCATATCTTTGATGCCATAATTGAGTCATTTCTGTCAATGAAAGTGCAGCAAATGTTCCATCCACTTCTTGCATTTTAATCTTGAAAACTCTATTAACCATCGGGACTTTATGCATCAAATCACCTTGCTCGTTGAATATCCTACACATTTCATCTTCAAAGTACACCTTATACTTCCTTTCTAATAGTTGACCAACACTAATTAAATTTTGATCAAGTTTAGGAATGTAATACACATCATCAAGGATTGCATTTCCAGCTTTTGTACCTAGCTCCACAACCCCTTTCCAAGAAACCGGTATAATTTCACCATTTCCAATCTTCACTACCATGTTTATGTTTGTATCTTTCTTCACAAATGCCCCTTTCCTTCTTTTCATATGATTTGAGCATCCACTATCCACTAGCCATTCACTTTCCTTCTTCTCCTTGGCTCCAGCCATACACATCTCTGCATCAGATTTTTCATTTCGAACTGGATTTCATGACTCCACTACAAAGACACTCTCTTCTATCACTAGTTTTTCTGTCACTTTGAAAGTTTGAGATGAGCTTGGCTGATTGTTTGAAGGGTTATGTTGGATATTTGGACTAATTTCAGAAGGTTGTTGAGGTTGTTGAGATGATGGATTGTGCACAGGAAGTGCATTTTGTGGCTGATGGCTTAAGGTTGGTGATTGGATCGAATTGTATGGTATTTGATGAGTATAAGCTGATTGAGATGCATATAGTTGAGTTGCTTGTGGTTGAGGTGTATAGGCTTGATTTATTGGAGGTTGTGAGGAGAAATGTGGTGTATATGTTGCATTTTCTGAATTTGCAACATAATGAGCTTGACAAGTTCGTGGTTTAGGAGCATTTTGGTAAGGTTGAGGGATTGGTTGATTTGGTGACATAGCTTGCTTTTGTAAGGGATGGATTGGTGGTAGTTTGTAAGGGATGGATTGGTGGTAGTTTGCCAAAAATGGGGTTTTGAGGATTTTGTTGTTTTTGCATCAACTTCTCATAGCATACCCTCTTTGAAAGCCCTCTTTTCCTACAATGTATGCAACCCACATTTTCATTCCAAAAGCATTCATCAGCTGCATGATTTGTCTTTCCACAGAATTTGCAACTTGGATACATTCACCACCTTGAACTCCTAGATCCACTTTGCAATCGGTTTGAGCTATTTCCAGCATATTAGTTGGTTGGTTGGTAGTTTTGGGGATGGTTCATATAAGGCACTTGATGAGGGAATGGTGTTTGAGGATACATTGGAGGTAGCTAATATTGAATGTGGTTTTGGTGATAATTTTGGTTTTGTGGACATGAGGACTGATACGGATTTTAAAGGTTTAGAGGATAATTTTGCAAATGTGAAGGTATTTGAGGTTGGAAAGGATTTGAATCAAGATGGATTTAGGTTGGATTTGTGGTTTGGGTGAGGTTTGGTGGATTTTCAGGCACTTTAAATCTTTCAGCCTTCAAAGCATACTCTTCCCCTTCTCTTCGAACTCCATGTCTCTCTTCATGCATCTCCAACACATTAAATACTTGCTCCATTGTCACAGAACTTAGATCATTAGTAAATCGTCATTCCACAGGTGCAATAGTTGCTTCAAATCTCAAAAGTAATCTGCTCAAGAACTTGTCTACTAACCTGTCAACATTGGTGTTTTCTCCAAACTCTTTTAGCCGTTGAACCAAGTTCATGAACCTTGCTTTTGCAGCTCCCACACTTTCTTTATCTCTCATCGAGAAGTTCTCAAAACTTCTCATCACAGCTTGCTTCTTCAACCTTAATGATTGAGTCGAGTCCACATATTCAAGCTTCAATGTTTCCCATATCTCTTTAGCATTTTTACAACTTGCATGTCTCAACAAAATAGCTTCACTTACTACCGATCTCAAGAAAACAAGAGCTTTAAAATCCTTATCCCTCTCTTGACTGATTTTTGTTTGTTGCTGCTCAGTTAAGTCTGCTATATCCCCAACTTCAGTCACTCCTTCATTCACAACATCCTACCATTCACACATTCGAAGGCAATCCTCAACTCTAAGAGCCCAAGCTTTGTAGTTTTCTCCAGTTAAAACATATATATTTGCTTGCATACTTTGCATATTCATCATAGGAAAGTTTGCACCTGACATGGTTTCGGTTCTAACCAGGCTAGTGAACTGTGTAGCTCTGATACCATTGTGGATGGTTCAGCTGGAGATGGGAAGAACTTCACCAAGATATGAGCTTCAGATCTGCTCCAAGTGCCAAGCTTCAATTGTTGGAAAACAAAACTTGAAGTGGAGAGCTAGTTCTTTAGGACTTTAGCAGAATGAGCAAGCTACAATGAAACCTTCTAAAAGCTGAAGTTTGAGTTGAATCAGATTTTACATCAACAAACTCCCAGCAAAAAGCACTTCAGCAAATATAACTTGTCATCAACTACTCCAGCAGAAATAGAACTTCAACCTTCAAACTTGACAAGCCTCAAATCTGCACAATTTCAACAGCTGCTACTTCTATACTAAAATGGGACTTTCTTCAAGAAATGAATGTTTTGATGATGTACATCATTTGTAACCTTTAAGCTTGATGTATTTTGTGTAATGGTCACTCAATAGTAACAATGTGACTAACTCTCCAATATTTGCAAGAAATCAGAGTCAACGTTTGTGTAAACCAGAAACTATAAAGCTTATGAAGAACGGAAATTTTGCACTTTCAAATCTGCTTCATTTCCACTCCTAAAAGCTCTTTTCCATATCACTCATTTGCAGCAACTCTCAATCAATGGTAATAACAAGATGGGAAAATAAAATCGGATGAAAAGGAGAAGATGAAAATTTTCAGAAAATTGTAGCTATTGTTACTGTTTCATTGATCTGAAAAAATGATGATTTTGAGCTTTTTCAACTTAGCTCTTCACACGATTTTTCTTGATTACATTCAATGACTCAAAATGAAAGATGGAAAGAAACCAAGGAGTAAGATTTTGACAAGTAACTTACTCTCATTGGTTCAACAAAAAAAAATCAGATGCTAGCTGCTACATTAACAAAACCTGACACAAGGATTTCCTAATGATTTAAAGCTACAAAAGTAAGGAAAAAAGATGCTTTATGCTGGACAACATGTAATGCTTAGTTTCAACTTAATTCTAATCCCCTTTGATGACAAGTGTCACTTTGACTTTGAAATCGTCAACTTCTTTGACTTGTAAGGCTTCTCCTCAATTGTTTAAAGAGTTTGTTTATGAAATTGTCTAAAAAAATTAGCTTCAGAGTTTCTTCATGTATTAACAAGTCTGCTTCAGGTTTTCGCTGTTGTAATTTTAATTCTTCTTCTTCTCTTGCTGCACATTTGCTGATTCTTCATTCTTCACTTTCCCATTGCTTGAAGCTTCATTCTTCTCATTCATCTTGCTCTGATCCTCATTCCCACTTTGAATCAATCGGATTCTAGTTTGTGAATTCAAATATTTCTGAATTGCCACCAAAATCATCATTTCTAACTTCCTCTTTACTGCTGAAAGCTTGCTCTTCATTTTGATCCTCTTCTTCACTCTTACTGAACTTGCAATCTCCTTCACAATCTTCAACATAGCTAGCTGCATGAAATAACATAGATCAACACCAATATGCGGAGTCATAAAGACCCATCATGCTCATTGCCTGTGGAAGGGAAAGTAGCTTAATTAACGTCTCTAAATTATGAATATAAAGGAAGCTAAGCAAAAGCCACTAGTTAAAATCCATAAGCCAATGGAGGTAAAACCTGGCGAAGTTTGAGCTCTTTCTCTACAACCAATGAACCCATTTGTAATACAAATCCAAACATGGCAAAGGCTAGGAAAAAGGGTGGTCCAATGACGAACAACAGAACGACAGCATCCTTTGGAGGATGAGGGAATTCCTTAAATCCAACAGTACAGCCAAAATTTGCATCTGAATATCCCAGAACATAAAATATGAATCAATTTTTAGATTAGATAAAATAGAAACAAAATATTTTTCAGGCAGTTGAACTATTTGAGAGGACGTCCGCACCTCCAAGAATAGAGCGAGCAATCTCACGCTCCGCGGCAATTTGAAGTAGGACTTGAAATTTGAATGTAGGATCTTCAACATCTCCACGCTGTGAAACTATTGTGGAATTAATTTGTACGCCGTAACTGATTGCAGTGGAATTTATTTCTCTAAAATGCAGTGCTCCTGAGCAACGCATGGAATTTTGAAGAAGCCATGCATCTACTTCCTCTTGTGTTCTGAACGACGTCACCTGCATAACCAAAAGTGAACAAAACCTTACTATTACTTGTTGAAGTGCAGCGGTAAGCCAGACGGCTCCATCTGAAAGAAGTCTGATGCGTTGGACCATGTAAAAAGTAGAATTTGCACCCTTGATACAGTACCTGGTAGGCCTATTATCCTTAATGGAACGCACGAGAGTGTGAAAGTGAGAGGTGTCGTTGCCACTCCAAATGAAATCAAAGCAAGGAGTCCTTGCGAAGAACTTCTGCACGCAAGGAGGTATAGGGGGTGACACCATAGGTTTAGGGTCGGTGAATTTCTCGTTGGTAGTCATCTTAGACATGGTGGCCTTGTTGATGCAGAAGAGTAGTAAGATGAAGAAGAAGGAAGAGAAAATTTGCAGGAAACTTGAGTGCTTGTTCCTTGATGAAAGAAGCAAATTCTCGAGAAACAATGCCTTGAATTGTTGCAACATCTCAACCTATGAACAACGGAAAAAGGAAAGGTGGTTGGCTGGGTTGCCTTGACCTTGGCCTTGCCTTGGCGGGGTTTATCGTATGTTATGGTTGTTGATAGGAATTAACACGCTCATTTTTCATGCATTTTTTTTCTTTTTTAAAAATTTCAACATTTTTTCAGGAGATCTTTGACCCATCTCGCCGCCGTCAGCTAGCAAGTGATTCATGCAGGATCCTCCCACGCTAGGAGTAGGATCCGAACATCCGAAATGGGATTCCATCTCCAAAATTGCGTTTTGTTGTTTGTACATGGTGAAGATATTAATTACAATTTTTTTCGTTCCTTCAGATCCTTTCTCGATTAACAAGCAATTTTCTTTTAAATGCAAAAATTCTTTAATACCATCAGAAATCCCAATCCCTGGATCATCAGCGAATTCCCTGTGAATGGGAGATGTATGCACCGGGTGCAGATCTTCTGTACCCCTTATTTTATACTTATCTAATATTTATTTGATCTCAACCATTCAATATAATAAATTAGATGGTTGAAATAAAAAAGGGACAAAGCACACAGAATAAGAAGTACAAGTACAGATGATCTGCCTCCGTATGCGCCTGTATCAATGCATGTCCTTTTGTGTATAAATAATTTAATTATGGTACCGAATCATTTGCCGCACTCCTTGTGGGTTCAGATTTTTGTCTAAAAAGGGCTATTTGGTACATTAAATGTTGCGTTATAAAGAGTAAAGACCGTTGACTATTGTCGTGTAATGAAAACAATCAAATCGAGTACATAAATACTAGGTATGTTGTTATACTCAAAATGTGAAAATTGGATTGCATCCTGTATTATATTTATCGTTAAATCTGAAAATGATCGAGTACTGTACTTTCACCAAATAGAACTTTAATTCCAGTATTTTGAAGATACGTCCCAGTAAACATTCCAAATTCTTCATATACTTGTGCCCATTAATATCTTCTATTAACTATAAAAAAATTATAATCGACATTGGATCTGATTGTGCCCATTAAAAGTAATATTATCCTACCCAAACAAAACAAGACTGTCCATTATAGTGTATGGCATGGAGACCTGTCAAAATTTTGAGAATGGTATTTAGAAATAGATCTTTAGGCTTTATCCCAGCCGGAAAACATATCCTACCCGGAGTTGCCATTTAGAAGGTAGTAATGAGGTCTTTTGGTTAATCAATGTGATGTACAGGGGCAGAAAAGTCATTTCGTATCTTACTCGTCGTTCTCTTCCCTTGCCAGGACATAAGAAGGTTCTATTTGCATGACATTTAACTTGCGTTCATGTCTAGGAAAAGGGGAGAAAAAGCATTGAAATGGTGGGAGAGACAAAGTGAGTCTGTTACACAACTTGTTTCATCACTGCATTTCATATCTTTCCAGACGGAGAGGAGTTAGTAGGGTTTGATATATGTGTATATATATATAGATATTTCATACCTGGTATTCCCATGGCGAATACGCCACGTAATCGTGCATCTTTCGGGACTCAGGCCAATGCTTTACTTCCAAAGAACTTAACTTTCCAGGTCGCTCTATGCTCTATAGTTCTATATCAATGTTCGTGTTTGTATGTAATCTTGGTTCTGATTATCTATGAGCCTGTGACAGTGATTGTAATGATTGATTTCACCTGATTTCAGTTGTTAAACATGTTTATGTTAAATTCCTGAGAATATTTGATCTTTTGTCTTTATATGGTGTATCTTCTTTTGGAACCAAAACTATTTGGGCTAAGTTAGAATTTCCTAAGCTTAGTTTTCCGATATAAGACTTTTTTTTTCTTGTTAATTGAGAGTTGTGGTTGATTGCGCTTCTTATAGTTGAATCTGGATTTTTGGTAACACGATTCATAATTAATGAAATGACATGAAAATCTAGTGTATATGTGCTTAAGGTAAAAATTCTCTCCAGATCTCATTGTGAATGTGACTTTTGCTTTTGTTTTCATTCATTTCTCCATTTATTGTGGAGATCTTGGAGATGTAACGGTTTAGAGAAACGGATGATTTTGAATTGCATGCCAATGCGTTGACTTGCACAAATGTTCGAATGTCATGTATTCTTTGTTTTTCTTTTATAGAAACGCAAGGTTATGACAAATTGTCGTCTCATTAGCTTTCCATTTGTACTCTGCATGTTGCTTTCCCTCATTCAAGCTTTAATTAACAAAGAGCAGAGCACCCCTGGAGACAAAGACAACAACTGTCTCTTAAATCCAAATAAAGTTGGGTGTCCAGCGCCTAGGCTCCCTGAGTGGCCTCCTCTCTTGCAAATTCCGTTGACCGAGTACCGTGCTGTGAATACCAATGTTCTTGAAGAAGTCTGTTGCTTGGAGTCAGTTTTCTTGTTATGTTTTTTCGCCTAAATAAATCCTAGTCTTTAGCGATATTGTTGCATTTTGAATTATTCTATTTTCTGTTATTCACGTGGCTAAGATATTACTATCGTGTGCTATTTTTGCGGTCCAGCTGTTAGTATTGTATGGCTATAAAAGCCAAGTTTGCTTTTCAATAAAGTAGCCGCAGTCATTCATATCAGATTGTTTAGAGCTTTTGCACAATTCTATTTAATTATTCCTAACAATCTGGTATCAGAGTCAGGTTGGTCGTGAGAGAGAAGAAAGCCACAGCCTTTCGAACTGACTTTGGAAAACAGGAGAATTTGAGAAAAGATGTCCAGTGAGGGTTCCTTCGTCCAACCTGCCATTCCACGCTTTGAGGGTCACTATGATCATTGGAGCATGCTCATGGAAAACTTCCTAAGGTCTAAGCAGGATTGGAATTTGATCGAGACAGGGTGTGAGGAGTTGGAAATTGGAGCAGCTGTGACAGAAGCGCAACAAAAGAAGCTTGAGGAGCTGAAACTCAAAGATTTTAAGGTAAAGAATTACCTTTTTCAGTCAATTGACAGAACCATTCTGGAAACCATACTAGATAAGAGTACTGCTAAAAGGATCTGGGACTTGATGAAGAAGAAATTCGAGGGAAATGCTAGGGTGAAGCGCTCGGTTCTTCAAGCCTTGAGGAGAGAGTTTGAAACTCTGGAGATGAAGGTAGGGTAAAGCATTACTGAATACTTTGCTCGTGTTATGGTTGTGACTAATAAGATGAGAGTGAATGGAGAACAAATGAAAGATGTCACCATTGTGGAGAAGATCCTTAGAACTCTAACAAAAAAATATAACTATGTAGTAGTCTCGATCGAAGAATCTAAAGATATTGATGCACTCACTATTGATGAACTACAAAGTTCACTAATTGTGCATGAGCAAAAATTCAACAGGAGCAATGGGGAAGAACAGGCTTTGAAAGTGATTATGGATGAGAAAAGTGGTGGAAGAGGACGTGGCACAGGTTCTTCTAGAGGAAGAGGTCGAGGAAGAGGACGTCAAGGTTTCAACAAGGCCACTGTCGAATGCTATCACTGTCATAAACTCGGTCATTTTCAAAATGAGTGTCCTACAAGGGACAAGGAGGCCAATTATGCCAAGTTGGATGAGCATGAGGAGATGTTATTGGCTTACGTTAAGGAACATAAGGCCAAGCGTGAGGAGGCATGGTATTTAGACTCTGGTTGCTCTAATCACATGTGTGGAGATGCAATGATGTTCAGTGAGCTAGATGAAAATTTCAGGCAGCAAGTCAAACTTGGAAATAATACCAGAATGACTGTAAAAGGAAGAGGAAATGTCAAATTGTGTGTGGATGGGCTCAATCACATCATCACGGGAGTTTTCTATATACCAGAATTGAAAAACAACCTCCTGAGCATAGGGCAACTACAAGAGAAGGGGCTTGCAATCCTCATCCAAGCAGGAATGTGCAAGATATATCACCCAGACAAAGGCCTGATTATTCAAACAGCCATGACAGCAAATCGAATGTTCATCCTGCTAGCCGACACACAAAGAAAGAAAGCAGCTTGCTTCCACACCGATGCACAAGATCTGTCTCAATTATGGCATCGAAGATATGCTCATTTAAGCCATAAAGGTCTAATAACCTTGGAAACCAAGAACATGGTAAGTGGTTTACCTCACCTTGCCCCTCCCACAGTGGTGTGTACTGATTGCTTGAGAGGGAAACAACACCGAAAACCCATTCCTAGGAAGAGCACATGGAGAGCGACTCAGAAGCTACAACTCATACATGCAGACATATGTGGACCAGTAAATCCCACATCAAATAGCGGAAAGAGGTATGTCTTATGCTTTATTGATGACTTCAATAGAAAAGCATGGACTTATTTCCTAGTAGAAAAATCAGAAGCATTTAACTCATTTAAATGCTTTAAGAAACTGGTTGAGAAGGAGACAGGCATGTATATTAAGTGCTTACGCACTGACAGAGGGGGTGAATTCAACTCAAAGGAGTTCAATGACTTTTGTAAACAATGTGGCATCAAAAGGCAGCTTACTAATGCCTATACACCACAGCAGAATGGGGTGGCCGAGAGAAAGAATCAAATAGTAATGAACTTGGTTCGTTCAATGCTCTCAGAAAAGAAGATTCCAAAAACCTTTTGGCCTGAAGCAGTGAATTGGACCATCTATGATTTAAATAGAAGTCCCACAGTGGCTATCAAGAGTGTCACTCCTGAAGAAGCATGGTCTGGTATGAAACCTTCAGTAGAACATTTCCAAGTCTTTGGGTGTGTGGCACATGTTCATGTGCCAGATTCTAGGAGGACTAAACTTGAAAACAAGAGCTTTGCATGTGTACTTCTAGGAGTTAGTGAGGAATCAAAGGGTTACAGGTTGTATGATCCTGTATCTAAAAGAGTGGTGACCAGCAGAGATGTAGTTTTTGAGGAAGACAGAGAATGGGAGTGGGATACGAGTTATGAAAAGCTAGTGTTGTTAGATCTTGAATGGGGGGATAAAAATTGCAGAGAAGAAGAACATGAGGCAGATGAGAATGATGAAGCATCTAGTGAAGATAACAGAGAAGATGAGGTTAGTGAAGAAGAACAAGTAGCAGGAGATGATATGCCTAGCCTTGTGAATAAAGAAGAGCCTGATACGAGAGAAGGAAGAACTAGACGAGTTCCCATCTGGATGGAGGACTATGTCAGTGGAGAAGGTCTATCCCAAGATGAAGATGAAGTCAACATGGCCTTGATTGCACCTGAAGATCCCATCAGTTATGAAGAAGCCATAAAAAGCTCAAAATGGAGATTGGCAATGGACTAAGAGATTAATTCTATTGAAAAAAATCAGACTTGGAAGCTCACTGATCTGCCGGCTGGAACTAAAACCATTGGAGTTAAATAGATCTATAAAACAAAGCTGAACAAGCATGGAGAAGTTGACAAGTATAAGGCTCGGTTGGTGGCAAAAGGGTACTCTCAGCAGCAAGGAGTAGACTTCACTGAAGGTTTTGCTCCAGTAGCTCGAATGGACACAGTGAGGATGATAGTGGCACTTGCAGCACAAAGGAGTTGGAAGATCTTTCAGCTAGATGTCAAATCAGCGTTTCTCCATGGTGAACTCAGTGAAGACGTGTATGTAGAGCAGCCCAAGGGGTATGAAAGGAAGGGAAGTGAGCATAAGGTGTATATGCTACAGAAGGCTTTATACGGACTAAAACAAGCTCCACGGGCTTGGTTTAGCCGTATTGAGGCTCACTTCATCAATGAAGGGTTCCACAAATGTCCAAATGAGCAGACTCTAATCACAAAAAGGAACCATGAAGGTAAAGTGTTGATAGTAAGTATTTATGTGGATGATTTAATTTACACCGATGATAATGAAGATATGATGGCTGATTTTAAAAACTCCATGATGAAAGTTTTTGACATGACTGATTTGGGGAGAATGAGGTTCTTTCTTGGCATTGAAGTGTTGCAGAAATCCGATGGCATTTTCATTTGTCAAAGGAAATATGCCACTGAAGTGTTAAAGCATTTTAGGATGCTTGAAAGTAATTCAGTAAGCAGTCCAATTGTGCCAGGTTTCAAGATAAGCAGAGATGAATCTGGGGTCACGGTTGATGAGACCTACTTCAAGCAATTGGTGGGAAGCTTAATGTATCTCACTGCAACTCGCCCAGATCTAATGTTCAGTGTTAGCCTAATCAGTAGGTACATGTCCAAACCCACTGAACTTCACTTACAAGTTGCCAAAAGAATATTGAGATACTTAAAGGGCACCATCAACTATGGGATTCTTTATAAGAAGGGAGGGAGAGATGAAAAGCTGCTTGCTTTTACATATAGTGATTATGCAGGAGATGCAGAGGATCGTAAAAGTACATCTGGGTATGTGTTTCTTTTGAGTTCAGGAGTAGTCTCATGGCTATCCAAAAAACAACCCATAGTTACTCTATCTACCACCGAAGCTGAGTTTGTAGCTGCTATTGCTTGTGCTTGTCAAGCTGTATGGATAAGAAGGGTGTTGAAGAAGCTAAGTCATGCACATGAAGGTTGCACTACCATCATGTGTGACAATAGTTCAGCAATTAAGCTCTCACGGAATCCAGTCATGCATGGGAGAAGTAAGCATATTGATGTGCGGTTTCATTTTTTAAGAGACCTTACAAAGGATGGAGAAGTTGAATTAGTTCATTGTGGAACGAAAGAGCAAGTGGCTGATTTGATGACAAAGCCATTGAAACTAGAAGCATTTCAAAAACTCAGAGGGATGATGGGAGTATGCAAAATCACTGATGTAAACTAATTGCAGTTAGTTTAAGGGAGGGAATGAAGAAGTCTGTTGCTTCGAGTCAGTTTTCTTGTTATGTTTTGTCGCCTAAATAAATCCTAGTCTTTAGTAATATTGTTGCATTTTGAATTATTCTATTTTTTGTTATTCACGTGGCTAAGATATTGCTATCGTGTGCTATTTTTGCAGTCCAGCTGTTAGTATTGTATGGCTATAAAAGCCAAGTTTGCTTTTCAATAAAGTAGCTGCAGTCATTCATATCAGATTGTTTAGAGCTTTTGCACAATTCTATTTAATTATTCCTAACAGAGGCAGGGGAACCATTTCTGGCGTGGATTTGACAGTTTATTTTATATTGTTTGAATGCGTTAGGATGGTTTAATTGCAATTTGATTGTGCGTGGAATAGAGGGGCTGATGGATGCGATGCTCCTCCCATCATGCTCAGTAACTGTTCCGCAAAAGTTCAGAAAGAAGCATTGGCGTGGCTGCTGGGCAGGTTGACGTTGCTAAAGTGCAACACTTTTTCAATACGAGGCAGGGGCATTAGGTGCTTATTGGGTTATGCTGTCAATTGGAGACTCATCCTGTCATTTTGTATTTGGGTGCAATTGGAGAATATTGTCTCGGGAGCAGGACACTGAATATGTTAATTTTTTTCTTGATTAAAAAAATTAAATATTAAATATTTGTGTAAAATAATAGAGGAGACGACAATTTTTTGCCAAAATGTTTGACGTACTTAAATATTAATCATTTATAGATAACTTTAATAATAATTTTATGCCATTCTATTTAACTCATGTTCGTCTCCCCATCCACATCCACCGCGATTAATAATTTATTCATTTGCAACCACAATAAAATAATATATTCAAAGGAATACAACTAAGGAAATGACATGATCTAATTAATTTAATCATTACAACAATAAACTTATATCGATGAATTAATATTAATAATGTCTTCATTAGCAGGCACAATGAATTAGTGTAATCATAGAAGTACAGTTAAGGGAATCACATGAATGAATGAATGAATTTATTTATTTCCACAATACACTATGGATTTAATAATTTAGTCATTAGCATACTAATATATTTGTTTGACCATCATTAATTATTGTAGTCAGAGAAATACAGCTATAAAGGAATCAGATGATTTGATTAATTTATTCATTTCAACAGTACACTTATAAAAAAAATCATAATTAATAAAGTATTTATTAACAGATCAAATGAATTAATGTACACTATAACAAAATAAGGAGATTTTAGATGCTTATGTCTAGACGCATCTATTAACTGTCTTAAATAATCAAAAAAATGATGAAATTTTTAGACGTTTATTGAAGACGGTAAAATTTGTTTTAAAAATATACTAAAAAGTGTCTAAAACTTATATTTAATTATCCACGAAATGGAATAAGATAAAACATAAGCAATAAAATTCTTTGTAATATTATGTAAATATTGTAAAGAATAGGACAACTATTTAAATACACTCTGACATGGTCCCTTTGGATAAGCAAGATAATAAAACTTCTCATAAAGAATAGGACAACTATTTAAATACACTCTGACATGGTCCCTTTGGATAAGCAAGATAATAAAACTTCTCACGCATTTCTTTACTAATTTGTTATTATCAATAATATAATAAATTAATTTAAATATAAATACTATTTAAATATACTCTGACATGGTCCCTTTTGGATAAGCAAAATAATACAACTTCTCACGCATTTCTTTACTAATTTGTTATTATCAATAATATAATAAATAAATTTAAATATAAATATAAATTTTGATTTACTTTATTATAATAATAATTACTAATGTAAAAGCACATAATCATAGCTTTCTCTAGAAATAGCCGCTTGATCCAATTAGCATAGCCAATTCTTTTCTACGTTAAGAGCTGAAACAAAAACCTAAAGAAAAGAACTTAAAGAAATGTTGAAGAAATAGAAAGGTGGTGGTACCTTGCGATAAGTGGTGCCGTCTTCTTCAACGACCCAACCAGCCTCTGCATAGAGAGCCTTCAAGACCTCATTATTGTCACAGTGCTTGGGCAAATTGTAATTTCCTTGAGCTCTTAATCCCGAATATATCTTCACAGCTATGGCTCTTCTTCTCCGCTCTCTTCTCCTATTATTTTCTCTCTCTCTCTCTCCATGACGGCTTCCTCCTCCCTGCCCCAGCCAACGTCAATGTTGCGCCGTTTGATGTCATTTTCTGGTAAAACCTTACCTCACAATCTCTCTCTCTATCTCTCTCGCTCTCACTCTCACTCTCACTCTCTCGCTCTTTAGGTTTAGGAAGCTTTGAACAGAGCTGAACCAGAAATTAGGAATAAGAGGAAAAGAAGATACTCAAGGTGAGCCATTCTTTCGCGATTTTTGATTCCACCCTGCATTTCCTTTGTCTCTTTGGGTTTGTAAGACACAATCAATGCTTTCTCAACCTTCTAATTAACCAAAATCAAGACTAAATCTAGTTCCAGAACTCTCTCTCTCTCTCTACTTCTCCAACCTGGTCTAGATTGCCTACTCATTTTTAGGGTTTACAGATCTACTATACTCTTGCTTTCTCTTAAGCTAAACCTCTGTTTCTGGCTCCGTTATGATGTTTTGAAATCTCGGTGGCATCTCTACGTTCTCTCCTATAAGGGATTTTGTCCCCCTCGGCTTCTTTTGGGATTTAAATTTCACTTTCGATTGGGATTTAAATTTTACTTTCGATTCTGCTTTCCCATTTGTTTTGATTTGTTTCGACTGATTGATTTGAAGTTTTTAGAGGTTTCTAGCTATTAGTAGTTATCTGTATCACGTACTAGCTTGGTTATGTACACGTATAATTACTGGCAGAATGTATCAAAGAAATGAAGGTTACATGCGAATGGTAGTAAAATATAGACAGTGTCAAAACTCTTTTACCTGCATTGTTAAAATTTTATCAAATTATAGGTGCCTCAAGATTTTCTGGCAGGATTGGTTCATTAACAGAGAGTAGTGTGGCTTTTGAGTTTTGAAATATGGGAATCCCAAAAAGTGAAATTTCGTAGGCTGGGAGACAGTCTTTTATGTTCTTGCTAAGAGCTTTTACGGCATCAGGTACGGAGTTGATCTCTAGTACAAACAACTGATACGTCTTTGATACAAATTTTGACTGTTATAAAGAGTTGGAATATGTGATCTTTTGAATGTCAAAGCTATAACATCTAATTCAGTTTATATCTCCTTATAAAGTGAGAGAATTTTCATCCACAATTTTGAGGACATCTTCCTGGAGAAGTGACTGAAATGATCAGAAAAAAACTTTTGCCTCAGAAAATGTAGATTCTCTGCAGAAGTTTTGTTGAAAATCATGTATGTTATTTTTGTTGGAGTTTATTATTGAATTGGATGCGTAAACATTCTATGTTTTTTGACACTTAGATGTGTAAAAAATCTATGTTTTTTCAACGCATCTATGTGTCTAAGAAAATCGTCAAAAATAATTGTTGTGACACCTGTTTTTTTACGCTTTATAAAACGTCTAAAATTACTTTTAAGATGCAAAAAAGCGTCCGAAAACTTCTCTTTTTATGTCATTAAACTCTATATTTTGTTATAGTGGTAGCCATAGGACTACAGTTTAAGGGAATCATATGAATCAATTTATTTATTTATTTGTACAAAACATTTATCAGAAAATTAGAGTACTGATAATTTAGTCATTAGTAGACACAGTAAATTAATCCATTCATAGTAATATATAGTAGTATAGCTAATAGTATGTTTGGTTCAATGGAATAGAAATTCTATTCCTACTCTATTCCTATCCTTTACCTATTCTTGTGTTTGTTTAGACAAAAACAAGTAGATTAGATATTCTTAGGTTTTATTATTCCCTGACTATGAGGAATGGCTAAAGAACATCATATGATGTCTTTAGCTATTCCAAGGTAATTGGGAATAAAGATACCCAACTCTCTGACCATTCTATCCTCGTCAAATAATAATAATAATAGAAACAAATAATAATAATAATAATAATAATATAAACAATTAATAATAATATAAACAAATAATAATAATAATAATAATATAAACAAATAATAATAATAATAATAATATAAACAATTAATGATAATAATAATAATAATATAAACAATTAATAATAATAATAATAATAATAATAATAATAATAATAATAATAATAATAA
>JAOSBN010000179.1:15108311-15126955 GCA_027563595.1 Erythroxylum suave | reverse complement strand
ATTTGATATACTTGTATATATATAGTCTCTGTTATACGGAATAAAACAACAACAAAAGGTTTCTTATCACTTTATTAACCTCTCTGGTTTACGAGAAACAACAAAAACTAAGGATTATGATGAAAATGCACGGAGTTGGTGATGGGCCTTATTGGCTGATTACATACATGTATTTTCTGTTCATATCCACGCTGTGCATGCTGCTTTTTGTAATATTTGGGGTTGTTATAGGTAATTTCCAGTCATTCTATCTTTGTTCGTCATTTGTTTTAAGTTTCTGATTTTTTAGTGCAATTGCAGGTTTGAAATTTTTTTCCACGAATGCCTACAGCATCCAATGTGTATTTTACTTTATGTACATAAATCTGCAAATTTCTGTGGCTTTCCTGATGTCTACTTTCTTCTCAAATGTTAAGACTGCCACAGGTTTGAAATAAATCAGAAGTTATTTAGGCTTCTACCCCAGTATTAATGTTCATGAATATGATGATTGACATTTAATGGGTTACAGTTGTTGGCTATATAAGTGTCTTCGGTACTGGGCTCCTAGGTGCTTTTCTACTCCAGAATTTCATTGAAGATTCACAATTGCCCGGTAAGTAGCAGCTGTCTGCAAAAGCGAATAACATGGACGTTTTGCAGATGTAAACATCTTTATAGTGTGTAGACTTCGCTCATTATGGTGACTCATTTCCTGCTGGTTGCAGGAGTCTGGATCATTGTAATGGAGCTATATCCTAATTTCGCTCTATTTCGAGGGCTATATGAGTTTGGGCAATATAGTATGAACGCAAATTTGGCGGGGATTGGTGGCATGAAATGGGAAAATTTGGATGATCCGGAAAATGGGATGAAAGATGTATTGATTATCATGTTTCTGGAGTGCTTATTCTCGCTTTTTCTTACATATTACATGGACCAAGTTTTTGGGAGTGGGAAAAGTCCTCTGTTTTTCCTGCCGAGCTCTACCAAGAAAAATCCATTATCTCTTCGGATGCAAAGTATGCAGAGGCAGGGATCCGAAGTTGTTAATATGGAGAAACCGGATGTCGCCCAGGAAGTGATATCTCATCTGTGGAAGTAGTTGGATTTCTTTTCCAAGGGCCAAAAAACTTGCATTTATTTTTTTTCCGAAATGCATGCAGATGGAGAAAGTTGAGCGTTTACTACTGGAACCAAGCGCAAGCCATGGAATCGTTTGCCATGAACTTAGAAAGGTGTATCCAGGGAGGGACGGAAACCTTAAGAAAGTTGCAGTGAAAGGATTATCTCTTGCTTTACCTAGATCTGAGCGCTTCGGTATACTTGGTCCCATCGGTGCGGGAAAGACATCTTTTATTAGTATGGTCAGTCAACATTTTTCCTGAATTATGTAAACGGTTGTATGTATATACTTAGGACTCACACATTTACTTTTTCTGTTAATTAGATGATTGGGCTCACAAAACCTACTTCAGGGTCAGCATACATTTCGGGTCTGGATTTACAGACTCAGATGGATTGCATTGACACCTGCATTGGTGTATGTCCCGAGTACGAGTAAGTCAGAATCCTAAAGACCTCAATTTCAGCCTCAACTTCATTTTCAGCATTGTCTTTCAAATCATAACCTATTTGTTCTCTGACATTCTTAGCTTGCTTTGGGAATCTTTAACGGGAAGGGAGCACTTGTTGTTTTATGGTAGACTTAAGAACCTAAAAGGCTCTGCATTGAACCGAGTAAGTTTCGTGATTCTCGTTTCTATTAAGCATTTGCACAGAAAGACATGGTTTTGAACGACTCTTTAAAATGGGAAACATCATGATGTATTTCTTCCTTCGTTTTGTTTTGAATAAATATGACGTGTTTTATAATTTCATATACGAAAGAACTCCCAAGTTTCACTTTTCTGCTGTACATTATTATTTCTTACATAGGCTGTAGAAGAATCTCTTAAGAGTGTCAATTTATTT
The DNA here is from genome assembly GCA_027563595.1 of Erythroxylum suave. NCBI lineage: Eukaryota > Viridiplantae > Streptophyta > Magnoliopsida > Malpighiales > Erythroxylaceae > Erythroxylum > Erythroxylum suave. Next base: position 15,125,002 of record JAOSBN010000179.1, on the reverse strand, counting down.
AATGGTGGGGTCCGGACAAACAAGCTGGGAAGTACAGTAGAGGCATGAAGAGAAGGTTAACGCTGTATTTGGTTGCTGTCTTTAATATGCGGAGACAAAACGAGATGAAAATTTAGATACGGAACAGAATAAAAATTGAAGACAATGAGTTATTTGGTTATGATGGACAGAACAGAAACAATTGTCTCCGTCTTGAGGACAGAATGTGTTTGATTGCAGTTGACAGAATATAAAAACAATATCTATGATGAAAATACCCCTACAGTATAATATGGTTAAAAATATGTAATTCATTAATTATTTTATAATTGTAACAATATTTTTTTAAGTGTATTTGTAATTTTTTAATTACGATGAAAAAAATGAGAAACCTAAATATTTATTGAAATGCGAAAACTAAAAAATATTAATTATATTTTCAACTTTTCCATTTTAAATTATTTAAAACTGAAATTTTCTTGGGGCTTATAAAAATTATTAATAATTATTTCAAATATTAAAAAAGGTTAATTGCACTAAAATTTGTTATAGTTTAATATTTTGTATTTCTATTTTTATATTTTGGAAATTATTATTTATCTCTTTATATTATTATTTAACTATTATATAAGTTATTTTTACCATAATTCATTTTGTTATTTATAGCTCCAGACATGATACTGGAATTATTAGTTTTTTTATTTCAAATAAATAAAAAGTTAAAATAAGATAAAAAGAGATATATACCCATACAATATAAAGTATTTCCCCTCTTGCCTATTATGTTACAGTCCAACTAATGGAATTTGCTTTTTGCTAGTTATCAATTTCAACCTAAGTTCAATTAGTTGAGTATTTATCAACTAATCGAATCTGTCATTTAAAGTTAAATAATTAATTCTTTAAATAACTTATTTCAAATATGTGATTATGAATTATTAAATACACCTGACAAGGAAATCCAAAATCACAAAGAGATACAAATAAGTATGTCTTCCATGAAACAAGTTTAGCTAACAGAAAAAGAAGCAGCAACTATATTTTTATCTATACCAACATGAACAAAGCTAGAGAGGAACGATTTCTCTTCCCATGGACTAGGAACAACAAACATCATTTGCTAATATATAAAACAAATTTATACAGAACTACTCCATCATTTAGTAATTAGAGGGAACCAACGTTCATGGAAAGAGGACTAGAAAGAGATCATGAAGAAGAGGAACACAAGCAAGAGAGCAACTCCCCATATATTCCCTCCTGGTCTATGAAGTTAATCTCTCTTAGGGAAAGGGAAAAAAAATGGGAACGCACTTGAGAGGAACTGAACAACTAGCAGTAGAAGCAGAGGAGAGAGCATGAGGAAGAGCATGTATTGTATAGTGAGGTTTTTCAATACATGCAGTTAGAACTCAATAGCTAATAAGAACGTACAAAGAAAACCTCACTATACAATACATGTAGTTAGAACTCAATAGCTAATAAGAACGTACAAATACATCATAGGCTTCAATTTTGGTACAAGATGAAGAGAATTATATGATAAGTGTGGAGCCATTCTATACATCCTTAGCACAGAGGACAGGCTTGCTAGCAAAGCATGAACTCGCTTCTGACACTGTAAAAGTTGACAAGCAAAACCCATATTTGGATTTGTAACGCCCCTCGCTGCCTTCATATATTGAAATGCATCCTCCAAGCCTTGCCCTTCCCTCCACATCGGTATGCAATCACTAAAGAAGTTGATCTCGAACAACAACACAATTTAGTACATGATTAATCCCATTTTGGTGCAAAACTTCATGGTTCTTAGCCATAGTATCACTCCCTAAATAAACATGGTCAGCAATCCTCGAACATTCCTTGTCGAAACCGATACCTATTAAACGATTCTTCCTGGAAAGGCCATTGACAAAGCCAATTTGCTGTCTTTGACAATAAATAGCTGATTATGAAATTGTCTCTCTCTCTCTGCTCTGTCCCTCTCTCTAGACTACGTTTAATATACCCCTCACTCTCTCCCTCTGAAACTATTTCTCAGAATGAAAAAGGAAGTAGAAAAATTAAATACGAAAAATCCTAGAAGGTAAAAGCTCAGGCAGGAAGCTGCAGTGCAAGAAAGATTCATTCATCAATAGAGACAAAAAGAAACGTACAGTGTTTTTCCCAACCAAAACACGTCGGCTAATAGAGATGTAAACACACAATGGAGCATCAAACATAGACAGCGCAACGAAAGGCAAAGATGGGGAGAAAATGAACAGAAAAAAAATACTACTTTTGACTGCGGAGAGGAACCAGAGGAAGAAGGAGCACTGTTGCGAGAGAGAGCTGAATGTAGAGTGAATTTGTTAGGTTTTATTGAGGGAGGGCATTTATGACATTTCAATATGTGTTTTGTTTTTGTCCCTGGGACAAGAATTCTTGTACCATAGTCTTGGAAGGAACAAAAAATTTCTGTGTTTGTGCTTTGAAGAGGGAACAAAAATGGATGAGGACAGCAAGCAAACGTTGTGAAGGATAGGATTATTGTGTCTCTGTCCTCTGTCTCTGTTGGTGAGGACATCAACCAAACGGAGTGTAAGTGTTGCCATTGCACTGATTGGTGATCCTAGAGTAAGTATATATCAAACTGGATTATTGCATTTATAAACATCTTTATGGTCTGCCTAATAATTTGAAAACTTTTCTAGGTGGTTTACATGGACGAACCCAGTACTGGATTAGATCCAGCTTCAAGAAACAGTTTATGGAATGTAGTGAAGCATGCAAAGCAAGATAGAGCAATACTTCTCACAAGTACATACTCATTTCTTTTGTATGGTTGATCTATTTTGATTGTTAAGAGCTTGTTTTAACCGGGTTGAACATGCCTCTTTCAACACATTCAATGGAAGAGGCAGAGGTCCTTTGTGATGGACTAGGAATTTTTGCTAATGGCAGCCTGCAATGCTTTGGAAACCCTAAAGAGGTAACTTTGCAAAAAATGTTCCTTGCTACTTCTACAACTTGCTTCACATTTGTCCTTTTTGTTAATTTATTCCAGTTTAATGGTTTATACATAATGCTGTAAGTTGCTTATTTTCTCCCTCAAGTACTAAGAGGATTTTACACAAAAATGAAAATAACCCTCTTTTGATGCATGACAGTTGAAGGATAGATATGGGGGATCTTATGTGTTTACTATGACAACAACGAAGGAACATGAGAATGAAGTTATGAAGATGATCAGACATCTCTCTCCTAATGTTGAAAGGACTTACCATATCTCTGGAACATAGAAATTTGAGATCCCAAAACATGAGGTCAAAATTACAGATATGTTTCATGCAGTTGAGAATGCTAAAAGGCGATTCCTAATGTTTGCCTGGGGTTTCTCTGACACCATCGTGGAGGATGCTTTCATCCAAGTTGCAAAGGCGGTCATAGTTTATTAGCAGCCTCTCCAGTAATCTTCATATAGTTTTATAAACATTTTCCATTGTCAATTTTTAACTTATTAATCTTAATAAGTGAAACAAAGGACATCAATCATTTGGTCAACATGAATTCGGAGCTATTTCAGTAAACACCTTTTTCTTTTCTTCCATTCCTTTTCTAGGATTTCCACAAACATAGTATTTGAACATGTTGTACCCTAGCACTAGGAATTTGGAGGTGGTCAATTAGTTGTTTCTTTCCCATGATCCTAATTGTCTTGTTTCCATTTCAGAACTAACGAGTATGACAAAATGGATGTGAACTTTTTAATATCAATATGATATTACCAACAAGTGATTCACCAAAATGCGAAACGCTTACAATAAATTTTAATATTTATAAAATATTATAAATAAAAATTGGACAATTAAATTTCTATCTAGTACATATCACATTAACACTAACTGATTACGAATTTAATATTTTTTAATTTGTATGGATCCTATTATAATTTGTAGCATAGGTTACATGTGTGAAATTTAAGTTAAAATAATTTAATTTTTTATTTTATATTCTTAATAGAACTTAATTGAATTTAATTATAATATATTTTGATTAACCTAATTAACTTAATTATATCATGATTTAAGTTAACTTTTATTTTTATAGTAATTGACAACTTCTGATCCTTGTCACCAAGGTTTATGTATAGTTTTAAATTTTTATTTCATTGCTCGAGCTCAATAAAGATGAGATGGTTATTGTTACAAAGGTTTTCTAGGCACTAAACGTATACAGTAAGTTACACCAACACTTTTGTACGACAATCTCACTTAGGTCTATTTAAGTAAGATTCAGTCTTTCACAAGTGATCGTTGATAAAATAACTTGTTTTCAAATGCTTCATAACTCTGGAGTGTTTGACTCTCGCACTCTAGAAGATTATTGAGAAAGTAATAAACTAAGAAAAAAACAATAGGAGCACGAAAGAGATACAATAAATGCTAACCTTTATTATTTCCTTAAAATTATATAAATGAGTGTTCTCTCAATCTGCTGTGAGGAGCAAGGCTTAAATGAGTTATTTATAGGCACATCTAGCTTGATAGCTAAGTTAGAAAACTAATTAAACTCAACTAGCCAGATCACTTCTTATCATAATTAAATGATATCACATTATCTGATAAGATGACATCCTCATTTAAATAGGACTTTGATAAGATTTATCTACACTCCAACTAACAAGGGATTACTTTTAATTAGGAAAGATGCATCCATATCCACGAATATCTTTACTATCTTTATATGATCCTCTTACATTATCTTTATCTTTTAGATATGATGTTTATCTACTATGATCATATCTGCACATCATCCAAGATCTCCCCATGATCTCTATCTGTTGATGTTAAGTTATCTAAGCCCAAAGCCTTTTATGGCACACTGGTCTGGTCTATACTTACCCATGTCAGGTTTAGTAGTCATGGTCCATTCATTTGAGCATACATGAAGCCCTTTAGTCCATCAAGAACTTAGCCTTAGCCAAGTTGGTCCGTACAAGGTCCGAAATTCTTACAAAACTCGCACTATCTTTATTTAACTTTCTAAGTAAGTTACCTTGGCCTTTTGCATGCCATTGTCACGCGTGTGATCTAGCTAACCTTCGACCCAAGGCCAATTCTAGCTAGGTGTGAACTGTTTTCATGTGTTATGGAGCTAACAAACCACCCCACCAGGTGAATTTGATGCCCTCAAACTAGTCTGAAGATAGGCATTTACCTGATCCTCGAACTGCCATAACGTAATATCTTTCTCCCACGGAACTTTTACGATCAACTTTCCCTTCTGCTAGATTAAGAATTCGATAATCCAATTCTTTTTATATTACCCCATTATTTGATGATCTAAGATCTTATCCATTTGATCCTTGAACTATTTTCTCACAACTGATGAAGCTCTCTTCACCCAACTCCTATTTGGATCTAATGCATGCTCATGATAAATTTGCGAAAACTGACATGAAAGGTATGTTGTACCTTCAATCTCTTGGGGAATCTGTATGCCATATTCCCCACTTTATTTAGCACTTCAAATGGTCCATCGTAATTCAACACCAATCCACCATTTACTTGTTTGCTTGCGATCTTCTTCCAAATTTGTGGCTTACGTTTCAATAATACCTTATCTCCCACGTTGAACTCCAACGGTCTGTTTTGTAAGTTTACTTTCTTCTTCATCTGTCGATAAGCTTTCAAAGACTATCCCTCCCCTCATCTAACAACTCTTGCTTCTCCATTATGAACTTGTACACTCTAGGACACTTGCCACCTATCCCTTGTTGTGCAATCCCAAGTAGAGTGAGAGTTTGTTGTCTCAAAGAGACTCTTCTTCGTAGTAGAAGATCTGTGAAAGTTATAGTAAAATTGTGCAATATCAAGTAAACTCAACCAGTTACACTGACTTGCACTTATGTAATGCCTTAAGTGCTCCTCTAATATACCATGTATCCTTTAAGTTGGTCATCTTTTAGTGGGTGATTTCGTATTGAAAACTTCAAATTGTTCTCATTATATTAAAAAAGGATATCCAAAATCAGCCACTCACAATATCCGTAGAGACTCCAAAATATTTCACCACTTTCTAATAAAACAACTCCACCATAAAATTCGAGGGATAAGTTACAAGTGCTAGCATGAAGATTGCATATTTGGAGAATCAATCTATAATCAGCTTAATTGTCACCATGTTGTTCATCTTTGGAAACCCACCAATGAAATCCATTAAAACTGACATCCATCGTCTTTCAAGAATTAATAGGGGCTGTAGCAAACTAACTTCCTTCTTCCTCTTCGACTTATCCAATTGACACACAAAACATGTCTTGATATACAACTTGATGTCATTCTCTACCTTTGGCCAATAATAGGAACGAGTTAGGAGCACTATCATCCTTTGAACTTTGGGTGACTAATCCATTGTGAGTCATGTGTCTCATTCAATATTTTTTTTCTCCACAAGCCACCAAAACTCTACACATACACTTGAATACTCTTAGTCATCAATAGCCTATCATCATCAAGCCAAAACTTGTGCATAACACCTTCCTTAAATTATGATATTAACTTACAATATTTATTGTCCAATGTAGCTATAGTTTTGATGTGCTCCAATAGGTTAAACGCCACCCGAGTAATGACATATAGGGTCGCAAGCACCTCCTTCTGACTCAAGGCATCTGTTATGTTGTTGTGCCTCTTTAGTTTATGCTCTTATATGAAGTTATATTTAGTAAGAAACTCCTGCTACTAGGTCTACTTCACAGACAACTTCTTTTAGGTTCTGAAAAATATGTTGGTAACATTATCTATACGAAAAACGAACCTAGTTTTCAAAAAATATACTTGTCATATCTCAAGGCAATATACCACTATAAGCTTTTCCTTCTCATTCATCAAGTACCTTTGCTTTGAGCTATTGAGCTTTCGACTCTTAAATTCTATAAGATGACCCTCTTATACTAGGACCTCATCAATAGCTTTGTCTGATGTATCCATATATACCTCAAATGGAAAACCTAACTCACACAGATTCAACATAGGTTTAGTTGAGATACAAAATTTAAGTATTTCAAATGCCTCCTAATGCACATCCGACTAGCACCACTATTTCTTTTCTTTAATAAGTCTATTAATGGCATCGTTTTCTTTGAGTATTCCATTATAAACCACTTATAGTAATTAGCCAGTTTGAGATAACTCAATAACTCTCGTACTATTGTGAGAATCTGTCACTCAACTATCGCTTTCAATTTTTTCAAATTCATCCTGACTTAACCCTTACTCATTAAGTGACCCAGGCATTTGATCTTCGACTGTGCAAACTTACACTTCTCCATCTTCTCGTAGGGCTTGTGTTGCCTCAACTAATCGAACACTTTCCTCAAATGCTCCATATGTTCTGCCATATCAATGTTGAACATTATGATGCCTTCAAGATACTCCACAACAAACTCATCAAAGAAATTGTATAACACGTTGTTCATCAGGTTGTTAAATATCATAGGGGAATTAGTCAATTTAAATGGCACGACTAACAATCTGTATGATCTATATCGAGTCGCACATGTTATCTTTTGTTCATTGTCCTCGGCTATCCACACTTGCCAATACCCACTTTAAAGATCAAGCTTTGTAAAAATCGTAGCTCTAGACAATCTGTCCATCAAATCTAGAACTAAGGGAATAAGATTCTTGTTTATGTTTTTTACCTTATTCAAGGATTGATAGTCCATGCAAATCTAAAGTGTTCCATCTTGCTTCTCTAGGAACAATATCAGGGTATCGTATGGAGCTTTGGAAGGTTGGACGAATCTTGCCTCCAACAATTCACTAAGTTATTTTTTAAGCTCCCTTAAATCCAATAGGGACATCCAGTATAGGGCACGTGTAGGTGTGACAGCTCTAAGAGCTAACTCGATCCTATGATATAATTGTTAACAAGGAGCAAAGGTCTTAGGCAACTCTTTTGGCATCACATCTCAAAACTTGCTCAATAAATTTATAATCGTGTCAAGGATTTCCATCGTATGATCTTCATCAATCCCTCATATGGCAGCGAGATAAGTTTACATATCTTTCTTTAACCCTTTTTGATGCTCATGACCAATACATATGCTACCATTATTATATCATTTGTCATTCTACCACCGAATCTAAAATAGTTAATAGAGAATGAATTTTGTTTATGCATGATCAGCATACCTTCTAAACTTAGATACAACACCGTCTTTGCTGCTTTCAAGGAATTGATCCCTAATATCAGCTTGAAATCTTTAAATGATATAACCATGTAGTTGAACTTGGTATGTTAACTCCCTATGCTCATTGGGAAATTGTAAGTAGCTCCAACCACCACTTGTGCCTTACTTATAAGGGTCTTTATCTTTTTTAGGGTCTTTGATGCCTTAAGCCCACACTTGCCCACCATTTTTTCCACCATAGAAGAGTGTGTTGCACCTATATTCAACATTGTTGTTACCTTCATTTCATTGACTTATATTTTCACATACATGAGCTTGCCAAAAGGATTGCATTCACATTTAAACTTATTCAATAAAGCATTCAGGTTCATTGCTATTTCTGAATCTTCTTCCTCTTTTTCGACAATCAAGGAGTTTAGGTTCTCCTTCCTCAGACATTTTGTCTCAAAATGTGGATCATTGCATAGATAACAAACAAATTTTCCCTTCTTCGAGGATGTCACCCTCTTTCTCCTTGAAACCTCATTTCTTAGATTCTTTCTTCTTTTTCCCCTTGCTCTCCTCCTATTCGACTAGGTCTTTACCCTTAGAAAAAGTGAATGAGTCTCCCTTAGTTTTCTTCATCACTTGAAAATCCACTAAAGCATTAGTAGTTGAAATTGCTACAACCACATCCTTTACTCCACAACCTCATTTTTACCCATAATTATAACCTGGACAAAAAGTTAAAGAGTTTGTTCTTATATGACATATTATCAATATCCAACATTAGAGAGCTAAAACTTTTAACATAATCTCTTATCGATCCATCTGGTTTCAACTTCTTCAAGGCATCCCTCACAAGCCAAAAATTTTCCATCGGAAGGAATTGATTTTTTAACTTCATCTTCATCTTCTCCTACCTATCGATAAAAGCCTTACTTGCATTAATTTCAGCAAAGGTGCTCTCTCTCCACCAAAGCTTCACATCTTCGTCTAGGTACATAGTTGTCACATTGACCTTTTCAACATCAGGTACCTTAGTAGCCTCAAAGTACTATTCCATATCCTACAGAAAGTTTTCGAGCTCCCTCGCATTCAACACACCCTCAAAAACCTTGGGTTCATGAACCTTCACTAAGGTGCTCTCAATATGCCCAACATCCTGAATTGTAACAGTAGATCTTAAGATTGTCATCTTGAACTTATTCTCCTCCAATGACCTTATCAAATATACTATTTGATGTTGCAACTGTTGGTTCTGCTACTCCAACATCTAGAACTGGGTATTTTAGGATATGTCCTCTTCCTTTCTTTAAGGAATTAACCCTATGAGTGCTTCTATTATGTTGACACGCTCTATCAAATTGTTGCCTCTTGTCATATCAACGTGTGACTTTAATACCAATTTTCGCAAAGTTTTTTTAAAGCAACAAACTTATACTGCAAGTTGTGCTTACTCCTTTACAAGACAATCTTACTTAAGTCCATTTAAGCAAGATTTATCCTTTCCCACATGATCGTTGACAAATTAACTTATTTTCAAACACCTCATGGCTCTCGAGTGTTTAACTCTCACACTCTGGAAGATTATTAAGAAAGTACTAAACTAATAATGACAACAATAGGAGCACGAAAGAGATACAATAGACGTTAACCTTTGTTACTTCCCTTAAAGTACACAAGGGAATGTTCTCTCATTTTGATGTAAGGAGTAAGGCTTAAATGAGTTATTTATAGGCACCTCTAGCTTGATAGCTAAGTCAAAATTCTAACTAAACTCAACTAGCTAGATCACATATTATTCTAATCAGATTACATCACATTATCCAATAAGATGACATCCTCATCTAAACAGGACTCTATCTGATAGGATTTACCTTTATTTTAAAAACTAGACCGGACATCGAACCAATCAAAGAAAAGGTTTAAGGTTTAGAGGTTTAATTAATATTGAACCACTATAAAACCAATATATAATAAATAAGAAGTAAAAGTTATAAAAGTAAGAAAAAATAAAATATTTTATTGAAATAAAAAATACACTAATGTCTATTATTATATAATTAAACAATAATAAATAAATCTGAGTCTAATATAAAAACTTAAAATAACAATAATAATCAAAATTGTATTTCTGAAGAAGGTTGTGTCTCATCATCATCAAAAGTTCCAAATTCTCCAACACTATCTAAAGACTCTTAAATTAAGCTTTCATCCAAAATATTTGCATGAACTTATTCTATTGCATTCAAATAAATTACAAATAGTAATGTATAAAATTATTCTCAATTATAAATTTGTAATACATTATACTTTTAACTTAAATATGATTAAAATAAGATATGAACTGACCATCAATAGATGTCCTTAATTCATTTATTGTGAAAAATGCAATTTTCTTTTAAAATCGCCTTTTCAAGTTCATTATAATCAAGATTAGGTGATGATTCTTCTTTTTTGATCCAAAAATCATTTTTTTTTTGTAAATTCAATTAACAAAATAATTTTAAAAGGTGGAATAACTATTTGCAATTTACATAATAGTCTCATAGTTGGGGAAAAATCATAAATTCTTATAACCAATTAATTAAAGGTGTTGCTTTGAAGTCTGAAATAAAAACCAAAAATGTTAGAAATGGGAATTTAAATAAGCAAAAAAATTCTAACGACTAGATATGAGAGAAAGTAGCTCTTTTGATAACCATATTTTATAGTAAAACTTTTTTTCTTTCCTAATAATATAAATTGAAAATATCCCCATATTGCACCATAAATGGTCAAAATATGATAATGTCATAACCTTTTTACATCTCAATTAGTTTATTTATCTAAGACAAAATTAATCATTTTGTCATTAATTCATAATTATTGTTTTTAATGATGAAATCTAAATCAATAGAATTGTGATGAAGAATTACGTTAACTCCCTTTGGAATTAAGATTTGGGAATCTATAATTACTAACTACCAAATGCAGTAAATATTGAAAAGAGTAAAGTAGAGGGAAGTGAGGGGTCATTTCAACCAAAAGGATTATTTAGAACAAAGTTCTCTAAGGTGCAAGGTTCGACTCCCACACTCTGTGGGAGATACACACCTCCCCCTTAGCGGGCCGCTGAGTACCTGATTTACATCCTCCTAGTTGCCTCGTCGGGCCGGGGTGTAGGGGGCCCTTTGGGGTTGGGGGCTTCAACCTTTTTTGCTCCAAGAGAGAAGGTAGACTCTGAACACATTTATGATCAAAAGAGAAAGTTGATTTAATCTAGATTTGTCTTTATTGCTTCTTCACAAACTCTTCTCATCTTCTTTCATGCCTTTCTGCCAAGAGCTTCAAAGAATATCTTTGAAAGTCGTGATGTTATGTATTCATGTCATCTGATCTTCGTCCGAATTTCTCTAATCTCCTTTATTATTTCATTTGTTCACACCTCCCTCTCCCTATTGACTGAGTATTCAACCTCCTTTGTTCCTCATACATACTCTCACAACGAAGATGGTCACAATTATGTTATCGTGTTGTGTGATGTTGGTTGGCTTCAACAATTCATGATTCATTACAATTATTGCTTCTACTTCGTGATGGTGGTAAAGTTTATTTGTGGGTTATTGAGGGACTAACAATTTTAAAAAAAGGTAACAATGACAAGAAGAGAAGATGGTAAAGAGAAAAATCTTGGATGGTTGAAAAAACAATTGGTTCTTACCACTTCATTGGTAAACCAACTGGTTCACTGATAAATTGGCCAGTTTTTATATAAACTGGATATTAAACTAAACTGAATTAGATAACTAGCTGATTCATACTATTCCCAGTTTAATTGTCCGGTTCGGTTAAGTTTTTAAATCCTTAAGATTTATCTACATCCCGACTAATAAGATAAAAGATTACATTTAATTAGGAAAGATACATTCATATCTATGAAGATCTCCACTATCTTCAAATGATTCTTCCACATAATCTTTATCTTTTAGAGCTGATATCTATCTGTTGTGATCTTTTCTGCCACATCATTCAAGATTTTTCTACGATCTCTATCAGTTGATGATGAGTCATCCAAGACCGAAGCCTTTCATAGTACACTGGTTTGATCTAATGCTTACACAAGTCAAGTCCATAAGTCATTGTCCATTCATTTGAGCATACACTAAGTGCTTAGTCTATCAAGAACTTAGCCTTAGTCAAGCTGGTCTGTACTGGGTCGAAAACTTTAACAAAACTCATACATGCTTGATTTAACTTGCTAAGTTACCTTAGAGGTTCGCATGCCACCATCATACATGTGGTCCAGCTAACATTTGACTTAAGACCTGTTTCTAGCTAACTGTGAAATACTTTCATACTCTAAGGGGCTAACATTTATCCTTTAACAATTTGAGAGAAAATAGACATTCAAGTGGATATGCTTTTCTTTTTACACTTCAATCCCGACCAACATCTAAAAACATATCCATATTTATTTATCTTCCCTTAAGAAATGATATTTTATCTGCTAGATCGCCACATTCAGATAGATTGGAATTAACATATGGTTTCGATATAATTAACGTAGTCATTGTATGTATTATTATTAATTCGCTAGGAGTTGCATACACAAGTATATAAGATTTGTGACTCTTAAGATTCTATTTCACTTAGGCCATCACTTGTTTGACATAAAGAAGGAGGTTTCATACATGGCTTGGCTCTGTTCGACTCAGTGGATGAGCCTTTGGTACTATAATGCATCAAAATCTTATATATCACCTTTTCCTCATTATCATATTCATTGTCATTGTCTTCACTTAATAAAATTTTTACACCAACATTTTCACAACTTGGTAATGGCTTCAATGTTCTTGCAATGACTTGTTCAATTTTTTATTAACTTGATCGATTTTTTATTAACTTGTCTTCTTTTCTGTTTGTGTATTTATTTACTTATTTTATCTGTTATTTTGACTCTTTCCCTTATTCTATATTTATTTTACTATTTTTTATTTTGCTTTTATATTTTATTTATTCAAATTTATTTTTTGTATATTATTATTATTTTATCTATTTTATTTTATTTTAATTTTTAATATGCACATGCAAATATATAAAATTTTCTTTTTTTTCTTTTTTTTCTTTTTTTGTGATGTGGGTCAATTGAAAACAATCTGTCTACCAGTTAGGGGTAAGGTTGTGTGCTACAAGATCTCCCTAGACCTCAGGTATTAGTGAAATTTCACTAGGTTTTTTTTAGTGGCTTTAGTGATTTTTAGCATTATCATTATATTTTTCACGTCTTTAGGCCACTTTAATGGACTTCTTACATTGCAATTATCTTCAAGAACATGATATTCACTTACGTTAGACAATCTCCTTTTAACTGGTCTAGGTTTTGGCTTTGATTCACCATTTGAATCATCATATTGATTCTTTTCCAAGATTGCAATTCAATATATGCATTTTTTCTTCAAAAAGTCAGAACAATTAAATTAGATAACTAAATACATTTTTTTCTTCTTATGGTGTCGTTACCAATAATGTCCCATCAAGTGCTACCCTTCTTATCAGTAACAGAGAAGATGATAGTCAATGATGCTTGAAACACCAATGGTAGTTGCATTTTGTTTTTAAAGGTATGTAAACCATATGGATGTCACAAGGCATAGTGAAACCTATACATATTGAAAAATATAAAATTCGCACCACATCAGTTCTGAATTAATACATAACATATTGAAATTTAATTCTATTTAACTTTTTGGTCATTCATGGTTTATTTAAGTGTTTTACCACAAACTAACCCTAACACTACATCTTTAACCTTTTTTAGAAGAGTATTAGGTATAGCTGTGAAATCTATCATAAATTAACTTTATTCTTTTTCATATGAAAACATCAATAATTTTAAAATACTCTAAACATCATAGTGTCTACATTTCATTTTAAAACATCAATTATTATAATTTGTCAACAAATTTCTACAACACGTGAAATCAATCTAATCATCATAATGTCACTTTATATCTTAAAACTTCAATTATTAGAATTTGTCAATGAATTTCTAAAACACTTGAGTGAGTTAAAGACTGATCACACTTTCTACCTACTTGAGTTGGTTTTTATTGCTCTAAAAACTAAAGATTGTGGCTTATGAAGAAATAAATCATTTTTTTAAAGGTAATCAAATTGAGAATTTTTAAATACCTTATAGGATCAATACATAAATATATTATCAAATTCAAAAAGGATAAAGATACCAAAAAATTAATTTTAAACCAATCCAATCACATTAGTATCCAACGTAAAACTTACATCAAAGCAACTTTGTTGCACCTAAACATTGAAAAAAAATACATAAATGATGTCTTTAGTTTCTACATGGCAACAAACATAGCAAGAGTCCATTTGTAACCCACGCATACCAAATCTGATCATGTAGGTAGACAATTATAAAGCAAACTCTAAATGGAGTGTTCAACTTTGGTATAGATATTCAACATGCAAAGACACAATTGATTCTCATTCAATCTCAAGTTCTCATCTGTAGCCTCCATACCACAAACAACTTAATGACAACATTTAACATGGTATGTGTCCTTCCTATTCAAGTTCATATAATTCCGCATCTCAATTCTTGAATTGAAGAATCATCGAACTTATAAAATCTTTCAAACTAGAAATTATAATTTTAAGCAATCATTCCTTAACCAATAATCATCACAAAACTAAAGGCTAAATGCCCAAATTTGGGCCAAACGTTTTTTCGTTTGATCAATTTAGGGTTTAACATTATAACTTGCTCAATTAAGGTCTAAATGTTATTGTGTCTACTCAATATTAGGCTCTTTTAAACGAAAAATTGGAAGTGTCATACACACGCCACTACTATATATAAAAAAGTGTTTAAAGAGGCCAGGTAGATTCCACGTGGATTTCTATAAAAGAAAAAAAGAAGAAAGTAATTTGTTTTTCTTCAACCCTTTCCTTTCCTTTCCTCTACGACATCCCTATGAATCCCTCTGTTGTTACTATTCCCTTAAGCCCTCTTTTATTTCTCTCTTTCTCTCTCTCTGACTACAGATTTCAGGCTTCTACCAACTACATCTTTGGCCTTTGGTTTCAGCACTCGTTTGATTTTCATGCAAAACAAAGATTCCCATGAATCCCTCTGTTGTTACTATTCCCTTAAGCCCCCTTTTATCTCTTTTCTGTTTCCCTGACTATAGATTTCGGGCTTCTACTAACTACATCTTTGGCCTTTGGTTTCTTCTCTCGTTTGATTTTCATGCAAAACGAAGATTCCCATCCTTATTGCTCGGCTTCTTTTCTTTGATTTTTGAGTACCTCTTCGTTAAGTGTATGTTTTTTGAATTTTTGATTAATTTAGCATGCTGTATCTATTAGAGAATTTGTGATTAGAAAAATTGACCACTTGGGTTCTCTTTCCTTCTCTTTGTTTTGGTCAAAAACTTACATAGGTATTCAACGAAACAAATGTTTTTTTCTAGTTAGATTCTAGCCTGAAAATCAACCCATAAATCGAAATGAATGATTCCAACAGAGCTAGCATTGAAGCTCATAAACTTGATTTTGATGCTTATATTGGTATCATTCTAATAATTGGCTCTTCCTAAATACTGAAGTGGATTGATATTAATAACGTTGTTTCTTCTAGATGAAGGCTTCCTAATTAAATTACAAGGAATCTTGTGTTATTTATGACAATGGTGTGTGACATAGTTATGCTTCTTCATTTATGACTCGGTTACAAATCCACAAAAGCAATATGTTAATGTTGTTACAAAAGTTCTACCAACCCAACTCATTCCATATGATAATGAAGGGAAGATCCTAAGAGTTAAGTTGATAATGAAAGAAGGGGGTCCGTTCTTTAACCCTATTTATCTATTTGATGAAGGCTCTACCATCTCATGGATACCATGTGGAAGGAAGCTTACTTGCTCATACCTAGGCATCAAGTTCTATTACGAACTTAATACTAAGGACATGAGGTATCTGCTTTAAAACTTCTAAACATGAATCTTTATTGATTTGCATTACAAGCTACATGAAAAGTGTTTCGAGTTAACATATTGAATAAGTTTGGGCTTCCTCTTTTCTAGGCACCTGAGGAAACTAAAACAAATTATACTTTTGCAAGTTTTTATTTTCTTTCTTGTGTTTCAATCTTAAGTGTTTGTTTTAGAGATGGATGGATGGTTTGATAGATTAGATAAGTAGATCTATGTTGAAAGCCACTTGAGCAACATCTCCACCAAGTTCTGTGCAGTAACCTAACAAATGTTGAAGCATGCTGATTTCCCTAAAAGTAACGATGGAATAAGTCTCTTCCAAACAATCAAAGAATTGAGAATAAAGCATCTTTTCAAGCAACTTGTTGCCAGCAAGGCCAAAACCCAAATAGAAGCTACAAAAGTTTAAATATTAAGTGCCTTAATCAAAGGCCCATTCCTTTCTCTTCTTAGGTAATTGATAAGTTGATGTTTTTATTAATTTCTAGATCTATTTTGTCATAGTTTTTACATAAATTAATGTGGATTTTTCCAAAGTCTTTGTGAAA
>JAOSBN010000179.1:15089989-15108211 GCA_027563595.1 Erythroxylum suave | reverse complement strand
TAACTCTCTTAACTGATTGCTTAGCAAATTTAGGAGGTGTGAATTTAGTAATTTGACCTAGTCCTTGTGGATCGACAGTTGATTGTTACAACTAAACCTGTGCACTTGCAGAGCCTATCAGTAATCCCTAATAAGAATGAAATTTATTCTATGTTGAAATGTTGTGGAGTATCTGTATAATGTAGAGAATGAAAAACACAGATGAAATTTCAGTTAAGAATTTTTATAAAAGAATGGATCTTTACCACCAAATTTCGTTTCTTCTTATGCTGCTACTACAACTTTTCTTGCAACAACCTCCTTATTAACATCCTTTGAGTCCTTCTCTAACAATTACAAATTTTTTGTGGGAAGAAGAATGATTTAAGCACGAGTCTTTAACTTGGTGTGCATGATTATGGATGTACTTGTCGCAAACATGTCTCATGAGTGTTTTGATTTACTTGAAACAAGAAAGAAAAACAATTGTCTCAAGTGTTTATACTGATTTATCTAAGTTAAAATCGTCATTATCACAAGTACATCAAAAAAGTAAAATAAAAGACCATGAATTAGTATAATTACCATTCCCAATGCATCATAAAATAATCAATTAAAGCCAGAGGAGTTGTAATCTAAAGTTGGTTAATGCAATCATCATGAACTAAAGATCATGAACTCCTCAAAAGTAATACAGAGAAAGTTAGCAAACAAACGGGATGTTTATAAGACAGTAAACACCCTTCATGGTAATAGGAATCTGCGTCCATAGTTTATTTTAGGAAATGGTTCTAGACATTTGGTAAGCACTAGAAACACTATATGTACAAACTAGATAAATGGTCAAAAATGGTTTTTTAGAGCGGATAAGGAGCTTCCTGAATAGAACCAGGTAAAATGGGTTACAAATGCCCCTAAACTAGCTTCTAGTGGTAGATGGTTTCAATTGGAATATGTCCCCATCTTCTTGCAAAACTATTTACTAGATGCCTCGACACCAGTTGTAAATCAGGATTAGGACATTGCTTTAGAAAAGTCAAAATTCCATCTTTTAATTGCCTTACACTCTATGTCATCAATCAAGTACCTAAGACAAATGTAATATTGATTAAAAAAAAGTCAATTCAATAACTGGTGCAAAAAGGAAGTGCCTCTGGTTCTTTTGCTCAACGAGACACACATCAAACTAGAATGGGCTAATTATGGTATTACTGGGCTTCAATTGCAATAGCATAGATAGAATCATTCATTGTGATTTATGGGTTAGTTTTTTGGTTAGAATCTGACCAGAAAAAAGCATTTGTTTCGTTGAGTACCTATGTGATTTTTCGGTTAAAACAATAAGAAGGAAAAAGAACCCATTTGGCCCAAACAAGGAGAAGGAAGGAGAACCCAAGTAGTCAATTTTCCTAATCATGAAATCTCCACAAATACAATGTGCTAAATTGAGAAAAAAATTTGAAAACCATACACTGACGAACAAGTACTCAAAAATCAAAGAAAAAGGCTGACCAACAGGAATGGGAAATCTTTGTTTTGCATGAAAATCAAACTAATGATGAAACCAAAGGCTAAAGAAGTAGTTGGCAGAAGCTTGAAATCTTTAGTTAGAGAGAGAAGGGGAGAAGGGGGCTTAAGGGAATAGTAACAACAGGGGGATTCATGGGGATGTCCCAGAGGAAAGGAAAGGAAAGGGTTGAAAAAAAAGAACAAATGATTTTTTTCTATCTTTTTTGAAAATCCATGTAGAATCCACCTAGCTTCTTCAAAAACTCTTTTATACAAGGTAACGATGCGTGTTTGACACTTCCAATTTTTCGTTCCAAATAGCCTAATATTGAGCACACTCGATAACGTTTAGACCTTAATCGAGCAAGTTACGATGTTAGATCCTAAATTGATCAAATCAAAAAACGTTTGGCACAAATTTGGGCATTTAGCCCAAAACTAAATATGATTATCATCTCTCACTTTCTACATACACGCTTATTACAAAACAGGAAGAGGTAAAATGCTTTTTTTAAATAAAAACATAAATCATAACCTAAGTTGGCTAACATTAAACTATTGGATAATATAAAACTTTGAAGATCTAAGATATTAGAGTATCTATATAGAGAAAGAGGCTCCACCCTTACTTAGCCAACATAGTAAGTTTAAAGCAATGAAGTCACGAAAACTAAATCCACTATATTCTTGATACACATAAAACTTATTCCTTAACTTCTAATTAATTTTTAGCGAACCATTATTTTTCATGTCCTAAAAAATAATTTATAATTTTTTGAATCTCATCACACAAAGACACCCAGTAGTAGAAAAGTTCTCACATAATAAATAAACATTGCTCATATAATAAATAGACATTATTTCAATCACTATTTTAATGACACCTCTTTTTTTACCTTAGAAGATAATCTAGTTCTCCCATTCAAAGAAGGATGGCCAGATATCTTTTGCCTTGAAGGTTTATGTGTGCATCAAAGATGGACAAAATAGAATTCATATAATAGGATAGCTTATTAGAACTAACAATTACCCAACTTCTAAAAATTAATGACTTGACCCTTCATCCCTGTATTGTTTTAAAGTGAATTTCATATAATGAGCTTCATCTTTCATTGTATTAAATAAGAAGAAGTTATCATTTGTAAAAAGCACCTATGAAATCAAATGGGAACCTTTATAAATGCATCTATGCATCCTTCCTTCCCATCATATTTGGAAAACATATTAAAATCTATTTTTTATATAAAATATAAAGATATAATTAAAAAGGATCGCCTTGCTACAATCCATAACCATTAATAGTAAGGTCAGTAATTCACCATTAAAGTTGATAAAAAAATTAAACTTAAAGAGATAAATAACATGATTCGATTAATCCAAGTCTCTGTAAAAGCCAATTTAAGAACGATTTCGTAAAGGAAAGACAAATCTACATGGTCATAGGTTTTACTAATATCAACTTTAAGAGCCAGATTACCCACCTTAACTTTTCGTTTACACTTTAAAAATGGAGTAATTTTAAAAAATAGAAATTTTTTTAAAATACTTTTACTTAAGATAGAATAAAATTTAGGGGGAATATTTTTTAATTAATCGGTTGTTTACTTGGACATTACCTTATACCATATGTTATAAAGAGCTATTAACCTTAAATCTTGCTTGGATCAAGATTGATCACATTTTAAGATTAACCAAAGTATATTATCATTCAACTGCATAGGACGTTGACCCAACTCCATATAATCCATGTAAGCCCAAAAAAATCGAGAATAACCCCTACAATTTTTTTTATAAAAGGTTGGATCAAAGCCATCTAGTCTTATAAAATTATCCAGATGCATTTGGAATATGGCCTTCTTAAATTCTTAACATGTGTAAGGAGCCATTAAAACTTCACTATCCTTAGTCATATCTTAAGAAAAAATAGGATGTAAAATATAGCCCACAACTAAGAGGTACCGTATTAAATAGAGAATAAAAGAAATTCAAGATTATGACTTTCATATCCTCACAATCATCATTGCCTTTCACCTCTTTCATTTAATTGCTTAGAAATTAAAGTTAAATTTTGCGTTAAAAAGTTAAAGAATGAAAGAATTTTTTTTTTGGAATCCCCTTTTCTAAGCTAAAAGAAATCTTTGAACATTGCTTCTTGTAAATTTCTTGTTGAATCAAAATTTCCCCAATCTACTTTTGAGTACTCTAAACTATGCTATTTGAATTAGACTGACCATGCTCTTAAAGAGCTAATGATTACATTTGATACTGACTTATGCTATAAAATTGACCAGTAATTGCAAAATTCCAATCACATTAGAATTTCTCACAATGTTTCATCTTATCTATAATACTACCAAATAAATTAGAATCTCACCTCTCCTCAATAACATTAGTTAGAGACTCCTCAACTAGGCATTTTAAAAACAATGCTTAGCATAATTAAAACACTGTACCATCGACTAATAGAAAAATAGAAGAGTGATCAAAAGTTATTGGTACCCAAATTAGATGATACCATCAAAGGAAATAAAGTGAGCCAATATAAATGCCAATTAATTCGCTTGAGTTTCTACCTCTTTAAAAGGAATATCTAGCAAAACATTATATGAAATCACCTCACAAAAGCCATTAAAATATCAATTTAGATGAGATGTTCAACAAATCATTAAATTCATTAGTTATGCAGCATAGCAATGGATGATTTCCTTGACAAAGCTTGCAAAAAATGTCACACATGCCTTCTACGACTACTTTATGAAAATTGATAGTTGCAAGTGGTGCCAATGAAGAGCACTTGAGAAAATAATAACAAAATCAATATAGCTATTTGAGAAACTGGTCACAAAATAAGAATTGGCATTCTTCTATAATACTACAAGATCATCACTTCGATCAAGTCTATCAAACAAAACAATTGAAATAATGTAACTTCCATTTTATTTCAAGAATTTACTTTTTATAAACAAAGTTTTAATGAGCAACATGTTGGTGTTATTAGTCCATAACTTGGACCCTATGGTTTTCAAACTCATTATTATCCTTTAATAGTTACAATTTTTAGCCATTATTATGCTCCAACGTTTGTTTCTCCAATTGCCAATGTATAAATTGTTTATGTTATATATAGGAGTCATGCATCTGCTTAATAATGAGACCGTTGAACACTACTCATTTTCTTTGTTTTTCTTCTCTCACGCATCTTTATTTGCTCCATCTAACTCAAGCATTTTCCTCTACATACAAACACCTTATACACGTATTTTGTTTATGCACAAATTATGCATTTATCTGCCTTCCTTTAATTTCAGAGACCGTTCCTACTCCATCCTTTGGAATGCACCAAAGTTGGTAGAAAAGGCATTAACTCTGAGTCAGATCCCATTGTCTTGCTACACCGTAGAGGGGAAATTTTTGATTTAGGGTAGTGATTTTTCACGATGCCTTGCATTTCAGATAAGTCGTTCCATTTTAACTATTATTGCTACTTTCACTAACAATCTAAGTCGAAAAATTATTGTGTTGCTATCAGTTGTTGGAAATTACTGTGATTTTGCTGCTGCGTATTTAATTTGGTAGAAGTCGTAATACGGTATTGTTTTCTTTTTATTGTTTGATTATTTCTCGTGAGACATTTCTGCCTTTGGATTTGATATGTCGTTTGTAAATGAAATCAACGTAGGTTTTGCACTTATTGTTCCCATATAGGCTCAGCCCTATCACTGTAGCCCCAAAAATTATACCTAATCTAATTAGATTAGAGCCTCTAGATGGGAGAAAATTTAAATGATGGTATGAGAAAATTATGTTTTACTTTCAACAATACGAAATGGATTATGTATTGTTTCAAAAGATTCATAGTGACGATATTGACCCTAAGACTACCAAGGATAATCATACCGTCAGGGGAGTGTTACTCAACCATATGATCAACAATTTGTTTGATATCTACTACAAGTACAAAAATGCTAAGGAAATTTGGGATGCTTTAGAAGTGAAATATGGGACGGATGATGTCGGTACTAAGAAATATGTTGTGCTAGGTGGTTAAAATTTACAGTTGTTGATGATAATCCTATTATGGACCAACAACATGAGTATGAAAATCTAGTTGCTGAAATCCTTGTCGAGGCTATGAACATGTGTGAGTTGTTTCAAGCTAACCTGTCTCATGGAATGAGTACAAAAACCAATTGAGATATAAGAAGAAAGACATGAAGCTTTAGGAGTTTATAGGACATATAAAGATTCAGAATGCCAACCGTGCATAAGATAAGATCAAAACACTCACCCTTGTCCCTACTGTTATGGCTCAAGTGGTAAAACATAGAAATACTAATAACTTCAGGAAGAATGATGGACAAAATGGGTCTTTCAACAACAAGCAGGGTCAATTTAAACGCAAAAGGATTGATAGTGACTGTTGGTGGTGCCACAAGCTAGGCCACCCTACTGCCAATTTCCAAGATAGAATCAACTATGAGAAGAAATGCCAAGGACAGAAACCGCGAAAGTTCAGGAAAGGAAACTAGATAGTGTACCAATGGGGTGACCAGAAGAATTTTGGTAAGCCTCAAGCTAATATGGTTGAAGCTGGTAATGACAAGGAGGTTATTATTGCTATGGTGTCCAAAGTCAACCTTATTGGAAATTTGGTCGAGTAGATCACTGACACAGGAGCTACACGCCATATCTGCACTAACAAGGACCTATTCAAGGAGTTAAATGATGCTGCTGCTGATGAATTTGTATATATGGGTAACTCCAACAAAGTTCTTGTTCAAGGAGTTGGGAAGATCACTCTTAAACTCACTTTTGGAAAGTGTTGGCATTATAAAATGTTTTGTTTGTTCCTGATATATGTAGAAACTTAATTTTTGATGCATTGCTTGACAAAGTCGGAGTTAAAATGACCTTTGGTTCTGATAAGCTAGTTTTGTCTAAGAATGGGAACTTTGTTGGAAAAAGGTTTTGTAATGGAGGCTTATTTGTACTTGATATTAAAATGAATGCATCTACTTCTTCTGCTTATATTATTGAGTCTTTAGACCTATGGCACTCTTAAACTTGGGCATGTAAATGTGAGGTCAATTAAGTAGATACAATGATTAAATTTATCACCTAACCATATCACTAACGAAATGGAAAAATGTCAAATTTGTGTTGAGGCTAAACAAAACCTTTTAAATTAGTGACTGGGAGAGAGTCACAATTGTTGGACTTAATTCATATAGATTTAGGTGATTTTAAGAATTGTATAAGTAAAGAGACAGGACATATTATATTACCTTTGCGGATGATTGTTTTAGATTTAATTATTGAAAAATAAAAATGATGAAGAGGAAATGTTTATGAAATACAAGCTGAGGTTGAGAACCAAATGGAAACAAAAATTAAGAGATTAAGGTCTGATCGAGGTGGTGAGTATAACATTGATTTTCTTGTTGATTTTTGTGAAAAAGTTGGTATTATTCATGGGCTTTAAGCCGCTTATACTCCTGAACAAAATAGAATAGCAGAAAGAAAAATTGAACACTTAAGGATATGATGAATGCCATACTAATTTCCTCAGGATAACCTAATTTTATGTGGGGAGAAGCTAGTCTTTCATCTTGTTATGTTCTAAACAGAGTTCCTCATAAGAAACTAGATCAAACCTCGCATGAAATTTGGAAAAGTTATCCACCTACCTTGCTTTTTTTGAAAGTGTGGGGGTGTCTTGCTAAGATTGCTCTACTTGAACATAAAAGTAAGAATATTGAGCCTAAGATAGTTTGATTCAATTTTTATAGGATATGCTTCTAATAGTGTTGCCTATAGATTTATGGTTAAGGAAGAGGGGTTTAGTACTTATGGATCAATTATGGAGTCAAGAGATGTAGTGTTCTTCGAAGATACATTTCCTATGAAATTAAGTGTGCAAGTCCCTAGAGAATTTGTCCCTAATTCTTCTACCAATGATGACATAAAGAAAGAGGAAATTGTTGAACTAAGAAGAAGCAAAAGTGCTAGAGTGCTCATTAGTTTTGATTCTGACTTTATTATGGTGACAAAACCTGAGAAGATAGAAGATATTTTTGTGGTGACTTATATTATTGAGGAAGATCCCAAAAATTATGAGGAAGCAATGAGATTTGTGGATGCTACATTTTGGAAGGAAGCCATAAATAATGAATTGGAGTCAATCGTGTCTAATAAAACTTGGGTTTTAGTTGATCTACCTCTAGGGTGTAAGCCTTTGGAGTGTAAGTGGATTTTCAAAAAGAAATTGAGACTTGAATGAACCATTGAGAGGTTTAAGGCAAGACTTTTGATTAAAGGCTTTAAACAAAAACAAGGATTGGACATTTTTTATACTTACTATCTTGTTACTAAAACTACATCTATAAGGGTGCTATTTTCTATTGCCTCGATATTTAAGCTTGTTACTAAAACTACATCTATAAGGGTGTTATTTTCTATTGCCTCAATATTTAAGCTTCATGTACACCAAATAGATGTTAAGACAACTTTCTTGAATGGTGATCTAGATGAGAAAATTTATATGGTCCAGCCCGAGGGGGTTAGAGTGCCTGGTCAAAAGTAAAAGGTGTATAAGTTGGTTAAGTCTTTGTATGGATTTAAACAAGCTCCCAATAGTGGCATTGAAAATTTGAAAGTAAGATTTTCAAACATGTTTTCACCTATTGTGATGCTGATTCTTACATTTATGTGAAGTCTGATGCCAATGATTGTGTAATCATAACTCTTTATGTAGATGATTTGCTTATTTTTGGTACTAGTTTATCTGCTATTGATACTACTAAGAGTTTACCAAAGTCTTCTTTTGATATGAAAGATCTTAGATCTTAGACCTGTGGACTTTATTTTGGGAATCAAAGTTAATAGAACTGTCTCTGGTTTTAGGTTGAATCAAACTCATTATGTTGAGAAAATTTTAAAGAAGTTCGGTTACTATGATGATGATCCAGTCAAAACTCCCTATGATGCTAGTGTTACTTTAAAGAAAAATCTATAGTGTAAACCAAGTTGAGTATGCTAAAATTCTTAGTAGTGTGATGTTCTTAATGAACTATTCTCGTCTTGATATTGCATACTGCGTGAGTAGACTTAGTAGGTATACTCATAATCTTAGTTAAAAGCATTGGAATGCATTGATTCATTTGTTGAGGTATTTGAAAGGTACTATGCATTATGGATTATCTTTTGGTGGTCATCCTCCTATATTGGAGGGGTATTCTGATGCTAATTAAGTTACGAAGAGTGATGATATACACTCTACTAGTGATTATATTTTTATTTTGGCAGGAGCTACAGTGTCTTGGAAATCATCCAAGCAAAGATATACACTCTACTAATGATTATGGTTTTCAAGTTGGTAGGACAAGAAGCTAAGTGGCTAAGGAATCTCTTAGTAGATATCTCGCTTTGAGAAAAACCAGTTCCTTATGTTTTTCTTCATTGTGATTCCCAGGCTAACATTCATATTGCCAAGAACAAGGCATATAATAACAAAAGTAGACATATCATGTTGAGACATAAAATTGTTTGTACTTTAATTAAACATGGTGTAATTTCTCTAGACTATGTCAAGTTAGAGAGAAACTTAGCGGGTCCATTTACAAAAGTTTTGAGTAGAAAACTAATTTCAAAGCATGCTAAAAGGATGAGGTTGAGCTCAATTGTGTAATAATCTCATAATGGACAGTCGACTTGGGAAACCAAGTTCAATGAGTCAAACGAAGTTATGTAGTGACTACTTACTTGTATTTTGTTTGCGGAATAATACTGAGATATATTTTGTTGTTGAATTACATCTCTAACATGACTTTATTGTGTTTGATGAGGTTGGATTGTATAATCCTTAATGAGTTCCATAGCCCAAGTTTACGTGGTGTGAGCAATACATACTTGATGGACTCACTTACGTGATTGTGGGGGCTAGCTACCCTCCTATAAGAGTATTTGGGCTATCTCTTTAGAGTGACCATGAGACCAGGGCATTTTGAGGCTGTTCATTCTCTAATAGGTTATGTCTATGATTTTCTTAGACAACAGGTTAAAGACTTGGTTTATCTGATTATTCACCTATTTTTCTCCTAAATTGTTACAGTTTGTATGTCAATTTTTGGACCAAGTGGGGGATTGTTGGTATTATTGGTCGATAACTTGGACCCTACGGTTCTCAACCTCATTATTATCCTTTAAAAATTATAATGTTTAGCCATTATTATGCTGCAACATTCATTTCTCCTATTGCCAATGTATACATTGTTTCTGTCATATAAAGGGGTATTGCATTTGCTCAATAATGAGACCTTTGAACATTGCTCATTTTTTCTGTTTTTCTTCTCTCATGTATCTTTATTTGCTCCATCCAACTCAAGCATTTTTCTCTATATATAAACACCTTATACACGTATTTTATCTTACGCACACATTTTGCATTTATCTGTCTTCCTTTAATTTCAGAGACAATTCATACTCCACCATTTGAAGTGACCGAAACTGGTAAAAAGACGTCAACTCTGAGATCAAATCTCGTTGTCTTGTTGCATCGTTGAGGAGGAATTTTCAACTTAAGGCAGTGATTTTTCACAACGTTTTGTATTTCAGATAAGTTGTTCCATTTTAATTATTATTGCTACTTTTATTGCACAACATAAAGTCTAGATTTTTAGCAAGTTCATAAAGAGCAACAATTTTTTAACAAATTTTTTAGATGTTAACATTTCTAAGTTATGCAATTCATGACTTCTGTTGAGTTTAGGAGTCAGAATTGGCCAATAAAAAAGTCTTATTTTCAACACCAACATATGAGACATCTTTAGTTTACTCAACCACCCCCGATTCAACCTATTAAAATTGTAGTCATTACCGATATGACTAATTGCAAAATTAAAAAGGGAGGGATTTTACAATATGATAATTACATGAGAGTCAACTCCAAAAAAATCAAAATGCATGTCATTATCAATACAACTAAAAAATTGTGATATTAAATTGATAAGCACTAATTTGAGAACTGTCAATGAAAATTTTGAGAAAATTTCTAGTTTTTAGTATAAATTACCCTATAAATGGAGAAAATTGGAGTTAGGTCATGAATCCTATTTAAATGATTACAAAATTAGATGACACATATACGTTCGTTTCAGCGATTTTATCAGTAAAGTGCCCTCTCTAGAGGCCCCTCCCAATCTGATCGTAAATAACGGTAAACTTAATCACTTCTTGGATCCTTTAGAAGTGGAAATTTGCTGGGACCCCCTCAAGTCCTCTATTTCTTGTTCGCTATCAATCCTCCATTCTCATCTAAAAGTGCATAGTTGGCTCTCCTGACATGTCAAGCTACAAAGGATTTGAATGTGGATTTCGACTTATTGCTAAAGATAAATTAGTATCGAATTTGATGCCATCCATTTAAGTAGTGAAAGAGCCTATGTTTCCCTCGATTATTAGCAGAATAGGACATATACATCTCTGCTTTGGAAATTGTAAGACGAATCTTTTAGGTGTCATACTTTGTGGTTTGCAAACCCAAGAGGTTAATCAGCAAAAACGTGTTCGCATCTAATCCATATTCGGCCTCTCACTCCAAAATGTAAAGATCCAGGGAACAAACTTTACACGTTAATTACCATAAACTATGAAAACCCTTATCTTATACAAAAAATGTATGTTTCATCGCAAAATTTCCTCAATTTACTCTACAAAGCTAATGAATATGTGTGAAGCTGAAACCCACGTCGAGAAAGAGAAGGAAGAAAATGAAAATTAGTGCAAGGAAAAGGCATGCTTAGCTAGCCCTGGACTGCCTTGAATTCTTAGTAGGTAATATTAATGATGTAATTGACTTGAAATGAGGAGGCAAACGGTCTAGTCATTCGCATGTAATGTCTATCCACTGCGCCTTTATAATAGAACAAGGAGGCAGACGAGTGATATAAAGTTCGTATTTTAATCTTTGTGTCTACGAATAACTTCCTTGCGTCATTATTAAAGCAATTAGAAGGGAGCGACAGTGTAGTCCTTTTTATGATTTAGCGTTTCTTGAGGGGCATACAATTTTGGGATAATCATACAAGGAATCCCATCATTATGAATCTCGATGTCGACAGCAAGTGGTTTAAATGATCTATATATATGACGCAAGAAGGGGAAACGCAATCTTCAGGGAAAATATATTAATTTTTTCAACCAATACATAGCTTGTTTGGTGGTTAATCTTATAAACAAAAGCAAAATGTCGTACTAGCGCATATTGGAATTTGGGTCACACTGTCTAACTTGGCCTGATCAAACAAGCAAAGAATCAACACTCGTGGGAGGAAATGGGGTGGCAAGAGATTGACACGAAGAGATATTCATCTTGATTAAGCAACATAAACATAAAGAAGTTTATTGTTTAAAACCCCTGATGGTAACTATAGTCGTTCGACTCTCTTTGGTGGTGCCGTATTCCTAAATATGAATAATTTGATATGTAGTTATCATTTTATGAAAGAGAAGAGTCACAAAAGGCATCGAGTAAGGACATTGAGAGTTAATATTCGCATAGAAAAAAAGAGTCATATTGTCTAAGCTCCATTACTAATATTTGCATGGTGAAAAAAAGTCTCTCCCTTTGTATTTATGTTTAGTTGAAGAAAATAATAAGTAAATATGATCTATTCATATTTTAAATGCAAGTCCTGACTAGGAAAAGCGCTAGTGAAACATTTCTAAAAGCACATATTAAACATTAATTACAATGCTTGCATCCATAGCTTTGATAGTTCTAGATAACTTGGTCTTTTAAAATTTTATACGACGAAGTCAGCGGGCTCTCAAGGCAAACTCGACGACTAGCTTCGCGCCGCGTGTACATTAACCTATCGAGGAAGCATCTTAGGTAACATACTCATATTCTTTCCTATCCTACGTAAGATAAGGCATTTAAAAGAGATGTAGAAATTATTAAAGTGAGAAAAATAGGAGACGCTGGATAAATGAGTCGACGGGCCATTAGTGGCCTACAAGAACACCCCAAAACATGCTTCCTTGCCATGAAACCTGTCCCTGGTAGCTCACATTTCACTCCTTTCAAAGTCATAAAAGAAAAATACACAAGAAAACATATTGGATAACAATCAGCCAGTTGCCTTTTTCCTTAATTTAAGAATCTAGAAGACAAAGCAATAACATAAAGGAGGTCTCTTATCATCTGTGTTCCTCATTCCATAAGATAAAAAGTTAACCTCATACTCCAAATGTAAGAAAAGAAATTCGGTGAAATCTCAAAAGATTTAACAAAATTAAAAGGATAAGATATTTGGTTTTTATAATTATGGTATACCTATACCAAACGTGGAAGGCAATTCATCGGTAACAACGTCCAACTGGAAATGCCACGTGGTCAGTTTGGCACCGCCGATGTGACATGGAAGTGTCCACCTATATGCTGTCAGGTTGGGAGTAGAGAAACAGTGGTTGGAGCACGTGATCGATCGCCCACGTGTTGGGTTTTGAGGTCACACTCACGTGACAGTAGGCGTGATTAGTTGGGCTGAATAAGGGGTGCCGAATTGGAGGCCAGCAGGGCAAGTCTGCTTTTGCTTAGCAATAGTGAGTTAACACGTGTCCAAAATTGTGGCGGTGTGATTCACAGCGGAATCGGTAAACGCGGAGATGGAGTCGTCCAAACTCAACGTCTTTGCCCAACCTTTCTGAACTCCAAAGGAAAGCTGTGGGAAACGACCTTAATGGAAGCACCCAAAATAATGGTCTCTCTTATCCGAAAATGGCGTTCGTGATTCCATATTGGCATGCCACAAATTTGACGTTATTTAAAAGTATAATATTTACTGGGGTTCACTTTTGGCCAATATCTAGACAAGATATGGATGGTACCGTTGTATGTTTTTAAGGAAGATTTGGGTTTGATTCATTTAACTTGTGCAGCTGTCATGAGAATTATGTTGATTTATCAATCACCGCCTATTGACTAGATGGAATAATAACTCAATTCATTCGTGTAGGCCGCAAAATTGATTAAAGATTGGCATTTTACACTAAAAAATTCCCCTCAAATCATGGCTGCGTGCTTTTGCTTGTGCTTTTGTGAGTTTGGTCGAGAATCGTGGCATTTAATTTAAACAAGAAAGTAAAAATAAAAAAACAGTTCCACAGTAACAAACTTTTTGTGATTCAAAATTCATGTATATCATAATATGATGTAATGTCTGTTTGCGGTGTCCGCGGTGTCAGTGTCCATAATTAGACGGCAAAAAGGAAGCCAAGTCTCGCAAGTGTCCACGTGGCAGTAGTGGATAGGGAATGGACACTAGAAGCAATTACCGACAGTAGCGGACTTAATTGAAGAAGTTAAAAAGGTAAAAAGTAGCAAAGGCCGAAGGTCTCCGAGTTGGAATGGTTCCACTTCCACTTGCATCCATTCCCACCATATTCTAACATTAACATAACACGCCCAGCTAACTTCCTTCTTGTCCTTGGACCTACACAAACACGACACCTTCCACGTTAGGCCAATTGTGGATAAGCTTCTCTCTCTCACCAAACTGTTTCTTCTTTTCTATTACCGAACAACTACAATAGTTCCCAATTTTCCACGACTTTCAAATTTCAAATTCCTCGGTTCTTCGTGGGCCTCCTTATCCTTCCACACGCCCTGTTCCCGCTTCCTTCCCCAAGTCATCCCACTATATATATATATATACCTTCCCTTCCATTCGTCTCCGAGCGTCAACCAAGGCTCATTATTTCTCACTCTCCGCAATACACAAAACTCGTAAACCTTAGTTTTCATATTCTTTTTCTTCCCAAGAAATGGTTGATTTAGACTGGAAAGCAAAGATGGTCTCCTCTGATCTGCCAAACAAATCCCCAAAGCTCTCTAAGAAACTCAGCATATCGATCCCAACTTCTCCGTTTCGGGCGGTAACTAACACTTCACCGGCTCCGGCTCCTGATTCGGCTTGTTCTTCGTATGAGTACTACCTTCGATTACCGGAGCTGAGGAAGTTATGGAGCGAGAGGATGTTTCTCGAATGGAAAAATGAACCTGTTTTGAAACCAGCCCTACAGGCACTTGAAATCACGTTTCGGTTTATTTCCACGGTTTTGTCCGACCCGAGACCGTACGCAAACCAGAGGGAATGGAAACGGAGGCTCGAGTCTCTCGCATCGTTTCAGATCCAGCTAATTGCTACGCTCTGTGAAGACGAGGAGGAAGACGGTGAGACACGTGGCAGGGCTCCGATCGTCGACTTGAGCTCATCAAACGGTGTTGTGGCTCGAGACGGTAGTTACGCTGAGGTGTGGAAGGTTCCAGGAGAATACACGGTAATCCAGAGAACAAGCGAGGCCAGCCTCCTACCTCGACTCGCCACGTGGCAGAAATCCGATGATGTTGCACAAAAAATCCTCTACTCCATAGAGTGCGAGATGAGACGATGTCCCTACACTCTGGGCATCGGCGAGCTAAACCTCTCGGGTAAGCCTAATCTAGACTACGACGCCATTTGCAGACCAAACGACCTTCATTCCCTTAGAAAGAATCCGTACGATCACGTGGGCAATCACGAAAACCAAACACTTTACACAACTCACCAGATTCTAGAGTCATGGATCCAAGTGGCCAAAGAGATCATCAAGCGAATTACAGAGAAGATCAACGATAAGAATTTTGAAAAGGCGTCAAATGATTGTTACATGCTCGAGAAAGTCTGGAAGCTTCTCGCAGACATAGAAGATTTACACCTGATGATGGATCCGGATGATTTCTTGAAACTGAAGAACCAGTTGCTGATGCGATCACCGGACAATTCGGAAGCGTTTTGCTTTAGATCAAAGGCGCTGGTGGAAATAACGAAGTCTTCCAAAGACTTGAAACACAACGTACCGGCGATTCTGGGCGTGGAAGTGGACCCCAAGGGTGGGCCCAGAGTACAGGAGGCGGCCATGAGAGTGTACGCTGAGAAGAGAGACTCAGACCTGGAGAAGATACATTTGCTTCAGGGTTTGCAGACGGTAGAGTCGGCGTTGAAGAGGTTCTTCTACGCATATAAGCAAGTGCTTGTGGTGGTAATGGGGAGTTTGGAGGCTAAAGGGAATATGGTTCTGGTGAGTTCAGACAATTGTGATTCGGTAAGTCAGTTGTTTCTGGAACCGACTTATTTTCCGAGTTTGGATGCTGCAAAGACATTTTTGGGTGATTTTTGGAGTCACGAATGCGGTGGAGGGTTGGAGAGACGGCCTCGTAAGAACTCGGTCGTCCACTGAGTTGTTGCTGAAGGGGAAGTCTAAGGTCAAAAATAGAAAACTGTTATTCTTTGTAGTCTGTATAAATTTATTTATTAAGTTTGGTTGGATTATAAAACTCTTTGTAAGGCTGGTTATACTTTTCATGCTTGTAAAAGTACAGGTTTTGGAGTTTTAAAAAGTTTAGATAAATTTATTGAAATTCAGTATGATAAACTAATGCTTTAAAAGTTGAAGGTTGGGTTGCACACTTTTCTCATTATTTTTTCTTGATGAATTGAAAAATATTCTAGTTCTATTTTATCTCTAAAATTTCCCACCGTTAAGGTCAACCCGCTCAACTAGTTTGTACAAAATCGAAATGTCTATGTCATCATTCGATGTTTGGAAACTCCAATACATTAAGGGGCGGCTTCTGATAACCTAAGAAGGAGCGACTTTGTTACTTCAAACTCGGTTTCAATCAATGAGAATGTGGACCCCAAATCTGTTATAATTTATATTTATTCCTACCCCTGTACAGTTAACACGCAAATGTTCGCAACAAAACGAACGGTGGATCGCAATCTAAATTATCTTTATTTTATTTTTGGTTCCTGCCGGTTGGCCGTACAATCTGATGTTAAGGCGATGCAATCTTTATGTGAATAGTGTACTCATAGCAAGCACAGGATTTTGATTGAGGATTTGGACCTGTTCCTATTTTGATCGAACATGGTGAATTGTAGTGTTAAGAATGTAGACTCAGAATTATTTAAGTAGCAGTATAACTCGTACATGAGCTAAGATCATTCTTTTGTTGAAATTTATGGATAAGGATGGTCACTGGCAAACCAATGAAAGCGCATGTTCAGTTTAGTTGGTCTTTGTTCATCTGCACAAACTCAAAAGTGCTCTAGTAACTCGGCAAGATCAGATCAGCTCAGCTCAAATTTGTCCTGTCGATCTTTCAGGTTTGCACTAAAAGCATATTTTATCGCAGTTTATCCGGTTGTTTAAGCTCAAGCCACATTACGTGTACAGTGGGTGGACATTCCAATTAACCTTTTAAAAATTATTAAAGCAAACCAGAAAAGTCCCACCTCGGTTCGGTATAGAATTTATCGATCAAAGAAACGCGACAACTTACATTAAAATAAAATGAATTATTAAAAATAAAAATAACTAAGAAGAAAAAAGTAAGCGTAAGGAAACAGGACGAAGATCCTTCCCCTCTAGTACCAGGCATACCACAACATCCCCCTAGCTACAGTGCGGTGGTCACTGGGCAAAATACTTCTGATATGGGCACAAGAGAACTGGATTTGCTTGACAAGGATCCCATTGAAACAACAAACGGGATATCTCCATCATTCAAGAAGCTTTTGGCATGGGAATTGAACTTTCCAGCAAATTCAAAGGGAAATTAGACAAGGTTTGGGCTAATGCGGTAGTGATCCAATTATTAGGGCGCCGAATTAGCTTTACCATGCTTAAATCCAAACTACTGGTGATGTGGAATCCCACCGGACCCATGAAAATAGTTGACCTCGACAACGAATTCTATCTTGTAAACTTTATGGAAGAGGATGACTACATTAAGACACTGACATAGAGACCATGGATTATCTCGGGCTACACACTTTCGGTTCAACCATGGTACCTGGAGTTTCGCCCCTCCACCGGGAAAATCACCCACGTGGTTCCCTGGGTAAGATTCCCAGAATTATCTGTTGTCGGGTACCATCCCTCGATCCTCACAGCGCTTGGCAATCTGATCGAACGAACAGTGAAGATCGACAACAACACGCAACAAACTTATCGGGGAAAATTTACGCAGGTTACAGTGGACGTCGATCTCAACTCACCCCTTCGCTTAGTCGTTGAGCTAGACGGAGAAGTCATCAAAGTGGCCTATGAGGGCCTCCCTCAAATATGCCTTTGCTGTGGGATGGTCGGACATGGAACTTTGGCTTGCCCAACACGGTCGACAAAGAACTCCAACTCAGCACCCCCCACCAGTGACTAGATAACGGAAACACCTCCAACTAACTGCGGCGAATCGTCTACAAGAAGCCAAACCCAGGAGGAATTTGGGGACTAGATGCAAGTCCATCGGAGACCTTGTCAGAAGCCACCCACCCCAACGGCTCACAGCCCCAAACATTACACCCGCCACCAACGACTCGCAAGGATCGAGATACGCAGCCTTATCAGAAGCAGAGATGTTAGTCTCTTCCCCATCTCCAACGGTCACTGAACGACACCCACCCCCAACCATTGATTTGACGTTGCAGCAAAACGTTCTGGAGCAACCCCTAACTGTTGGACCCCAAACTTTTCTCAGAAGATTAGAAATAATAAATGAGAAAATTGGAGAGGTTCATATACATTCTTTGGTGCTTTCGGTGGCTAAAAGAAAAGGAATTGAAATTGTGTAGTAAGTTGACGAAGAATATGTAAATATGTGTATGTTCGGTTATTGGTGTTCATGAT
>JAOSBN010000179.1:15066681-15086560 GCA_027563595.1 Erythroxylum suave | reverse complement strand
CCCTTGTTATAAGGGAATTGAAATGTGAGTGATGAAAACTTGTTGTAAGTAATGAATTAGAGAGTATCATGATATTTTCGATAAAATGCTAAGTTATGATATATGTATTCCTATTAAGAGTTGGACTTCGAAAACGGGGTTCAACAATTATGGTATCGATAATGATCAAGAGTTGGACTTCGGAAACGGGGTCCAACACTAACTATGATCCCAACTGGAGAAGGCAGGTCAGGACATCCGATGACTAACGCACAATTAGGTCGTTTCACTCAAACTCTAAAACGACAACGCCCCAACCTCTTCAACGCAAGGACACAGGCCTGTCCCACCGCCCTCAGCCCACGACCCCTTTAGGCCCCTTCCCCAGGCAGGTAGCTGGAAAACCAGCCTGATTAACCCCTTGGCCATTTCTAAGCCCACCCTGCACGAGGACACCCGCCCAATACCAAACCATGTAACCCTCTCGATCCCATCCCATGCCGACGTGATACTCTAAGACCAGACTATACTGTCACAGGAGGAATTGGGCTGCAAGGCTATGGAAGAAGACCCAAATGAAGATGGCCTATATGCAACAGCGACCTCTACCAATAGTGGTCATACAATTCCCCCACCAAGACCACCTGATTCGGATCTCCACTCAAAAACAGATCAGGATTGTAATATCGTGTCCGATATCCAAATGGTTGAGACCCCGCAGGAAATATTGACAACACAGTATCAAACGTTGCTTGCTTCAACAATCAACCCTTCCGCAGAATAAATATTCCTTTCAATCTCCGTAATATATCGATCTTAATATGGAACTGTCAAAGGGCTGGAGGAAGGACCTTCAAGCCAATCATCAAGAATTATCTTCGTATCCACAAACCAAATTTACTCATTTTAGTATAGTCGTATATAAGTGGGACCCGAGCCCTAAAAGTCATTAAGAGCTTGGGATTTGCTCACTCCTATTGGGTGGAAGCTGAAGGATATTTAGGCGGCATATGGATTCTCTAGACACTTGACATCACGGTTCGAATTTTGATTGCTCACCGTCAGTTTGTTTATGCCAGTATAGACTAGGATCACCTGTCTTTTGTTTTCACTACCATCTATGTCAGCCCGACGTACTTTCTACAGCATTATCCTTAGAAGTATTTGGGACAAATTGTTGAGATCACCTCTAAACCATGGCTATTGGGTGGAGATTTCAATGCCAAATTAGAGGCTATTGATAAACGAGGAGGATCTTGACTCTAACCTACCGTTAATCGACAATTTCGAGAATGTATGCACAGTTGCAATCTCCATGATCTTGGATTCTCTGGACCAAGATTTACCTGGAAAAGAGGCAATATGCTTGCTAGATTAGATCGAGCTTTCTACTGCAATAATTGGCAGTCAGCTATTCCATACACAACAGTGACTCATCTGCCTTTTATGAAATCAGATCATCGCCCTCTCCTCATCGCGTTTAACCATAGCAGGACCTCTCCTTAGACAAATAGACCTTTTCGATTTCAGTCGACCTGGTTAACCCATCCAGGCTTTGGTCAATTTATCGTGAAACATTGGCAGCAAACCAGTTCTGACTTTAGTAGTTCGATTCGGACATTCTTAGAACACCTTCAGAGTTGGAACTATACCACTTTTTGCCAACATATTCCATAGAAAAAAGAGGCTCATGGCACGCCTCGAAGGTCTCCAACAATGTCTTGACGGTACAGACTCCGCATCTTTTTGACATCTCGAGGAGTACCTAAGGACGGAGTTGGAGCATGTTCTTTATCAAGAGGAACTTTATTGGCACCAGCAATCCAGAAGCCAATGGCTAAGTCGGGGAGACAGAAATACCAAATATTACCATGCCCTCACTCAAAATAAACAACGGCAAGCAAGGATTAATTCATGGAAAGATGCCAATGGTAATTTAATTTCTGATCCTGTGAGCCTCTGAAGATTAGCGCAAAATTTCCTCGAGGACTTATATATGGATGACAGCCAACCACCCACAGCCCTACATCTACATGGGCACTTCCCTCCCCTCCCCCTGCACGCTCAAGCTGATCTAGACCGACCCTAGCTTGAATCCCCATAAGGCACCAGGGTTTGATGGTTTCATCGCTCTTTTCTACCAATCCCAATGGGAGACCATCGGTCCCTCATTGACTTATTTCGTCCAGCGTATTTTCCGGCTTGAAATCTGGGAATCTGAGCTCAACCGTACTATCATGGTTCTTATCCCTAAACTTCCATCCCCAACGTCGATTAAGCAATTTCGACCTATTGTCCTCTGCTCTGTGCTCTATAAAGCTATCACCAAGATCATTGTTAATAGACTCAAACCATACCTCGACGAGTTGGTAGCCCCGACCTAAGGTAGTTTTGTCCCCGGGAGATTGATCACAGATAACATCATCATCACTCAAGAAGTCATTCATACCATGAAACGCAAATCGGGACCAAAAGGGATAATAACACTGAAAGTGGATATTGAGAAAGCCTATAATAGGTTGTCCTGGGCATTCATTCAAGATACCCTTATTGATATCAACATTCTAACGTTGCTAATTTAACTTATCATGTAATGCATTACCACGTCCTCTATGCAAGTGACCTGGAATGGCAAACTCAGCGACGCCTTCAGACCCTCCTGGGGTATAAGACAGGGAGACCCTCTTTCGCCTTACCTCTTTGTACTATGTATGGAATGACTGGGACACTCCATCACCTAAGCAGTGACACAAGGAAGATAAAAGCCAATCAAATTAAGTGGATCTGGACCCACTTTAACCCATCTGTTCTTTGTGGATGATCTCCTCCTCTTTGCCGAAGCTTCGATGGACCAAGTGGTTGTTATTCGGGACCTCCGTACATCGTTCTGTGATGCCTTTGGACAACTAGTCAACCAAGATAAATCTAGATGCTATTACTCTAAAAATGTTCCACCCTCCTTAACAACGGCATTAAGCAGATAAACTTCCAACAGACAATTGACCTTGGACGATATTTGGGTGTTCCCTTACTGCACGAACGAGCCAGCAAACGAACATATCAATACATCCTTGACAAGGTCCACCGACGACTCTCCAGTTGGTCAGCCAACCTATTGGCTTTGGCTGGTTGCATCACATTGACCCAATTTGTTATCGAAGCTCTTCCTAGTTATACTATGTAGACGGTTCGATTACCTCGCAGCATCTGTGATGAGTTGGAGAAACTAATGCGCCACTTTTTGTGGGGGGAGACCAACTGCAAAAATAGAATCCCCCTTGTAAATTGGAGGAAGTTTGTAAACCGAAGGAGGTGCGGGGCCTTGGCATTTGCAAAGTCCGCATTACCAATGACACTTTCCTGGCGAAATTAGGATGGACGCTGATTACCAAGTCATATGCTTTATGGGTTAAAATCCTCTCCGCCAAATACAACTTTGATGCCAACAATATCCCTACCGAGCTGGTAGCTAAAGATGGGTCGATGATCTGGAAAAGTTTAAAGGCCATTTGGCATCTCGTTCTTTAGGGAATACAATGGATGGTAGGCGATGGTACTAGGATTCGCTTTTGGAACGATCTATGGATTGCGGGCTTAGGCCCCCTGCTCCACCAATTCCCGATTCCACTCTCCCCCTCATTGTCCAACCATTGGTGGATGTAGACGGTAATTGGCAGTGGGACGCTATTTAATCCTATCTTCCAACCTCGATATGCAAGGCTATATTCGGCATGTTTCCCCCAAAGTCATACTTGGGACACAATAAACTGATCTGGGGTTATTCCAACACTGGAGAATTCACAGTCGCCTCCGCATACTCCCTACTCATGGACAAGGAAGACGACCCGCCTCATGGGGTTTGGAAGGAAATTTGGCACTGGCAGGGACCCCAATGCATCCTATCCTTTCTCTAGCTTCTTGCTCACGATCGTCTCCTCACTAATCAACATCGAGTCCGACGGCATATCACCTTAGATGGTTCGTGCTATCATTGTCGATTAGCTTAATCCTCAATTCATGTCACGTAAGATTGCGTCAAAGCCCGCCAAGCGTGGAACACTTTTCCCTCACACGTTCTTCCCCACGATTTCTTCACTATGCTTGAGCACGAGTGGATCATTAAAAATCTCCAGCATCATCACCGCGTCCATGAGCACAACTGGGCGATCTTGTTTGGCACTACTTGTTGGTTCCTATGGACATGACGGAATTTGACCTTATTTGATGCACATTTTACTTGAACTTCCTCACCCGACTATTTCATCTTGTCTTATGCAGGTCTGATTCAAAAGGCAACTAATTGCCGAAACCGAGCTGATACCGACCCTCACCCTCATCACTAACAATGGATCGGCTGGAGTAAAGCTCCAACAGGATGGGTGAAACTCAACACCGATGGAGCCAGCAAGCGCACCTTATCCACAGCCACAGCCACAGCCACAGCCGGTGGTCTTCTACGAGATAGTATAGGCAACTCGCTTAGAGGATTCACCCAAAATCTTGGTTGGGGTTCATCGATGTCCGCAGAACTTTGGGGGATTTTTACTGGGCTCACGCTTGTGTGGAATCTGGGGTATCGCCGAATCGAGCTTGAAGTGGACTTCAAAGTAGTAAGTCATATGATTTCTTTAGCAGCCAACCGATCCAAGGCCCTCAATCCCATCGTTCAAGGCATCCATGAGTTGTTTACCCGGAACTGGACTGTTGCACATCGACACATATATCGAGAAAGCAACAGACGTGTCAATTGACTAGCCAACTATGCCATTCAATTTGATATTGAGGTCACTTATCTTGATTCTACACCCATTGGGAGCCACTCTATCCTTTTAGAGGATATGTCAGGGACTTGTTTCCCTCGACTCATTTTGTAACCTGTTTCGGTAGCTTCCTTTTTCTATAGAAAAATAAAAAATAAAAATAATTGTACCTTTTTCTATAAACTATTTAATTTCAGTATAATAGTATATAAAAAGAGCATTAAATGATTAAACTTTTATAAATGTTTATATATTTGGTATAAATATATAATATGTACAAAAATTATTAGTTTAGCAATGGACCTTTTGTTTATATATTAATCAATTATCATAACTAATTACTTTTTTTATC
Source organism: Erythroxylum suave (assembly GCA_027563595.1). Classification (NCBI taxonomy): domain Eukaryota; kingdom Viridiplantae; phylum Streptophyta; class Magnoliopsida; order Malpighiales; family Erythroxylaceae; genus Erythroxylum; species Erythroxylum suave. The sequence continues at coordinate 15,081,469 of JAOSBN010000179.1, read as the reverse complement.
TCATAATTCTTATTTTTAGAGAAAGTAACATGTGTTGATCTCTATCTAATCCGAAATTGCCCGTTTTGACTCCAGTTGACTATGAGTTAATTTTTTTTAATTTCAAAATTTAACGAATTTTTTCAAATTTTGAGTCAAGCTTAAGTTTCATGACTCGAGCCCGCCCCAAACCTAACTTTTTTCACATATAAAATAACATCATTTTGTATATTGATGAATGGTTATTCACGAGTCAATTGCAGCTTTATGAAACTAGGAGTTCAGATATCATACTTCAACCTCGATCGGACTTTGGTTTGTTCAAAATTTGATCGAGTTTAACCCCAAATTGAATCTTTTATACTCAATTGAGCTTTGGATTGAGAAAAAAAAATTTGGGAGTTGTATGAACCTAAATCGAACCCAACTTATTTAGTGACAAAGATGTGTTTTTGTAAGCTAATTGTCTAAATAGAAAATTTGGAAACATAAATAAAAATAAAAAAGATACTAACGATGTTTTAGGTTAACCAATTACAAATTTGAAATTAGAGGTTGATAAAAAGGAAAAAGTGATTAAAGCAATAGTAGCTAACATTTACAAGTTGAAAATCGAGTATTGTGCTTTAAAATGAAGTCTCAAATGTAAAAAAAAAAAACAAAGAAGATAATGAACTCAAATGGCTTTAGAAGTTTGTTTATATGATTTATGGTGACAATTTTTATGTGTTTCTCTATTATATTTGGTAATTAAAAATAGAATTTTTCTTTAATATAATATAAAAGTTAGTTATGTAATCTGATTTAGAGAAGATAGAAGATAGATTTTATTTTGTAATTTTAAATCTATGAAAAATATAATCTTATCATTGATCTATAAGCTTAATTTAGCTAACATTTATATTATCAAGTTAGGTAGCAAGGGCATGGTACTTATATAAGTTAGAAAGTATGAATTTTGCTTATAGAAGTTCACTTTTCTTGACTATAGGTTTAAGTTGCTTTGATGACCCTTGTACTTAATGACTTTTTTTATTACATTGTACTTATTACTCTTATATAGTCAAGTTTCTATATATTTTAACAAAATGAACTTGATATTATAATTATAAAGGTGAAGAGATATATAAGAATTCATAAGTAAAATATTAATCATGTATTTAATCACTGCAACTTCCAGTTGCTTATAATCTAATCATGTATCATATTCTAACAATAAGTCCAATTTACTAGGTATTAAAACATATAATTTCATTCTAATCATTGTAACTATATGATTTTAAGGGGCATAAATCCTAAAAATATTTAAAAAGTTATGAATTTTTATTGGTCAACTACTTGAGACATATGATATATGTGGTTGATCAAAATTTTTTTTTGGAACGGAGGAACTCACAACCGTTGTCCTTTGGATTCGCACTAAGTCAACCTCCGGATTGACTCAATAGCCTACAAATCCGGCCAACCGAGTACTCCGTACTAGGCAAGCTCCGTATGATAGGCTCAATTGAGAGAGTGTAGATAGGGGGATTCAAACACAGGACCTTTTGGTCCATGTCCCCCCTACTCCACCAATTCGACCACCCCATATGGGGCGGTTAATCAAAAGTTGATTATTATTATAAAAGGAAAGGCAATTATATGTATAATTATGTGTATGTGTTATATATATATATATATTAACCATCATTTAATTTACAATATGATATTAGAATCTTAGGTTTTTTTAGCCAGTTATGTTTTCTGTTGTTGTCTTGTTTTTTCTTACTTTATAACCTTCATTATTGTCTCATTATTTGTTCGCTTAGTAGCCTTCATTACCCTATTATTATAGTTTATTTTAGTGATATGTAACCTTAGTTATTCCCTCATAACCTTCTGTATATTTAAACATTAATCAAAACAGTTATATTAGAAATTAAAGAAACTAATTATGCCTAAATTTTGGCCCCTAAACTAGATGAAGATCAACTAAAAAGTAAAGTTTAAAACACATCATAAAATTTGAATGGAAAACTATTTGAAGTACTCTTAACAATTATGAACTATTATCAAAGGTAAAGACAAATTTAATCACCTATTGAAAATTACCCTAGAGAAAGGAGAACCAAGATTTAGAGGACGAGATAAAGAGAATTATCACACCATGTTATGGCTATGAGTTCTATGACACTTAAAATTAGTGATACTTACATATTTCTCCTAATAGCATAAAGGATTTAAGAGACTATTTATAAAACTTATTCCAAGGTTAATAATGTCATCCAAGTGTGTGAAATAAAAACTAAAACAAAACAAAAAAAGATCAAAGAGGTAAAATGTCACTAAATATGAAAATGTGTTATTAGACTAATGCACTGTCATTGAGTGATCATATAGTATGACTTTTCAAAATAAAATATTTTATTGAAAATGATAGGGAATGTAATTTCTTATAAGATTAAACCATGTATTTGATCAAATAAGAGTTTAAATTTTATGAAAGGAAGAAATCTAATTGTTAAATTAAATAATTTCACATGTTGGATGTGAAAACGTAGGTAAACAATAATGCTTCAACCACAAATAATGAAAATGTCATCTTTAAATGCTACTAATAAACTATTGAAAAGTGTTAGTTGAACCACCAATATCAACTCTTAAATTATGAGAGATTTGTATTAAATAAAGGAGACAACATAAAGAAAGTAAGTAGGGCCTTTAGTAAATATTGTAAGAAGCTTAAATATACCAAAGTTTGTTACAATAAGCTACATGACAAACCTTTAAGTTTGGTGCAAAAGATACAGAATAAGCAAAAAAAAAAAAAGTTGCAAGATTTAATATGTTGCAACGATGAGGATATTGAAAAAATTAAAAATATATTTGGTAAGCTTGATAATCCATCAAATGAAATTCTATTGGCTCTCTTAAGTAACATTTGTGAGATTGACACTTATAAGTAATCCTTCCATTTCAATCGGATTTAATGCCTTCAAAAACTCCTTTCATAGCATTTGGATTATTGATTATGGTACTATAGACCATATGACCTATTTATCTAATCAATTTATAACATATAATACATGTCCTAGCAATAGAAAAGTTATTATTATTGATGAGTCGTTTGCTACTATAGCATGCCTTAGAGACATACAACTTATCCTTTGATTCCTATTAAAAAGTATCTTTCATGTTATACATAAATTAAACAAAGACATAAACTATGAAACATTTTTTCAATTTTTTGACCAAAGTTTTAAGGAGAATATCAAATTTTTTAAAGTGAAGATAAACTATACTATATGGAGACTTCAAATAAATTACCTAATAGTTGCAGTGATTTATCTTTGTCACTTTAATCATTATGAAAAATGAGTTATTTTGTCTCATCTTTTTTTTAATTGTGGTCATTCATCTTTCAAATTTTAAGAATCATATCTCCCTTTTTTTTTTAAGGGGTTCATTTTGATGCATATGAGTTTACAAGACATAATTTATGATTCCTTTCTTATTAAATATGATATTTAGGCTCTTATAATACAAAATCACTATGGTACCAAAATTAAGAAATTTTGGTTCAACAATACAAATGATAATTTTAATCACCCCTTTTTATCATATTTTAAAAAGGATGGAGTCATTATTGAATCATCTTTTTCTATACCCAAAAAAAAGTGTGACTAAAAAAAAGGACTATCTTTTGAATACTACTAAAGCCCTTCTTTTTCATCACCACAGATTAAAATGTTACTAGCGGGAAGTTGTTCTCACATCTACATACACAACTAATATGATGCCATGCCATGTCTTGAGAATCAGGAACTCTTAGTGAATAACTTTCACAATTTTAACCAGATTGTAATAACTTCAAGTAACCTCACTCCTCAAGTTTTTGGTTTCGATGCATTTATCCATACTTATGATCCTTAATAGGGAAACTAAAGCTTAAATTTGCTAAATGCTTTTTAATAGGATACTTACTATCTCAAACTGACTATAATTGTTAGCATACATTATATGAAAAAATGTGTATCTATAAATTTGTGTTTATTAAAATAAAATTTATTCCTCTAAACTTTATTTTTAGGGGGAGGTTGTGTATATGGAAGAGAAGGATACAACCTACTTAACCCTTTTGATATTTTCTTCTTAGCATTGTCACTAACTAATAATACAATGACAATAGATATTACTATTAGTACAAGGCAATTTGGACTGATATAGTCAAGAATGCAAGTTAATGTTCCTAATATGAAAGCAATTCAAGAATCTAACCTGAATCATTTATTAAATGATTTAATTAAATTATATAAATCTAACTAATTTAAAAGGTGGAATCCGCTAAACCTAAAATTTTTATGGAAGCCAATACCCAAAAACATGATTATTAATTACCTATTGCTTTATAGAAGGTAACAGAGAACATACCAAAAACTATTATACCTTATATTGTATCCTTCCCACATACCAAAAACTATTATACCTTATATTGTACTCTTCCAAAAATTTTCACTCTCTCATAAAGCTTCCATTAAAATTTCAAATATGATCTCTATATCTTAAACCTTGTTAAAGTCATTATCCAATGTATAATGGAGGAGAGTTATGAAAGTTAAAAATGAATGCATTAGAAAAATAAAACTTGAGTTATTGAAATTGTAAAAAAAAACAATATAATATAAATAAGTTTCTACCTTGAAGTATAAAGATCATAAGTCTTTGAAAAGGAATAAGGGAAATTAATGACTAAAGAATATACTCAAACATATAGAATAGGCTATCAAGAAACCTCCAAACCAAATGCAAAAATGAATAGTGTAAGTCATTTTATCCTTGACAACTAACTTTAAATGAAATCTTCAACAATTTGATCTTCAACAATTTGATATAAAAAATGTAATTCTTTATGATTACCTAGAAAAGGAGGTATATGTGGATATTTCTCGCAGAATTAAAGATAGTATAGCTGATAATATGGATTGTAATTTAGATAAGGCCATTTATGGATTAAACAAATCATTAAAAGCATCATTTGATAATTTTGAAAAGGTAATGATAATTATAGTGTCAAATAAAGCCAAGATAATCATATATTGTTCATTAAACACTCAATACAAGTAAAGTAGTAACATTTTCAATTTATGTTGCTGACATAATTATAATTGGTGATGAAGAAAAGGAGGATAAAAAAAGAACTGTTTAACTAAGGAGTTTGAAATAAAGGAATTAGGGAGATCAAAATATTTTTTAAAAGATTGAAAAGGCTCATTAAGATGTAGGATATTTATTTCAAAATGAAAATATATCACTAGTCTCGTAAAATAGATAAGAATGATGGCTTGTAGATAAGCTCCAATGCCTATAAATCCTAATCATAAACTTGATGATGTTAGTCTTTAGCTATTAATATGGAGATGTATCAATGATTGGTTGGGGAACCTATTTATTTGTCACTTATAGGACTAGATATAATATATTTTATTAATGTAATAATTCAGTTTATACTTGACCTTACAGAAGTCATTTTGTAGGCAACTTATAATGTTCTTGATTATTTGAAAGGAATTCCAAGAAAACAATCACCTTCAAAAGGAATAATATATTAAAACCTTTAAGGTATATATTGATGTTGACTATGTAGAGTCCTTAGTCGATAGAATATCTATTTCAAGGTACTACAAATATTTTAAAGGCAACCTTAAAATATGGAGGAGTACAACCCAAAACTTTATGGCTAGATTAATTGCAAAAGTAGAATTAAAGTCTGAGTTGTTATAACTGAAAATTATTGTTGATGGTTTGAAAGTAAGATTAATATGATAATAAATTAGTTATAAAAATCACACTTGCACACAACATAGTACAATAAAATCAATCAAAACATATTGAAATTAGTATATATTTAATTAAAGATAAATTAGAGAATGTGGTGATTTATATATCTAATATTCTAATTGAAAGTCAACTTGCATTTGTCCTTACCGATGAATTGAGCATTGACATATTTCAAAATATTCTTGGCAGTCTAAAAATGATAGATCTATATTCATCAGCTTGAGCAAAGGGCAAAAAAGATTTCAAATATTATGAATAGCTATTGGTCAACCGCTTTATCAATGTGATTTATCATATAAGTTGTCCATTCCTAGAAAAAGAAACACAACTATATATGTATAAATAAATAGATATTCAATATATTTATAATATGTTATTCTTATAATTTTTTCCTTTTTTGTCATTATACCAAGCCTTTAAATAAGTCATTTCTATCTTTAAATAAGATAAGCTTTTCAATATTTCATAATAAGTCTAAAAACATATTTAAAATTTTATAATATTATTGTACCATATACTGACTAAATAATTGCTCCAATATAATTATTCTTCATTTGGGGCCTCTTATAGTCTTTTTTTCTTAATTTTGGTAATTGTATTGTTTTTCTGACCAATATCTTTTATCTTTTGGATTGTGTATTTTGTTGTAAGTAGCACAGTTGTCATATGTGAATACATTGTTGTTATTTGCAATTATAATTTGAGAAATTAGTTTCCAAAATCCTAATACATTATTCCTTTTTAGTATTATTTAAGGGTGTTGGTTTGTTTAGGAGCATAGAGCTCAAGAGAATAAGTTTGTTTGATAGCTTGAAATAATGTTCTTTTCAAGGACTTAATCATGCTTCCTTGTAAAGATTAAGAACAAATCGCATAATTACTTAATTTTAGGTTTGGGTTGTCTAAATATTAGTGCATCAAATTCATAGGCATTTATTTAATTTACCCTGTAATAGAGATTCTTTGAATATTATCTGTATAGTCTTTTCATTTTATACCTTTTAATTACTTCTATATTTATGCTTCTTATAACATGATGCATATTTTTACTATAATTAATGATCAATATAATTTTAAATTTGATTGATTCTTATTTTTCTAATACCATCCAACATATTCACTAAGTCATGATTAGATGTTATACTTAGTTATTTTAAGATATCAAATGCTTACCTAAAAATTTATCATTGGCCTTACACATTATGTTGTGCTTTTTAGTTTTTAGTAAATCCCAACAAGTCCAATAGTGAAAAAAACTCAACCGTAATTTTTACGCCATTTCTTCATTGCCTCCAATGTGATTGAAGCTTGGAATCATTGCCAATAACTACTATAAACATATTTTATATAGATAATCATTTGTTATACAATACATAAATCCTTAAAACATATGTTAATCAAAGGAAAAAATGTTTAATGGCATATTTGTACAACATAATAAATAGAGTTTTAAGAGGAATAACATTTTTTGGAATTATTGAGAGGAATAACATTGTTACATCAATTCTTATTCCATTAAAAATTATATAATAGGGGAACATCGGTCTTAAATTAATTAGAAAGAGAAGTGATATGACCATTAACAATATGACAAAAGAGATTCGGCACCAATATGAACAAGGACCAAGGATTGTTCTATCAAAATAAGTTTGACTAAAAACTAAATCTAAAAAGAAAGATATGAATCATCATATTCAGATGGGATGAAAGTGATAAGATTCTAGGGTTAATTGCTACTAGCAAGTTAGATAAGATCATAAGTTATTAGAAAACCTAAAATAAGAGTTTGCCTAATCAAAATGATGAACTAAGGGAGGTTCCAATCGGTTTTTTGATGATAACAAAACATAATTACTACTAATGAGTTTATTATTTTGATGAAAAGCAATATAAGAAAAAATAAAGTCTTAAACTGAAGAAGAAAACTTACGAAGTTAATAAAGAGAAGTTTAAGTTTTCAATTGTTAAAATGAAGATCAAACCAAAAATAAAAGAAGATTAAGGCTTATTAAGGTCATTCTTTAGTTTGTAATATAAATTGTAATCTCAATTTATTAATTTAATATACTAAAAGGAGTACAATACATAAATATTTCATTTTACTTCATTACATGAGTCTTTACATTGATCAAAGAGATTGAAGCTTTTTATTTTAATGGGAAAACATCTTGATCTTTCAAGCACTATTAAGGGAATATTTTGGAAGTGTTTAAATCTTCACTAGATTAAACAAATTAGTTTTAGGCATTTAAAATTGTCAAGATCATTTTTTTGGGGTGATTAGTTGACCTAAATAGGATCGTGGTCAACAAATATAGGTTAAGTTGTTAAATTTGATATACCATAAGTTTATTGTAATATTGGTTGACCAATATGCCTACTAGTCTACTAGTGTTTTGACAGCTAGTGAATATAAAGCTCTTAATGTATATTGGTTGACTAATGCACTATAAATAACCATTATAATGACTGGTTTTCGGCTTTAATCATTATTAAGGGTCCTAAAACACTATAAATAAGCATTTTTCTTTTTTTTAGTATCAATAATCATTAGGTTGTCTTTTACACACATTTTTAATTATTTTTCAATTATTTGCACATCATTGTCTCATATTTGCGTAAGTGATCCTTTTCGAAGTCATAAATTAAATAAGTGAGATATTTTCTAGTTATAATCTTTTGTTGGAGTATTAGATATTATTTTTAAGAGTGTTCTAAATGGGATTAAGGTTCCTCTTCACCTTGGAAGAAGATTGTAAGAAAAGTTCCTCTTTATCGGAAAAGATTGTATAATATTATTCTTCACCTTGAAAGAAAGACTATAGTAAAATTTCAAGAAAATTATTAGGTGCCATTAGGGACTATCATAGAGAATGAAGAAAAATCTTTCCAAGTTTTTTTATTAATCAATAATTATATATATATACATATATATCGTAGAAATTAGAGTCCTAAAAAGAAAGCACATTTTTATTATAATATAATAAGGAAATAACTAAATAACATTAAAAAGTCAATCCCTATTTAAACAAAAATTAAAAATTAAAAATTAAAAAAACTAAAATACCTAGATCCATGCATTTGGAAATTATCCAAAAAACATAATGTTGATTAGCTTATGAAACTTTACAAGTACAAGAAAGACAAGTTTAGCATCATTCTTACTTTTTTTCTAGTATTGATTTACTTTTAAAACTTTTTTGTAAATAAAGACAACCAATATGAAAGAAACAAAATACTGTGTTATAGAACACAAGTTCAACACATATTAGTGTAAATGTAATATGTCCTAATTCTCTAATGTCCCTCTTGTTACATTTTGTTTTCTTTTTCTATAACTTGCTCCTTCACTTGAATCAATATTATGGTCTTGAATTCAGTCTTTCAAAGTAGCAAAGCTTTAGTCTTTACATAAAAATTCACCATTAAGTCATTAATAGCTTTTTGGCATTTGTTTGCTCTACTCCTTGTTAATGATCCTTAAATATTCTCCAATGAATCTCAAATAACTTTTAATGCTTGATTTGATTGGTAATATTTCCAAGCCTCTCTTTATGTTTTTCCTTGCTTATAAGTTTATATAATTTAAGTAGATGATATATTCTCATATATCAAATCATGATACGACCTTCATTAATATAACCAGTGAGATTAAATATCAAAATGAGCAATGATCATGGATCATTTTATCAAGGCAACTTTGATTCAAGAAATATACTAAAAACACAAAACAAGGATATGAATCTCCACACTTATAAAAAATATGGGATGAAAGTGATAAGATTATATGGTTGATTGGCACTAGCAAGCTAAATAAGATCACAAGTTATTAAAGAATTTAAAACATGAGTTTTCTAATCAAATAATAAGAAAAATCTCTTTAGGTATTTTTGATTAATCAAATATATCAATCTCCCTAATTATATCTATAAGATAGTCTTTTATAGGTATAAAACCTTAGAAACTAGAGTTCTAAAAGGAAAATACATTATTGTTACAATCTAATTAGGAAATAACTAAAATAACTTTGAAAAGTCAATTCCTATCTAAACAAAAATATGAAAATTTAGATAAACTAAAATGCTTAATTCCACGAATATGAACCTTCGCCTAAAAAGCACACTATTGTTAGTTAGCTTTTAAAACTTTACGAGTACTCAACAAAGATGACTTTGATGCCTATGTCATTTTATGTTTTATGTCTATTTTCTTCTAAAACTTCTTTTGCAAATAAACATGACTAATGTGATACCAATATCGTATTATATTTTAGAACACATATCTAACATAGTTTCATGTAGGAGTCATGTTGCATAATTCTCTCTAACCTCCTACTAGTTACATTATGTTCCTCTTTCTACAGCTTGCTCCTTCACTTAAGTCAATATTATAGGCTTGAATTTAGTTTATTGAGGTAGCAAACTTCACTCATTGCATTAAGATCCATTATGAATTTAGGAATATAGGATGTATCATTAGTTTTATGAAATACGATTCAATGTTTTATCTTAGAAAACATATCCACAATTATGAAAAATAAATCCTGACCATTTACAAACGTACTTTCATTATAACTAGATTTTAGATCAAATTTAGAAGACAAATATACACCATACAACTCATCGAGCATATCATCTAACCTAGGGACGTGATTCTATACTTACAATGATTTTATTTATGGTGCAACAATTCACACATATTCTGTAAGATCCATCCCTTTTTGGTCTTAACAAAATAGGTATGATATAAAGGCTCAAGCTCTCTTTCGTATAACCCTTCTTCAAGAGTTCTTCCACTTATTTTTATACCTTTTTTGAATTTGTATTATATGTTGGCAAGTTTAGAATTTAAGCTCCAGGAATGAAATCAATTTGGTGCTCTAACTCTCTTATAAGTAGTATCCACTTATAATGTCCTCTTAAAAAAGATCAACTAAATAAAGTATCATCAGTATCAATGTTAAAAGAAATAAAATTATTTATAAATAATAAAAAGCATTTGATGCTTGATCAAGAGTACATCTATCACACCCCCTACTCTTACTACCAAACTCACGCCTTTTCCATCCTTTTAATACTTTATCAAAAGTATTTAAATTATTCCCGTATGTTTATTTTGGTATCTTTCATATTAATCTCTATTGGTCACTCTTATAATTCTTTAGTTGATCTTTATATTACTTTCTTTTGTAATAATGGAGTCAAGGTAATCGATTTGTTATTTATGGAAAAGGAGTAACTATTCTTCAATCTGTCATATATGGCTCTCAAATCAAATTGTAAAAGACTCAATAAAAGAATGTGATTAACTTACATAGGCATCATATCACATCATACCTAATCCTTGTGCCTCCTAATTAAGAAAGAAACTAGTACTTTCTTTGTTACCCTAACCTTTCCACTCTCATTTAACTATTGTAAAGTATACGATTTAGGTTGAGTTGATAGTTTTAAATTCTTCGTTAACTTTAGATATATTTAAACAACTTCAGCCATTTATTATCATTACCATAAGCTTAATCCCTAATGGAACAATTTGTATGGAGGAGATTATCTTTTTGTTAATTCACATCATCCTCTCCAACATACATACTCAATTTAACCTTTTCTTATTCAAAAAGTTGTAATAATAAAAAACTAACTCCACATTCTTTTTCACTTTAAATAAGTATCAGAATTTATCCTTCTCAAAAAATATGGTATATTCATCTTAATACCAGGTATATTATTATCCATCATTTTCCATATACCCTTTATCATAATATAAACTAAATTTGCCTCCTCCTTGTCTTCCTATTCTACCTCTTCTTTCACCTTTCTCTCCTCTACCTCTCTTTAAGCATCACTCTCTCAAGTATTTGGCAATTCTCTCAACATCATCATAAGTCTCAAAGTAATCTATTCTAGTAGGTAAAAGTGAGCTATGATGTAAACTAAATAGAGAATCTTTATGTTTCTCCTTCTTATCCCTCACTTCACCAAATTGTCTAATGAGATACTCAATATTATGTTTATGCTATACTCGTAATTTATCACCACTCTATCCTTTTCACTCCCTTCCTTATCTTTGTAGGAGTTTTGGCTTCAGTTTTGAGATATAATGAAGCAGTAAAAGTATTCCCTCATATATTTCTCTCGAAATTCACTCTACCTCATAACTTAAACTTTTGATTGAAGGTTTTGTGTAGATAAGTTAATCTACAAAAAAGAAGAAGAAGCTAGTTTTAATCTTCGCTTTTATTAAATAACCCCTAATGAAGCAAATTAGATAGAAACAATATAAAGAAAATGCAACTAGAGGCTTAAAAAAGTATGAAAAAAACTGAAAAATGAAAAAATTAAGATCTATATAATCCAATTAGATCAAATAGAGACAAAGGAGAAAAAATTAACAAGAAAGAATTGAAATAGCAATACAAAGAAAGAACAATAGAATGTATATGATGTACATAGTAACTTCTTATTGAAGAAGAAATAAAAATCCTTACTTGTCAAGGATAACGCAATTTGCCAACCTTTTATGGATAAGGCTTTTTAAGAACTTCTCTTGATAAATCCTTATTGGAATTAGATTAAGACGACAATTACAACAACCAATTTGTAATTGAAATAAAGGGTTCTCTTAATAAAATTGAAAATTTTCTCTCTTTTTTCTTTTTTATTCTACTTGTAAAATAAAATAAAGAAGAGATAAGAACAATAAAAAAGCCTAAGGGAATTAAATATTTGGTAAGAAAATACTAGAATATTGAAAAGATTAACTAAAGAAATCTATAACAAGCTTGAATATAAAATTGGCTCTAATACAAAATTCGGATAAGAGTTTCACTAATATGACTAGTGAAATTTGGTATCAATATGAATAAGTATAAAGGATGTTTCCATAAAGAAAAACTTGATTCAGAAACCAGAGTCAAAACAAAAGGAAGGATATTTATTGCCAAACTAATATAAAAAATTAGAGGAGAGTAATAAGATTCTGGGGTTGATAGTCATTATCAAGATACAAAAGTTTAAAAATTATTAGAGAATTTAAAATGAGTTTTTCTAACCAAAGACTGAAGAAAAATCTCTTCAAGTATTTTTGATTAATTATTAATATCTATCTTTGTAAATACATTAATAAGAAAGTCTTTTATAGGCGTAAAACCTTAGGAACTGGAGTCTTAAAAGGAAAATATATTCTTGTTATATTAACTTTGAAAAGTCAATTACTATTTAAACAAAAATCTGAATTTCAAACAAACTAAAACTCTTAATTCCACAAGTCCAATATCTGTCTGATGCAGTCTCACTTATTGATGCATATAAGATTAGATTATCTTATATGCATCAACCTAATCTTATATGCATCAATGGAGGGTTTCCAACTAAGAAAATACAATTTTAATTTGAAAAGAGCTAATTTTCATCCTGTTAATGTTCTTCTTAGTAATTCCCTTTTTTTCTACCAAATGCTAATGCCATATATTTTAAAAATAACATGTTACATTACAATAATCATTTGCTTTAAAATGTGTTTATCTAAAAATAAGCATATTTTACTTTTAATTAAATTTAATTAATTTGAGTAATCTTTTCTATTACAAAACGGTAATGATATAATTAAAATATGTTTAATTCACAAAATTTTAATTATTATTCATAAAAGCTAAACCAAAAAATAAGGATAAATTATATTTTAAATCTATTTTTTGAAAAATAATCAAAATTAAAAATTACTTGAATCAAATGTCTATATTTATAGTTTGTTGCAAATATAATTTGATATTTGTTCTAACAATTTCAGAATACTAATGGATTATAAAAATAAATAAATAATATTTCAATTTGAATTAAAAACAATTTTATATTAGCTAAATTTTTTTTGTTTTAATTGCTACACATGGATTCTCTTTTCCTTACGTAAGATCGTATGTTGTGTAATATCGTCCAAAGCATTCTTTGATTCTCTTTTTTCTTTAAAAAAATTTCTTTTTCTTTTTTAGACATTCATTGTTCTTGGTCTTAGAGTTTCCTTCCTTGTGTCTGTTTGCTTCTCATAAGTAGACACTTTCAAAAATTATAAGCTTCTTAATAAGAAATATAATTCCCGAAAAGACCCAATAATTTATTGTAGAAATCAGGAAATTAAGACAAACTAATATATATATATTAAATATTAATTTTGAAATATGAAGAGGAAAAAAGAACAAATAAGGAAGGAAGAAGCACAAAAAGCAAATTGTTGAAATATTAAATATTAATTTTGAAATATGAAAAGGAAAAAAGAACAAATAAGGAAGGAAGGAGCACAAAAAAGGAGAGGCAAGGGAGACGCTTGGCCAAGCTTTTTGGAGGAGGAAAGGGGTTTCTGAAGAAAGAGGGATTTGACCTTAACAAAATAAGTGAAAGGTTTGATCAATAAATATTGAAATTTGTTTGTGCTCGTATACCCAATTCAACTCGGCCCAATTTGGCATATTTGTTATTCTGAAAGGCCTAGTACCAAAGTCATTGAAATTTGGCAAACGATGTATATATTTTCACTGTGCAAAATTAGCCATGTGTCTATAGCTGCCCGTGAAGCCCAGCGAAAAAGGCGATTCAAAGCCCCCCACCTTAGCCTTGGCCACTTTACTCGGTACAACTACTGCCACGTAACACTTTCCCCACATTAACGTCACCCGCCTGTCTTGTATCCACTTCACCCACCAATCAAATATAGATCCACGTTCCATGAGCTAGAACGGGTAAACATAAAATCTTGTAATACAAAACACCAATTTGTAGGAATCCTATGATTTTGTCAGTCGTCGCCTATTTTCTCTCTCTTCTTTTTGTTTCGAAATTAGATTTTGGTTCAGCCGCGATCTGGCCACAAGGTGCGCTTCCAGAAATATCCATCTTCTTCAAAGATTTGTGTGGAACGTGATATGAAATAACCTGCAAAACAATGAAGGCACGTCGGGGGTTATGTCCCGACTCGCCTCTCCGACGCTCAAGTTAGTTTT
>JAOSBN010000179.1:15011412-15047972 GCA_027563595.1 Erythroxylum suave | reverse complement strand
TTCCTTATCTAAACTTGATTATGTTGGTTATACTTTCAAATTTGGGAATGGATGTTTCAGTTTATTTAAACACAATTGCCTTATTGGTTATGGTATTCTTTACAATGGCCTATCTAAGTTGAATCTTAATATCCTTTTTGCTGAAACCCTACTAACCCTGCATCATAATGTTGGTAATAAATGTGGTTTAATTAATGAAAGTTCAACTTTCTTGTGGCATACAACTTCTTGAAATTATACACACTGATATATGTGGACCTTTCGATGTTCCATCTTTTAGTGGAGAAAAGTATTTCATTACATTTATTGATAACTTTTCACGTTATGAATATGTCTATTTTACTATTTATTGCATGAGAAGACTCAAGCAAATGCGTTAGAGGTGTTTGTTCATAAGTTGGAAAAGCAATTAAATAGAAAGGTGAAAATTGTTACATCTAACTGGGGGTGGTGAATTTTATGGCAAATATAATGGTCAGGACAATGTCCAAGTTCATTTGCCAAATTTCTCGAAAAGCATGGTATATGTGCTCAATACACAATGTCAGGTACACTATAATAAAATGGTAATGCAGAAAGGCGTAATCGTACATTAATGAATATGGTTAGGAGTATGTTAAGTAATTCGTCTTTACCCTTATCATTGTGGATGTATGCGATGAGGTCTATTATTTACTTATTAAATAGGATTCCTAGTAAGGTAGTTCCAAAGACCCCTTTCGAATTGTAGATTGGAAGGAAACCTAGTCTAAGAACCTACATATTTGGCGTTGCTTGGCAGAAGTAAGAATTTATAATCCACATTCGATTTAAAAACAATTATTGGATTTTTTATTGATTATCCAGAAAATTCTAAAAGGAATAGATTTTATTGTCCTAGTCATACAACAAGAATTGTTAAAACTGGAAATGCTAGGTTCATTAATAATGGTGAAACCAATGGAAGTGTTGAAAGACCACGTAATGTAGTTATTGAAGAAATAAAAGTTCGAGTTCTCTTACTGACTTCTTCAATATATATTACTCCTACAATTATAGAATGGTTTGAAAATTTACAGGAGCAACAAATAAATGATTAAACACTTCCTGAAGAGCTTATGGTTAATGAACCTACTGAACCTACAATTAATGTTCCAATTGTAGAACAACCACAAGAAATAACATTAAGAAGTTCTCAAAGACCTAAAGGGGCTATTTCTTAGAAAAGTGCGAAGCAGTCTATCATTGTTGTGTCCACTATGGAAGTTGAATTTGTAGCATATTTTGAAGCTACAATACAAGGTTTATAGTTGCGGAACCTTATTTCAGGACTTGGAGTTGTCGACAATATTGCGAGGTCATTAATATATTATGATAATTCTACAGTAGTCTTCTTTTCAAAAAACGACAAGTATTCTAAAGGTACTAAACGTATGGAATTAAAATACTTGTTTGTTAAAGAAGAAGTTTAGAAACAAACAATGTCAATTCAACATATTAGCACTAATTATATGATTGCAAATCCTTTGACGAAAGGATTGGCACCAAAAGTCTTTAAAGAACATGTTGAAAGAACGGGTATTATGAGATATCATTATTGAGCTTTATGATGTTTGTATTTTGACACTGCGAACTCATTTATGTTTTTGTTTCTATTAATCCTATTTTGTAGTATACATTTATGAATAACTTATGTTCTTAAGGTTTGTCTTTAACTATGAAAATATTATTGGACCATTAATGTGTTTCTTATTTATGAATCATAGTAAATAAAGTACTAATATTGTAGTACATAGAAGGAATTATGTCGTTTGTTAAAATCTGAAACTGCAACGACTCTTATTACTATCTTTATTTGATTATGATTTATGATATAATAGCCGTTAAAAAATTTAGCAAAGTTATACGCAGAATGTTTGTTTATTATCCAACCATGATATAACGTTTTTCAATTAATGAGCCAAGTGGGAGAATGTAAAACCTATAAATATTTAATATGTGGCTCGTTAAATAATTATGGCTTTAATAATATTAAATGCTAACTTATGATTGGTCATTTCGATGAAGTGAGATAGTGTTGATTAATTAAGATAAGATTTTATTTTAAATATATCGTTTGATGGTAACGATTCAAGATATCTTTATTTAATTTGAAACTGGTCCTCTCTCTTGTCTATATATATTTATGTTTATTTTCACCATAAAAATAAAGCAGAACTTTTGAGAGAGAGAAGAGAAACAAGTTTCTTCACATTCAATCTTTTGGAAAGGTTTGTCTTAATCAAACTTATACTTTATATTTTCATGTAATCATATAACTTTTAAATCTGGCTAAAGGATTATTGTGATTATATTTATGCAATAAATTATGCTTGCAGATGAGTTTTCCCATGCTTTATAGAAAGATTTCTCATCAGTTGTGCTTGCATCGGTAATAGCAGTTGGTTTCTCAACTTGAAGTGCCAAATTAAGACTCAATATACCAAGGTAAAATTAGACTTGTTCACACCAATTAGAGTAATTTAATCTATTAAAGGATGAAACAAATGAAACAACTAAATTAAAGTTAACAGAAACATAAACTGAAACTTCAAAACATAATAGAATGCTCACACATTAAATCTTTGTCATAAAACTCATAACTTAAATCAGATTTAAAACAATTATTCCACACAAAACATTTAATATATGTCTAATATCTCCTTTGGGCGATTATGAGACAAACCCTAATTACAATAATGATGCTAATTTTATATGACTTCATTGTTAATTAAAATGTGTCTCAAATAAACATCGTTTTCAAATGAAGTTCCCATAAATTTTATCCAAACATTTGTCACGTTAACATTGTCCAAGATATACAAAATGCAATTTTCCTGTCCTTACAAATTTGTACCAAGAAATCTTATGAATACTATCGTGATGATGTTTCATAACTAGGAAAGAAAATATTGATATCCAGTAACAACAGCCTTGCTGTTCTTTCGAGAGGAGATAAGAATTCATTCTATTAGAGCATGCTAATTAGCTTCTACCTGAAGAAGACGTGAAGAACAACGAACCTAAAATATTATACATCATAAGTGCTACAAAAAAAATTGAAATAGATTGCCCCAAAAGTGGAAAAATCAGCGGCCGACTTGTTGAAAACTACGACAATCACCAAAACCAGGCACTACGGCTATCAACAGCCTTAACAGATGTAGATACCAGAGGCATTCGGCCAAACTCGGCAACAAATCTGTTGACGCATGTTGTTCTTCTATCGCTATGACCTCCCAAGCTACTAATTCCAGTAGAACCAATCTCAAATATCTTACCTACAAAAATCAAACAAGTAAGAAATCGTAAATAAAACACGCACAATCTCACTGACTGATCAGAGCAGATCCAAAAGGAACAACACACAGTAAACAAAAAGAAAGGCAATTTATATAAGATAAAGTGGATACCTTTCACCCAGATGGGGGGTGCAGCAGTCACATTGGCCACAAGAAAAGACATAGCAATATCTTCACAATTCCTAATAGTAAATATCAACGATCAAGGACAGTCAATCATGCTTACATTAAACCGAAAATAGAAGAAACAACAAATAGGTACATCTGAAGCAGAAGCACCTGTTCTTGGCGACATAACCTCTGATTGATGCCGGCATCTTATTCGTGTACATACTGAGATACTTTTTGTGGAAAAAAGCTGCTTTTGAGAGTACCATACTGTAAGTACCAGTCCACCAGACAGACCACCATCCACCATATCTGTAGTATTCCTTTCCCCCCTGATACAGAAGTCACAGAATTTTTAACAGTTTGGTTAGTTTTAAGAAAACAATCACACACAATCAATGGTTATAGCCATAGCTTCTAGCAGAACAAAGACTGAAACAGGAGATGACAAAGTCCTCTTATCAGCTAACTGTTCTTAAAGTTGTCTCTATATTGATCTTTCAAAACTGTGTCATGGCTATATAATGTAATGCATGGCCATGAGAATCAGCCCATAAAAGAACAATTCTCACAGGAAAAAATAGATTTGCAGTCTTTATAGTAGGTTTAGAACATGGGCTTATGCCCCACATCGGCCAATAAGTGCCATTAATTCCTCCCCTCACCGCCGTCCTTTAACATATTAAATACTGAGGACCATCGATGAATCTAAAATGTGAATAAGCAAAAAAATGAGTGAGTGAGAACATAACAGAACTAACAGAGGCAAGAAGAACAAATGAAAAGATGAGACATACAGATTGATCGACCCAATGTGCCCGGGGTACAAATCCCACCATCACATCTGGGGCACTTCGCCAGACAGTGAATGCAAACTCCACTGAGGAACAAGGAAATATGACATCGTCATCAATTGAAAATACAGCATCAGCCTTCAAGTCCTTGATTTCTTTAAATCTGTTGTTCAAACTGTCTTCCTTGTTTATATCAAATACCAAATCAACTTTCCTTGCACCTCTAGAGTTTAACTGTACAACATCACTTAGAAATTGGATAAGAGATTCTGATGGAGGATTAGGTTCACTCCAGACAATATGTATGGAATCAAGCCCTGGACATGATGAATAATGAGAAATTGATTTCTTAAGCAGATCATATCTCTTCCACGTGTTCATCAAAATGGCATAACTCTTCCTGCGTAAAAATATCAAGACTCCATTAAGAGGAAAGAAGGAAAGAATCTTGCCAATCAATTATTCCTTTTGGTAGGATAGAGATTAATCTGCACATATTTCCGACTAATGATGTCCCAATCCAAGTCATGCTGATCAGATGCGGAATGATTTGAACAAGTGTACAAATGCTAAACTGAAGAAATTGTATGTTCATTAAGTGGTCCAAGTAGCATTCATAATAGACCTCCTCAGAATAGTTTTCCTTTTTCGTTGATTCTTTTAAAGTGGAAACTTGTATACAAATCTAACTTGAAATCTGAGGCAGCAGCAATCCCAAAAATGAAAAATTAAACTCATTTATGTGAATAAATAAGTCAATACAAGTAAATATAGAAACATATATTTCCAAGTCTGTAGGTTATAAGGAACCTGGAAGGCCTTATCAATGCGCTTCCTATCAACCGGCACATCGTGAATCAAACACAGTCAGCAAACTTTTCTAGTTCATTTTTCATTAAATTCAACAGACAAGAATTTTACCAAATGTGGACACATGAAATTAAAGAACTGTGAGAAATTGCAACATAAATATCCAATTAGAATTCGATAACAACCGAGGTTAATAAGAAATCGAAAAGTCCAAAGAAGTCGCACTTACCCCGGAACATCAAGAGGATCAGAAGAAAATACGCTATTATTGGTCCAGCCAATGAACTCCGACGCTCGGCCAGCGAGCGCAAGAAACGTAAATGCGATGCAACACAAAAGAAGCAGCTTGATCTTCGCCGATCCAGCGGTAGTTTTCATTATTTGCCGAAATCTTTGTACACCGCGACGATTAATCCAGGAACCTCCTCCTCTCATCGCCGTTGGCGTGACGCTTTTAAGTGTATTTAGATACAAGTTCCAAGTCAATGATTCGCAGAACAGATCAAACCAGAGCCACTTGGTGGTCTATTGACGAGTCGACTCGTCGGTGCAGTACCGTTGTCGGAAGAGAAGAAGAGATCATAGGCTAAACAAAAAAGCAAGACGTGGAAAAAATGGAGCAAATAGTCAAGTGTTCTGGTTCTAATAGTGAAGCAGCATGGAGGGGCTATAGCTCTTGGGAAGCAGAGGAATGTCCGTCCTCCTTTCACATCTTTTGTTGCTAACTGAAACACAGAGGGTTTTGGTCCGTTTGGATCTTCCCATTCGTGGGAGGACAGCGGAGATTGTTATAGCGTGTCAAACGACTATTTTTTATATTTGCGCCCTCGACCAGAAGCTTGCCTATCATATCATAAGCCGTTCATTTATCTCATCCAGTGATGTCAACTTTGTTTTGGTCACTGCTGGGCCTGGGACCAACAGTCTGCATTTCAAGGTTTAGGCAAGGCAAGGACTTCCACAATCGTTAATAGATTCTCTTGCACAAATTCCGAACTCAAATTTCAAAAATAACAAAGCTTGACAAGAACAATGTTTAAATAATATTAAATTAAAAATATAATGTAAAAAAGTATAACAAATAAAAATTGAAACATGCCAAATGAGAATAAAAATATTAAAAATTAAATGAAACTATTTTTTTTTCTCAAATTGTTATATGATCATATTTTTAAACTTTAAGATTTTTATTTAAAATTGAATTAATTAGACTTGGTTCATCATACACAAGTCCATACGTCATAAATTATTGGATTTGTTCTAAATTGATAATTGAGGGATGATTAACAATCTGAGTTGGGTGTTTTGAATTTGTTATTTATGATTTGAGTGCAGGCTTGTAAGGTAAGGAAGAAGGATGTGTTAAATTTAAAGCTAATAATGTAACTCCGTGAAAGCTACTACTTTGGGAGCACATACCAACAAACACCAAGGCGTCATGGTTTGGCAGCGTGCACAAGGCCCGGTTGAAACAAGTAGGAATGGAGGCGGTGGCGTGTCCAAAACAAAACATATCAAAAGGCTCGTAACGTACAAGATAGAGGATAATTGAAAACGGCTTTCTCAAATTAGTGCTACCAAATTCATGACCTTGACCCTTAAGCGTGGCGAAAAGCCTTACGTTTATTTACTTTAAATAACTTCTCAGGTGTATGTTCTATAAACATATACATTTAGAATTAGAAATTATTTTTGAAGTTTATTTGATTAACAAAATGTTTAAGTTTTAAAAATTAAACAAATATTAAATTATCATAGAATTAACCAAAGTTTGAATGAAAAAGTTCACTTTACTCATTAAAAAACTTGAAATTTAATTTGAAAAAATTGTTAAATAAAATTTAATAAATTTATTACAAAAGTCAGTTGATGAATTAATAAATTTTTTAATAATAAAAATTATTAAAATAAATCTAACTAAAAATTTAAATAAAAAAATTTACCATCTTACCGATTAAACTGATTTGACTGCATAAATTTATGATGAATTAATTGCACAATTGTAGTCAATATAATCATAGGCCTAATAGATCTATCAAGGCCTGTTTTGTTCTCCATAGTAGGCCCAATCTCAGTACAAGCACTAATTGTAGTTAGTACTGGCAGCTCTCCTAGTCCATCTTTTTCTTCTGAAAACCCTAGGCCTAGACCTGGAACTCTCGCACAAGTCACAACTCCTTCCTAATTTTTGGCCTTTCGGAGATCGGACAATGGCGACTACCGAACGCACAGTCCTGCAATTTACGCCAACACCTTCTTCAACGAGCCTGTCGGCGAAGGTCCACCCCTTGGTCATCTTCAACATCTGCGATTGCTATGTCAGGCGTTCTGACCAAGCTGAGCGCGTCATTGGCACGCTTCTTGGCTCCATCTTACCCGACGGCACAGTTGATATCCGTAACTCTTACGCCGTTCCCCACAATGAGTCTTCCGATCAGGTCATTGCTCTCTCTCCTAAAGGCTTTGTTTTTGTTGTTCTCTTCTCGTTATGTCGTCGTTGAATTCTGGTAATTTATCTTTTTGATGATAGAGGAACTTGCTTGAGGTTGTAATTTTCCATTTATTACACTCCTGTTTTCAGTGTTAGACCGCCGATCTTGAGTTTCTTATGGTCATGAAAATTTTGGATGAATACTAACTTGCTTAATATTTCAGATAGTTCCTGTTTTAGTTTGGATGATGTTTAGTATAATTACTTGCAACCTTTTATGTATTGGATGATGTTTAGTATAATTACTTGCAACCTTTTATGTATTAGTTTAAACTTAACTTCAATTTCGAACTTGTTGACAATGCTAAACAAGAAAGGGGTAAATTAGGGTTTGAGCTTATTTTTCATTCATATCTATTTCTGAGTAATTTTCTTCTTTAAACAGAAGGTATTTTGCAAAGCATTTGAACTAGTAAATCAGGATTCTTCATTTCTCTGTAATCCTCTATGTTTATTTCCATTAGTAGATGACCCATGGTTGTTTAAAGTTCAATTTTTAGTCACTTTTATTTTGAAGAATATCCAGGTTCTTCTAAGCAATGGGACAAGTCTTCCATAAGGCAAACATATCACTTTGCAAATTTGGTTTTGGTTGTGATATATGTTCATGCTGTAGATAAGTTTCTTATATTTGATTAGTCTTGCTGCAGGTTGCTTTGGACATTGATTACCACCACAATATGTTGTTGTCTCACCAAAAAGTGAATCCTAAGGAAGTTATTGTCGGATGGTAATTCCACTTGCTATATATGATTTGACGAAATAAGAGAAGGAACACTGAACATTCATTTTACTAGTACTGCTTTGCTTTACTTGTACAGTGAATTTCTAGGGAACACGTTCATTTTACTAGTACTGCTTTACTTGTACAGTGAATGTCTGTTATGATCTTTTCCCAATTTGGCCATCTAATAATTTATATGGATGCTTGCTCTTAACGTTTGCTTTTCTGAGAATCTTATCAGAACCATTTGAGCTTTCAGATATATGGTTGATGTGGAATAAAGTTTGACTCTCTGTAACAAGAGTTAATGAATGTTTCATATGTTCTATTCTTGTGAAGGTATTCAACTGGGTTGGGAGTCAGTGGTGGCAGTGCTTTGATTCATGACTTCTATTCTAGAGAAGTTACCAGCCCTATTCATCTGACTGTTGACACAGGATTCAGGAATGGAGATACTGCCATAAAAGCTTATGTTTCTGTTAATCTATCTCTTGGAGAGAATCAACTGGCTGCACAATTCCAAGAAATTCCTCTCGATCTTCGCATGATTGAAGCCGAGAGAGTTGGATGTATGAACTTTCCTATATTTTCCTTTTACCAAATAATTGCTTCTGCATTCTGGAGCATCCTTGCACACACGTAAGGGTGTATGCATGATCATCCACTTTTCTATGTGGCTTCTATCTGCTCAAATTATAACTGAATATTGTTATTAGTTACATTTATTTAGGGTAACCAGCTAATATGCAACTGCAATTTCTTCTTTTTGTATGTGCTTTTATAGGGCTGGTTAGATTTGTGATGAAAATTGCAAAATTTTTTGTTTTTATTTTTTCTCATTAGGAGAAAGTCAGATGTAGTTTAGTTTTCTTAATTATGATCTATAGGTGAGACTTTACAGTAGTAGAGAAGAAAATTTTATGTTTTTCATGTAATTACTAGGTTCCTGCTTAATTAGCATTCTGGGAGTCAGGAGTTGAAGCCAAATCCCTGCACTATTTTAAATTTAAATTTGATTTGGGTTTTGTGCTTGTAATAAAATTGCAGTTGACATCCTGAAGACAACAACGGTAGATAAACTTCCAAATGATTTGGAAGGAATGGAAACTTCAATGCAGCGGCTACTAGTTTTGATCGATGATATATATAAATATGTGGACGATGTTGTGGTAAGTTAGGATTATATTCTTTTTCTAGTCTTGCGTATCTGTTGCGTGAAACAAGGCTTTGGAAACTTCAGGAAGGGCGTGCCTTACCAGATAATGACATTGGACGATACCTAGCTGAGGCTGTGTCTTCCCTTCCTATACTATCACCACAGGTCTTTGATAAGCTTGTCAATGACAACCTGCAGGTAACATTAGGTTTTTATGTGGATGGATCAATTTCATTCAAACTAATTGTTAAAATTTTATGATCTTTAAGATGATATCTGTTATCATTCACAGTGTTTTATACTTATACCTTACTATTTTAAGTGGAGTCCATTTATATTAACTTTTTACGCTTGGTCCATGCAGGACAATTTGCTATTGTTATATTTGTCAAGCATTACCAGGACACAACTCAGCTTAGCAGAAAAGTTGAACACGGCCGCCCAAATCCTCTAAGTTGTTATCCGACTGAAAAAACGGCCATACTCGTTTTGAAGATTTTGCTGTTGGTAATGTATCCCCGACAATGAGGAATCAACTTTATAATTTTTGAGAAGGCGTTGTTGGTTTAGGGTGGCTATAACACAAATTTATCCTCTGCTGTCGCGTTGATGCTTTAGCTGATGTGCAGAAAATTTGGTATCAGGATAAGTTTTACACTGAATGGTGTTTTTGTTTTGTTTTTAACTTAATATTAATGCCAAAGTTCGACGTTGGAAGCTTTGTCCAAGATATACTGTGGCTTTGGGTTTGCACAAATCTCTTTCCGTCATTTGGTACGAGTCCGAGGAGATCAGATTTCTATTTTTATGTAATAACGAACACGAATATACTCTCTTTTGGATGGCATTATGCTACGGTATAATTGCAAGACAAGGGACTTGAGTCCGAGTTGAGGTTGGGTTTATATAAGCTTATGGGCTTTCTTATCCCTTGAGTTAGTTTTTGGAGTTGGGCGCTTCCATAAGACTTGCAACAATTGCTTTTGGAGTTAGGCGCTTCCATAAGATTTGTAACAATTGATTAGTATCAGAGATAATATCACTCTTTCGAGTGCTCGTATTACAAGTGGTGATGCTAATATCGTAGTGTTTGCCCGGAGTTAGAAAAAGGTCTTAAAACACAGCTAGCAGGTGCTTAAGCTGCAGAGCATAGTGGAATGTTACGGTATTATTGCAAATTATAGGACTTGAGTCCTACAGTGGTTAATAAGGAGTAGTTGACGGGGAGTTTGTATAGGTTTACGGGCCCTTTTAGCTGTGAGTTAAACTTTTAAAGTTCGGTTCTCCTGTGAGGTCTTTATCTCGTTAATCCTCACTCATTCCCCGCTGAGGGACCGTCTTGAAAAAAAACTAAATTAACTAATTCTTTGTTAGAATATTGAATCTTAAGAACAGACTAAGCACCTGAAATTGACAGAGAGTATTCGTTGGCTTTGTTAAAATTCCTTGACAGTACGGAGTCTACCACTTCTAAATTTCACGTTCTAACCACTTGGATAGTAAGGAAGTATAGTAATAGTATCTGTTTGAAAAGATTTTTGAAACTATTTTCGGCTTTCAAGAGCAAGTTTGTATTAAGAAGCTGATTTTAAAGTACATAGTTTCTATTTCCCAAATCACTATATTAATTTTACTTAATTTTAGAACATGATTACTAGATCAATAATTGGATAGGTTTTTTTTTTTTAATGCTATCACTTGGTAACAAAAATAATTTTGATTTACAGTAGTTGCCTTAATTTCATGGTTTGAGATAAACTCTATTTGTCATGTCGATAACATGTAGTGATAAAATTACCATATCGTATTGGACGGCGTCGGTCGGAAAATATACTGTAACATTTAGTATCATGCCACTGGTTGTTATCGATTGGAACTAAGGCTTTTCAATTGATACCAGCCTTTATATAAAATACTAGTTTTGTACTGGCCGAACTTGCGCAATCAAAACTTTCCAAGACCAAATTGCAAAAAGATTTGTATAGTAACCCTAATAGAAAACCCAGCCACCCACTCTGGCATTCTCGACTCTCCCTGTTCTCCTTCAAACTCTCTCACTCTCAGATCTCATTTGTCCGCTGCAGTCCTCAAAGTCACAGCCTCTCACTCTTTCTCTCCCCATCCCCACCCATCTCTCTCATGCTCCAGAAACAACCTAACTTGTCATCTTTTGTTAGGCTGCCATTGCCACTGCCAGCTTCAAACTTCAAGCTTCATCACAGCGTTGCACTCACCCGCTCCCTGCTCATTTGGGTTGTTTTTGTTGCTTTTTTTTTGGGTACAAATTTGGAATATATTAGAAACATAACCTTAATGACTTATTGTTTTCATTATATACTGATGAGTAATGAATTAATGATAATGAGGGTTATATTACGTATAATATTTGGTTATATTTAACGAGGGTTATATTACGTATAATATTTGGTTATATTTATTATATAAATTATTTGTTTTGCCTTTTCGGAATTGAATTATGAAATTCATAGATCTTATTAATTATACAATGAATGAATTAATCTGCCTATATTTTTTTAAAATGTATTTGTTTGAGAATTAAAGAGGTACTTAGTTTTAAAAGAACTTAATATGCAGATTCTAGTAAACTTATATATATTATATTCTTTTGTAGTTCTCTCCTTTTAGGGGGATTAATTACATTCATCAAATTTTCACTTCAAAATATACGATATGAGGTGCTATAACTACTACTTAATGTGTATACATACACAAATTTTCTTTTGTCCACAAGACATTAAACGTGGGGAGAGAGCCTGTCTAACATTTTTAGTCTTAAAAGTTAGAGGAGGCTATCCACTGCTTAATTCCTTTAAATAATTCTTTAAATATTTCCTATTAGAGAAGATTGAAAACCAAATGATAGTTTTCAATGGTGTTGGATTCTCTTCATTGACATAATGTTTCTTTTAAAAGTAAGGAACGGCAATTATTGATGTCTCCATCTAACAACATCGCTTTGTAAGTTTGTTTTAGGATTTTTTATATGAAATTATTAATTTAATTATGACACACCTCTTTACTTATTTTATAGATAAATAGAGGAAAGTTCAAGTACGCCTAATTATTCAACCGATTCAAGTTTAAGAAGATTCAATAATCCAATTTGGGTTCATGCTATATTGGTTCTAAAATGAAAAATCATACTATTTGATCGTATTGCAACAAATATTTGAAAGGTGGGAAAATCACCAGATTAAAGAAGTATTTAGAAGGGATCAAAGGTGAAAAGAAGCCTTGTAAGAAACTAAGGCATGATGTGAAATGACAAATGAAAACTTTGTTTGAAGAATTTCAACACAAGAAAGATATAAGGCAAAGATTGGACTAAAAAATTAGTAGTAAAAGTTCATTTTGTGGTGCTTAGGATGAGAATAGGGATGTCGAAGGTGGTATTTCTACCTAATAAGAAAAGAATGTTGCACTTGATGTTAGGAAAAGAAAAAGACAAGTGCCTAATTTTTTTGTACCATGAGTAACTCTTAAAGTTTAGCCTTTAATCTGTAATGTCTTGCAATCTAAAGAAGTGACTCATAATATGGACATGACAATGGCTAGATGGTGGTATGATTTAGGTATATCATTTAATACTACCTTGTTTTATTATTACCAACCTATAGTAGATGCTGTTGCCTCTTACAGTCCAGGATATAGTGCTTCTTCAATTAATAACTACAGAGATAAACTTCTAAGCAGCTCTGTTTATGAAATAAATAGTTATTTAGATGAAAAAATAACATTACAATAGAAGTCATTTTTGCGACGAAAATTTTTGTCGTTGAAAGACAAACAATTGTTGCAACAACTTTTTGACAATGGTAAAAATTTGTTGCATAGATGATCGCTGAAGCCGGTCGGAAACTAGTATTTATCACGTTTTCAAAAATCATCACCTCACATTTTTTTTGCTATAATCATTAATCCATCATCAAAAGGGATATGAGAGGATAAAAGAAATTGTCATGATTTATTGTGACATTTCAGTTTAGTGGCTAAACATTATTAGCTTCGTTTATGTATGCGTAGGTAATAATTTTTAGAGACTATTTGCTTTTGGTAGCAAAATATATTTAACTATATTTTTCAGAACGTAGCTAAAGGTTACTGGCGACGTTTTAGGGAATGTAGCTAAAAAGATTTGGTGACGATTTTGTAATTACAGCTAAAAAGTTTTGGTGACGAATTTTGATTTTTTACTTTAATAATGTATCATTTAATTATAATAATTGGTAACATTTTTAATACATCTTATTGTTTGTAACATTATTTGAATTATAATTAACATTATTTGAATTATTATTGGTAACATTGCTTGAATTATCATTAAGTAAACGAACATAACAATAAAAATAATTAAAAATTAGAAGATTTTATATAAAAATAAAATGTAATTAAATGTTAATTACAAAATTTAACAAAAAAACATATATACAAACTAAGACCCTTCCTCATTATCACTACTACTTGCATACTCTGACTCAAGTATTTGTTTGACCATCATTTTAAGCTTGGTCAACTTTCATTTAATACGGTCTAATTTTTATTCATTATGTTCTAATTTTTCTTCAGTAAATTCTAACTTTGCTTCAGTATGACCTAATTTTTCTTCATTATGTTGTAATTTAGCCTTAAGCGATTGGTTCTCTCCTTGAAGCGTCATTACATATACTGATCATGATGAGAAAAAGCTAGTTGGCTAGGGCCAAAGCCTAGACCTTTGATGTAACCTGATCTTGTACCAAAGATGTTGTTACAAATGTCATCTATATTTGGCTCATTTACATCAGACAATGATCTTTGCAACAATTCCTGCTTCTTATTCTATTTTTTTAAAAAAATCAATATTTAATTCAAATATAATTAGTGAGTACCACATAAATAAATAAACTTAAAAATTAAACAAAGTTTTACACTTACATAATTATTCTGCGCTTCTTTAGTACAACCTTTACCTTGCAGTGTGTTAGTTTCTAGAGTGTGATCTTATCATACTCTTGTCCATGTAGTTCTTTTTTACTCTATTTTGTTAAAAAAGAATTAAAAATAAAACAAATAATATTCTATTTATTGTTATAATTATGACTTCCAACCAAACAATTTACAAATTCATTTCGTGCGACAATAAATGATTTGGAGCTAATGTTGTGAGAAGTTTTCATTTTACCTTGTTAACTTTGGCTTTCTCACACTTTTCCTAACCAAAATAAATATTCATTAAATTGTGTAACAATATTAATAGAAGAAAATGTGAAGAGAAAGAAGACAAACCTTAACACTGGCATATGCCCAATAATAACCATTTGACTCTAATTTTCTTCAGACATCCGTTTAGAAACAAGTTTCCTTGCCTCCTCATCAGAAGGAAAAGACATGTACTATTTATGCAGCTAATAATGGTGTTTTTGGCCCTTTGTTTCAACAGTAAGGTCACACAGCTTGAAACTTCAAGTTTGTCGATATTGACGATATTAAGCTTCATCTATAAATAGCAAGTAAAAGTTAAATTAATATTTAATAAGTAAAACAAAATTGGATATAATTAATTGAATTGAAAAATTATCCAAACTTTGTCCAAAGCATTCTCTATCAAGATGTCTTGCTTCGATTGCTTGACATACTAAAGGCAAGGCAATTCAGTCCTCACAATGACCCCTAACTCACTAGACAAATTTGTTGATTGAATCTTGTCAACAAGATGACCTTGTGAGTTATAAATAATGAGATTCTAAGATATGTAGAAGTTTTGTGGTTGAGTAATATATATCAACAAGTGTTGAATTTTATTTGAGAAAAAAATGAGTGTAAAATATGGGAAATGGATTTTAAATGTAAGATATCATGCATTATAGATGGTAAATTGTCTAAAAGTGATCACCAAATGGTATAATATCGATGGCTCTTCATTGATTAGAATGTCATAGGAAACTATAATTATCCGCTATTCCATCTAACCAATGAATTCAACAAGGAACCCAAGAGTTTGTAAAGAGCTTAAGATTAATTTCCAATCCAAAGAATCAAAAGCGTTATAGTTATTTTTTCCTCTAAAGACTTTATGTTTATATCTACAATATGAGAAATACAAGAATGCATGGAAGTTCTGTTATGATTATGCTAAAGTGTTAGGAGTGTTCTACTTGTGTTGGTATATATCACATTCTTTCTTTGACATTATACTGATATTTGATTGTTAGAGTTTCAAGTGTTAATACTTATAGTGAAATTTGGCATTGCATACAACAAATATAAATGCAAAACTATTAAACAAGTGTATTATAATAAATACAAAATTTTCTTTTTCATAGGCCCTATTTTGTGTAATGAGCATCGCTCATCCTTCTTCTTTTTAGTTTGTGGTTGTCCGTCCATCCAGGTAAGTCGTCTAACTAATGTCTCCTATATGTGTTGCTATAATAGAACGAGTATTTATGTTTGGGTTTTGCTGAATGCAAAGTAGGTATTGATTTTGTGTTGTTTAGAATATTCTTATAATCAATGATGAGTTTTATATTCTTCTTTAATAGTGTAAGTATTTATGCTTGGGTTTTGTTTGAATCATTAATGAGTAGATGTATGGATTACATGAGTATTTACTATATGTGGAATGAGTTTGAGATCTTATGGATGATCCAATATATAATAATGAAACAAAATTTTGTTCTTTGCATAATCCCTTTAGATGAAACTCATAAGAAATTCATGACAGTTCTTTGCATAATAAACCTCTAGGATGGTATATAAGCTGGAAACCCCGTGATGTAGCTCCCATTAGGCTTATCGGTGAAAAATTCCACGAGTCTAGGAGTTACAGTGAGAACTTGATCTCTTAATTCATATGGTGTAACAATGTCATGTACCATAGTGCTTGTTTAAATTCAAACTTTGGAAATGAATTTGTAGGTAACTAATTCAAACTTAGTGTTAACATAAGAAATTCATAGGTTTAACAAATATGACATTTTTTTGTATAATAAATCTGTAAGATGATATATAGGCTAGAAACCATTGATGCAACTGCCACAAGACATATCGGTGAAAAATTCTACGAGCCTAAGAGTCATAGTAAAAACTTGCTTTATCTATTCATATAGTGTAACAATGCCACGTACTACAGTGCTTGTTTAAATTCAAACTGTGGAAATGAACTTGTAGGTGATTAATTCAAACATGAACACTAGAACTTCATTGTGATTAATTCAAACTTAGTATTAATATAAGAAATTCATAGGTTTAATAGACATGACAATTCTTTGGATAATAAACCCCCTAAGATGGTATATAGGCTGAAAACCCATGATGCAGCTCCCACGAGGTTTATCAGTGAAAAATTTCACTAGCCTAGGAGTTATAGTGAGAACTTACTTTCTCGATTCATATGGCATAACAATGCCATATACCTTAGTGTTTCTTTTAATTAACTTGAATAAAAAAAATTAAAGAAGTTGTAAGTTGTATAGTTATAGGAAATTCACAATGATTTGAGGCATAATATATGGTATATAGGCTAGAAACTCGTGATGCAATTCCCATGAGGCTTATTGGTAAAGAATTCCATGAGCCTAGGAGTCACAGCAAGAACTTGCTTCTCGATTTACAAGTGTAAATAATGTCACATGCCATAATGCTTATTTAAAATCAAACTTTGGAAATTAACTTGTAAGTGATTAATTCAAACATGATTACTTGAACTTCATTGTGATTAATTCTCACTTTTTTAAATAACAGTTTTGAATAAATAAGTAATGTTGATAGATCTTGGATGTATAGATGATTAACACCAAATGATTTCATTAATCCTAAGTTTGTTAAGGGAGTTAAAGTTTTTATTCACTATTTATGTTCTCAACTTGCACATATGAATGGCCCAAAGATCACATGTCCATATAAAAAGTCAAATGTATTTGTTTTTTTCCTATCAATGAAGTGAATCTTCATTTGTTAAGAAAAGATTTTGTTCCAAATTATTTTGAGTGGACACGACATAGGAAGCCATTGATTTGTAGCACCATAAGGGGTAATGAAGTAAACTTGTCAATAAATGTGGATGAGTTTAAAGGGGTGTTGGGGACCCCACCCTTGCGAGTCACGTGTCCGGCATCCTAAGTGACATCTGGACGCGTATCCCATAAAGGTGGCGTGCCCACACCAGCTAATCCTCAATGTGGAACTTCATCTTGACCTCTGCAGAACATTTGTCCTATGACTAGTACTTATAGCCTAAGTCTCTAACTGCTTCTTGATCTTTGATAACCACTTCTTGTTGAAAACCATTATTTAATTGAGTTCTGTAACTAACTCTAACTAAGTAACATTCCAACGTACAGGCGTAACCTCTTCTTTGTATCATCTGCGTTTTCAACTTCATCTATGTTTTTACGCTTCGTTTGTGTTTTACCTATCGTCTGTGCTTTGCCTATCATCTGTGTTTCCTTGCGTCTGCCTTTTCCTTACGTTTGTCTTTCCTTGCATCTGTCTTTTCCTTACGTCTATCTTTCCTTGCATTTGCGTTATGACGTCATCATAGACGATTCCTTCCGTCTGTGTTTCCCTTGTGTCTGTGTTTTTCTTGCGTCTGTGTTCTGACTTCAACATAGACGATTCCTTGCGTCTATTCTTTCCTTGAATCTGTGTTTTGGTGACGTCATCACAGACAATTCCTTTCATCTGTGTTTTCCCTTGCATCTATGTTATGACGTTATCACAAACGATTTCTTTCGTCTGTGTTTTCCCTTGCGTCTGTGTTATGACGTCACCACAGACGATTCCTTGCATCTATGTTTCCCCTTGCGTCTGTGTTATGACGTCATCACAGACAATTCCTTGCGTCTGTGTTTTCTTTATACAGCGAAAACCCTTGAAGTAGATCCCAAAACCTCTTGCAACCTACCTTACTTAATACAAACATAAATCTTTTCAACCACCCTTATTCATTCAATTCCAAGGAAAAAAATACAAAAAACATAAACACCAACTACTTCCCAAAGCCTCAAACTCATTTGAATATCAAATGCAATGTGAAAACTTAAAAGTGGTCATAACAAACCCAATATACATTCCATTCATATTAATAGGCAGAAGTCTTTATAAAGCTTTAATGACTTTCAAGCCACAATACAAAATACACTTGAACTAGTAAAACTTGAAATGTGGCTAAAGCCTTATATTCCTAAAATCTAACTTAAGAATACAAAAGAAAATACACAGACTGGAGTGATGCCTTGACTCTTGACTTACTCAATCTCTTGCTCATCACCTGAACGGGAGGAGGAGAATGGGGGTGAGCTTAAAGCTTGTGGGTAACAATTTTATAATTTAGAAACAAGCAAAACCATTTTCAAAACTCTTTGTCATTATACACTCGGAAACCATAATAATTTCTCATAGAAAAACAACAAACACTTAATTCTCAAAATCCTCACTTAATCAAACAGTTCATGAGCTCTTATAAATCATGCATACATCAAACTTACTAACATTTTAAAGCATATAAGGACATCAGAATGGTTTAGGTAAGTCCAAAACATGACGCACTACACATTTCCATATAATGTTCCTGTGTAGTCATAAACTTGAGGGAGTCCTTGAAGGAGCTCCGTGCCACTAGCAGACAGGTGGGAGAAGCCTATACTTGGGTCAACATGCATGTGACGATTCTTGAGGGACTACCACAAACCTACATAACATGTAATTCATAAATCGAAAATAGTTTGCTCTAAATGGCATCTTGTTGGAAACTTGTTTTTCATGTACATGAGATATTTCAAAGAAACATTCCTGAAAATATGATTTCATAATCTTATATCTTTTCAAAAAGAATCATTTTCATAAATCATCAACACAATTCATGTAGCAAACATGTAACAATCTCACATCCAACCAAGAGCAAATAAATGCAACATCCATGATGCAATTGAAACCATTTTGCTTTCTTGATTTAAGAAAAAAAATGAATGGTTTATTTACTCTATTATAAAAATGTACCCACCTTGAAATCTTTGTTTAGGTATGGCTTAAAGATGTCTTTCCTCTTACTCCCCTTGCCTCTCTTGAACCCCTCTTTGTTTTCCTTCATTAAGGACAAAATTCCCATTCAATAGGAATTCAAATTTGAGAACCCATAAAGCACATTCACTAAAATTGATCCTAGGATTCCTAAACCCATACATTTTTTAAGCTTTATGAACCAAAACCCTTTCAAAATCCAGAAGGTTTTAAAAACCACTTACCTTAAACCCTCACCAAATAATGAGATTTTTGGCTTTATGGAAAGCTCTTCCCTTCCTCTTTCTTTTTCCCTTCTTGAATAACCTCAATTTCTCTCTTTAAGACTAAGAAAAATGTAACCTAGTCCAAAGCTCTATTCTTTTTTCAACTTCACCAAAACCTCTCTTCCTCTCTCTCTTTTACTTTTTGATTTTCTCTCCTTCCTTCAAGTTTTTAGTCTTCTTATTTACAAGAAAATCTTTTCCTCTTCCCATTCTATCCTTAATGGGTGATAAAAGTCACCTTACCCTTCCTTTAATGCCTTAGTGCTTCTAACCTTAAGTAGTTCACCCAAAATATACTTATGCATTCTTAATTCTTCAATTTAATTAACACCATACTATACCCTAACTTAATCTTAATTCTTCCATTTAATACTTCAAATTTCCTTCAATCCATGAAATAGATCCTCCTAAACTTGACACAATAATTTAAACTCCAATTAAAAATGATTTATCTAGCCTAACCACAAAATTTATTCAAATCGTGCTTACTAAAATAATGAAAAAAATTTGGGGCCCAACAAGGGGGGATTGGATTTAGAATAAATAATATGGGTGCAACTAAAAATCCTTACATCTAAATGGTTTATGATGTAGCCGGTTATACCTTTCAAGAAAATATAGAAAATCTTCAAAAGGAACCATGCAAAACAATTTTTTGACTTACTACAATCAGTTAACCAAGAATTATGGCTAAATTGTGAGTTGATGACTTAATTGTCTTCAATTTCTTGAATATTGAACATAAGGTCTAAAGGGCATACCTCTGATCAAAGTTTTGATAAAATTTTTAGTTGGTATAATGAATCATTGTCTCCTACGCATACAGTGGTTGCTAATTTTTTAGTTTGCTAGTTGAAAAAATTGATTGTTGCAGATCAAGATTGATGATGTTTTCAAGAGATGATGTGGAATTACAAGAGTGCAAATTTTTTGGTCAATCCAGGTTCAAACCTAGAAAGCGTATTATAAAACATAAATTAGTATCTTAGAAGCGAATGCATTATTTCTTGCTAACTCCGAGACTTTAAAGACTATATGCCTATGATGTTACTGCGTCTCACATAAGATGGCATAATGAACATAAACAAGAATATTGAATAATGAGTCATCCATTGCATGCACTAGAATGGAAACATTTCAATAACACCAATTATGAGTTTGTAACTGAAAGTTGAAATGTTAGGATGGGGTTTCCTAAGGATGAATTCCAACCTTTTGGTCAATTCGGCTAAAAATATTCATTATGGCCAATTATAATTACTCCTTATAATTTGCCAATATGGATGAGTATGAATGAAGCATATATGTTTTTAACAGTGATTGTGCCAGGGCCTATAAATCCAAAGAATAAAATTGATGTATTCTTACAACCATTAGTATCTGAATTGCATCATCTTTGGGAATATGGTCTGGAAGCATATGATTTGTCTCTTAAACAAAATTTTATGTTGAAAGCAATTTTGATGTGGAATATTAGTGATTTTTTTTATGTATGCTATACTGTCTAGATGGAGCACAGCAGGGAAATTGTCTTGTCTTTATTGTGGCAATGATTCTGATGCATTTTATCTTCCAAACGAGGCCAAAACATCTTGTTTCGACATCCACAAGAAATTTTTTCCTCGAGATCATCCATTTAGATGCAATAAACAAAAGTTCATTAAGAATAGGATAGTATAAACACCTCCTCCCCCTTATAAAATTGGTGAAGAGATATTACAATGGATTGATGAATTAAGGTTGTTGAAAGTTAGAGAACTTGAAGCTAATGAAGTTAATACAAGCTTTAGTAAAAACTCTGATTGGAGAAGACGGAGCATCTTTTAGGATTTGCCATATTGGAAAACTAATTTGATACGTCATAATCTATATGTGACATATATTGAAAAAATTTTTTGACAATATTTTTAATACCATATTGAATATTGAAGGGAGGACAAAAGACAATGCAAAATTACGAGCTGATTTGAAGCTTTTTGTAGAAGAAATGAGTTAGATAAAGATATTCACATTGGTAAATATCTGAAAGCATATTTCACTTTGGGCAAAAAAAAAAGAAATTTTGTGTCAATGGTTAAAAAATATAAAGTTTCCTAATGGACATGTTTCAAACTTGGCAAGGTGTGTGGATACGAGGAAGTAAAAATTATTTGGGATAAAAAGTCATGACTATCATATGTTTATGCAAAGGTTAATTCTATTGCATTTTAGGAGTTATTATTTAATAAGATTTGGGAAGTTATAACAGAATTAAGTTTGTTTTTAACATGCTTAACATCATTTAAATAAAATGAGTTGAAATGGAAAACCTAGAAAGGAAAATTCCAATAATCTTGTGCAAATTAGAAGGGATTTCCCCTCCAAGCTTTTTTTATTGTATGGAGTATCTACCCATGCATTTAGCACTTGAGGCTAAACTTACTGGTCTAGTTCAATATCGATCGATGTATCCATTTGATAGGTAATTATGGTAAATATTTAAGTTGGAGTTATAACATGTTTTAATCACATAATTGTATATCAATAGCTATTTGTAATATAGGTATTTGTATCACTTGAAGAAAAATTTCAAAAAAAAGGCTAGATTTGAAGGTTCGATATATAATGCTTATTTAGTGGAGGAAGTAAGTACATTTTGTTCACATTATTTTCAGCCGCATGTGCACATAAGAGAAAGAAAATGTCCTCGTAATGACAATAGGAGAGGAATGGGTGATGTTGATGGTAACTTATCTATTTTCACATATCCTAAACGAACATATAGACGGTCAATAAGATGAATGTTAATAGAGGAAGAAATAGAGGCTGTGCATGGTTACATTTTATTAAACTGTCAAGAGATTCAACCCTTTGTTCAACAAGTTGAAGTTGATTTTCAAATTACTATTTAGGTTTTTAAAGTTAGTGTTGCTTATAACTAAATTACATAATAATGCATTTAGATTACATGAGATATGATCACGTGAGCTAATGGCCCAAAAACACAAGATGATTATCAATAAAGAAGTTGAAAGACACTTTCCTTGATGGTTTGAGAAATATGTAAGTTTGTGCTTACAAGTATTAAAACGGTTGATTTATCATATCAAAGTGTTCAAATGACATTATACTATTTAATATGATAATTTTGATTGTAGGCCCAAAAAAATACAATAGGGAACAAGTTCATATGTGATCTTGTGAAAGGACCTTTACGAATTGTTAAATCATTTCGGTGCATTTCGTTAATGGATACCAAGTTTATACAGAATATCATGATCATAGCATGACAACAGTAAATAGTGGTATTTGCATATAGGGAGAATTAACAAATTACTATAGTAAAATTATTGAGATACTTGAAATTGAGTACCCTATATTGCCAATAAAGTGAAGTGTGATATTTAAGTGTGATTGGTTTGATCTAACTCCCATGTTGGTACAAAAGTGCACAGCTGATACAATCTAGTTGAAATCAACCAGCAAAGAAGATTTAGACAATTTAAACCTTTTGTGATGGCGATGTAAGCGATCAAAGTATATTATGTCCTTTTTCCTAGCTAACAACAAGATAAGTTAGATTGGTTGGCCGTTTGTAAAGTAAAACCTAGAGGTGTTTTTGAATTACAGGGAAAAGAAGAAAATAAGAGAACTAAAAGTGAAGCGTTTTAGGAAGATGTTTATGAAATAAATGCATTTGTTACATATGACGAGAATGAACCTTTGAACAATCTAAATAATGTCTATGTTGAAATTTTTACTAGAGAGGATGGGGAGGGCGAGAGATCTAAAGAGGAGCTTGAGTTTGATTATAATTCTTTAGAAAAGAAGATGATGATAATTTTGATTTACAATTAAATGATCATGATAGTGATTAATTTGTGTTTATAATAAAATATTATATGAATAAATCTATTATTGAATTAATAATATATTGTTATATATTTAATTTATATTGTTCTATTATCGGAATATTCAATTAAATGTGAATTTTAGGTTAAAAATATGCCACTGAAAAGAAAATAGGATAT
Source organism: Erythroxylum suave (assembly GCA_027563595.1). Taxonomy (NCBI): domain Eukaryota; kingdom Viridiplantae; phylum Streptophyta; class Magnoliopsida; order Malpighiales; family Erythroxylaceae; genus Erythroxylum; species Erythroxylum suave. The sequence goes on along the minus strand of JAOSBN010000179.1, from coordinate 15,024,273 downwards.
GATGTGGCCAAGGTTAAAATTACCACAATTTGTAGTTAGTTACTTTCTAGGTGAAGCATCACATGCTGCAGCTGCTATAGAATCAGTTGTTGTACCTCCAACTAGTACACATTAAGATGAGGCATCACCTTCTATATCTACTGTTGGACCATCTAGTAGCCTTGCTACACCATCCAGTAGCCTTACACTATCCACCACCTTTATATCAATAAAGATATTAGGGGTAAATGTTGCAGATGAAGAGGGTGACTTCTAGTCTGGAGTTATAGTTGGAAGAACGTACATCATGATAGTCAACAATTTGTGAGTGAAAATACATGCATGATACCACCATTGGTTTATACTGAAGTTATAGGTTTTAATTTGAAAATGATCTAAAATTGCTTATATATTAGGTTGGTTCCATCTAGAACGTGTTTAAGAAACATAACATCTAAGTTCAAGGAGAAGATTGATCTTGAAGGTTATATATGGAAGAATGTCTCTCAAGCGACAAAAGATTTTTATTATTAGAAGTTTAAGGCACAAAAAATATATTCTTCCTAATTAATTTTATAATTTAATTAGATAAATATTGTAGGCTATAAGTATTTATAGTATGTTTTTTCTTTTTTTTGAAAAGAACTTTTTTAGGATTCCAAATTTGATGCAGTAATTTATAAAGTATAGGAGAGACAAGCTCATATATGCTATAGAGATTTTTTGTGTGCGCTACACAAGACTAATGTACAACCTCCATATATATAATGAAGAAATATGGAGATGTTGGCAGCAATATTGGACATTACCCAAGACAATGTCCATTTTAGAGCACAATTTTGCCAATAAACATGGATGACCGAGGGGAGAGAGTCTTCCCGTACACACTAGAGGATCTATTACTTACCAAGAGCATGCAGAGAAACTTGTAAGTATCTACACTTTATATTCTATTTTTTTTACTTTAATGTATTTCAATTTAATTTGATGTGTGAATTTTAGAATGAAAATATAATGTATTATGGAGAATGATAATGTTATAAATGTTTGGTGTCATATATGATGGTGCTGTTAGGTTTCTTTCTTTTTTCAACAAAGAGTAAATATCATAAAAATAGAGGAACCTCTGTCGAAATTTTTTAAAATTGTGGTTCACTTATAACATTTTATTCTGATGCAAGAAAAATCCATAGGCAGGAGGACTACACCTCGTCAGCTTTTTTTGCACACCTACACTAAAAAGCAGAATGGTGTGACCTTTATCAACACCCAATGAGAGAACTTAATGTATGTGAAATTTATGATTTAATATTAATTCTTAATAATATCACTTATTAATATAAACATTGGCTCCTAATAAGACTAAATACAAGAAAGCATTCAACGACAGTCTTAACACTCTGAAATGGTGATAAAAGTCAGGCACATTTTGATGCAGTGGGTGTTAGGGACTGTTGTGGAAGGATCTTTAACTTAGGTTCATTTGTGAACACATGCTATTCGCAATCCTCCACGTCCAGTACAATTGCATCTAGTAGGTGGTCGACATCCAATGGGAGAGTCATTCAGCTAGAGAGCACAGTACAGATGCTAGCAACTCAGTTGCAACAATCGATGGAGTACATAGCCCAACTTTGTAATGAGATGGTTGAGTTGAAGGGGAGGGGCAACACCTCATCGCAACAGTCAGACAATCTACCTTCACCAGCTGCCTAGCTTAGTTTTGCTACTCTCAAGTCATTTTGCATGAATTACATATTTTTTGCTGTAGATAATAATTTTTATTACCAATTAAGATAATTATTACTTTATATTATTATTCAACTTACTGTTTAAATAATAAAAATTTAATATATTATCACCAGATAACTGTAGAAATTAAATATCAATCATAAGATTACCAATCAAAATTAAGTTTATAACTTAAATGTATGAAAAATAAAAAACTATATCGGTGCATTTATTGACTGAATTATCATATATGTTGCTAAATTTAGTATTAAATTTACCAACGAAATAAAAACATTCCATCGGTAAATAATTTACTGACAGAAAAACTTACTGTCGTTGTTAAATTTTCTGACGAAACTTTAATAACTTGATCTTCACTAAATTTATCGACAAGACACAACTTACTGTCACTAAATGTTTTGAAAAATATACAATACTTGTCCGTCAGTAATATTTATTGACAGGCTTAAAAATTTTGTCACTATATTTAGCGACGGAAAAATTGTTTGTCAGTAAATCCGATAAAATATTTCTATTCTGTTGCAAAAAATTATCAATGACCATTTTTCTAATGACTCCGCAGTTGGTAATTTTTGTCAGTAAATTCTCGTTTGCCAACGGAAAACCTTCACTTTCTATTGGTAATTTCTATCGCAAAACACCTATTTTCTTGTGTGAAATTATACTTAAAGATCATGAGTTTTGATCACAATGTCAAATTTTCATCCAAGTTTGTGAGTCTTTGGTGAGAATACTTCATCTGATTGATAATAACAAGAAGGCAACAATAAGATATTTTTATATTGTTATAGAGAGGATAAAGGAAGCAATCAAGGCCAATATGAAAATAGGTTTTCTTTATACACACCTTATCTTATAGTCATCAATGAGAGATGGGAAAGTAACTTTACTCTCTGTTGATTGTAGCTAGGGTATTTTCAAATCCTAGATTCTATTTTAAGACCAAGTTTTATAGAGAAAGATGAAGTTAATAGGGGAACTCTATTAATTATTACAATACATATAAGATATACTAGACCTCCTAAGCTTATAAATGAAAGTTTATGAGGATCCTTCTAATGATTTTGGGATGCCCATGATATTTGTCAAAGAGAAAAACTTAACCCAATTATATATTTTCAGTTTTATTACTTATTAAAAATTAATATCACTTTATTTTGTTTATAAGGATACTTTTATTTTCTTACAATCACTTAGTTAGGTCAATTCGAAAGTGGTGTTCCAAAATTGCGAATGTTTGCAATTTGAATTCTAAGTCAATATATGAGTGCAACAGGGAGTAAAAGGAATTGAAGCAACTTTGAATTCATCAATTTAAAGAAAAGGAAAAGATTGGAACATAAAAAATTAAATGACTTGGGCCTTTGTTTGATACAATTTAAAACTTCAAGAAAGATACGTTATTAACATTATTATTTTGAATATATTTTTTTGTAATTTCTTAATAATTTAATTTTATTTGTTGATTAGGACTCTTGATAAAATAAGTAATTATGTATATCCAATTTACCTTAACCATCTCGATCTTTTAGTGGATTGGGTTTATTAGGAACCGAGTTTGATAAATTAGAGTGACTTGGAAGATAATTTTGGAAGAAAAAGTGTTGAAATTGTCAGTTGATGCAATGAATTTGAATGATGGTGATGATAAGGCTCCTCTCAATGATGAGGATTTTGTACCAAAATGAGAATTCAATGCATTTTGAGTTGATATATAATTGAATGAAGTTTCGAGTTTTCATTTCACTCTTCTTTTAATTTCATTTATATTTGATGCATATTTTAAATTCTATATATGCAATATAAATAAAAAATTTTAACTATAAATATTTTTGTTTCAGGTTTCGCTTTTGGTTAACTATGTTCCTCGTCATGAACTTTTTTGTAATTCTTATGGAGTAATAAAAACTTTATTATTCTTTTTATTTGATGTTTTGATGTAATTATTATTTATTATATGATGAAATTGTAACATTTTAAGTATTTTTTATTATCCCTAATTTTATATTTGTATGATAATTGAATGATCTTTTTTATATTAATTGTGGTTATTGTTTATATATGAAATATGTGAAAAGTAATACCAGTAGAAATCAATAAATTATTTTTATTTCAAATATCAATTATTATGATTTTTGGGGATAGAGTTGATGTAAAATTATAAACTATATAACACAATATATTAAAGGATTATTTTGTAATTTTCAAAAATTTGGAACTATTTTATAATTTTTAAAATTTATCCAACATGATACCTAGTATTGATTGGTATTATTAAAGTATTGTACTAGAACCAAATATAGTATTGGTATTGATATGGTATTCATAACATTGATAATATGGCATAGGCATATATAAGCTCAAATGACAACCTTAACATAAAATATAAACGAAAAGAAGCCTCCACTGTGCAACTACTTGAATAAAAATATTATCACACAAAGGTTGCGTTCCTACAATATTAATATAAACTGAACTACGAACGGAAAAGGAAACATTCATATTGGTTTTTTTAAGATTTTTGCAATCTATCTATGGTAGTTAATATTCAGCAATCTTCTATTGAAAATATTGGCAAATAAAGACCCAAAAAAGGACAAAGTTTAAGAGTCATCTTGCTCTAATATGGTCTAACCTAGCCTATACTTCTCAACTCCTTTTATCTTTCAATAAATTCCTTTTTCTCACTCTAGCAACATTTCTTTTTTCTTTTGGTTCTAATCTTTTTCTTATCAGTAACATCAAATGCAAAGGCCACCAAAATTAAACACTCACTTAGCAATTTTCTTCAATCTTGCTTTCGTTAACAACTTCTTTACGTAAAAAAAATCACATGTATTCTTGAAATTAATCACCTAAAGATTAATTCTTAACAAACTTTATGAATTATAATTGTTTATGTATTATTTTGTGAAGATGTACAATGAATTTATACATGCTTTAAGATAAAGAGAATATGTATAAGATAGAAACCAATGAAAAAAATGAATAGTTGAGATATCTATCCCTAAAGTATAGAAAATGTTTTGCATATGTTATTAGCCCCTCAAAGCTTACTGGGGTTGTGACTGTTAGCTTACCCTGTAGTTGATAAAATATAGAGGATAATAATGCTTTAGTGAGAATATATCAATTTGATTAGATGAAGAGATATGTTTGATGTAGAGAGCTTGTTGGCAACCAAGTCCTGAACAAAATGAATTTCAATGTTGATATGCTTAGTATAAGTATGAGAGATTGGATTTGTAGCAAGGAAGATAGCCCTAAAATTGTCATACCATAAAGTAATGATATGTTTAGTATAAGTATGAGAGATTGGATTTGTAGCAAGGAAGATAGGCCTAAAATTGTTATACCATAAAGTAGTTTCGAGAGAGGTTTAACAAGGAGAGTTGTAATCCACCATAGTTTTGCAGTAGTGAGAACGATATTCCTATACTCAATTTTAATACTAGATTTGGAAACAATAGGTTATTTTTTGTCACTCCAAGAAATGAGATTAGGACTAAGTAAAATTCAATCCCCAGTAGTAGATCAATGACCATTATAACTGCTAGCCTAGTCAGCAACACAGTATGCTTAGATGGAAAGGGAGGTAACGTGGGTAAAGTGAAGGCCAAGGGTGGTAGTGGAGATAAGGTACTGTAAATTTCATTTGATGATAGTTCAGTGAATACAGGTAGGACAGTGGAGAAATTGAGAAATTTTATTAATAACAAACGAAATGTTAGGACGAGTAAGACAAAGAAATTGAAGGGCATTAATAGTACTCCAATATTCAATACGATTAGAAATGGGATGACTATGACTTTTGGATTGGAGAATGAAAGGTGTAAGTGGAGTGGTAGTAGATTTGCAGGTATTGAGACCTGCATAGTGAAGAAGATCTTTAGTGTATTGAGTTTAGGTAAGGAAAAGGCCATTAGGGATGGGTAGAGCTTTAATGCTATAGAAGTGATGTAGAGGACTAAGATCTTTAATAGAGAAGGTGATAGAGAGTTCATGAATGAAAAGTGATGAATGAAGAAGAACCAGTGACCAAGATGCCATTAATGTAGACCAAGACATAAGTTGTATGAAATAGATTGATATGAATAAAAAGGAAAGTGTCATATTTGGTAATAGTAAAATAAAAATCATGAAGTTTTTAACTCAGGCAATGAAATTGGGCATGTGGAGTTTGTTTAAGGCCATAAAGAGCCTTTTGTATATGATAGACATACGAGCGGTTATGAGGATATAAGAGAGGTTATGAGGATCAATAAAAGCAAAAGGTTGAGACATAAACACTAGTTCATTGAGGTGAACATGAAGAAAGGCATTATTGACATTAAGTTAAAGAATAGGTCAATTTTGAGAAAGAGAGTAAGTGTAAGGATAATACAAACATTGGTGGGTTTGACAATAAGACAAAAGGTATTAGTATAATCAATAACTAGAGCTTGATGATATCCTTTGGCAACTAGACAAGCTTTGTAATGGTCAATAGTAACATCAGGTTCTCTTTTGGTGGAAAAAATCCATTTAGAGCCAATAATACTGGCATTAGCAGGTGGTGGAACAAGTGTCCAGGTGTGATTATAATGGAGAGTATTAAACTCATCAAGCATAACTTGTCACCAATGTGAAAATTTATTAGCTTTGGTGAAGGAAGTGGTGTAAGAAGTGGATGGATTTTGGATGATAATAAAGTAAATGATGAATTTAGAGAAGGTTTAAGGAATATCAATGTGATTATATGAGCAAGTGATATTTGGATGAGAACGCGACGAGGAGGAGGAATTATTGGATGTGGGGCAATGGTTAGAGGGGTGAGAACAATATGGTATAGTTAATGTGATGGTAGGGGAGGAGGGTCAGGAGGTAGGTGGAGAATAGGTATCATAGGAAAGTCCATTTTCAAGTAATCGAACATGACCAGAGATATAGAGTTTACAAATGTGAGGGTCTAAACAATGATAATCCTTAGATTGAGAGAAGTAGCTAATGAACAAATATTGGGTAGATTTTGGTGACATCTTGTCATAATAAGAGCAACCTATAAATGGAAAACAAGCACAAAAAATACATAAAGACATGAGAAAGTTATTATAGTAAGAAATAAGACTTCATGAGGAGACTTATGGTAAAAGACATAGTAGGTAACAAGTTAAAGAGAAAAAAAGTAGTAGACATAGTAGGTAACAAGTTAAAGAGAAAAAAAGTAGTAGAAAATACTTCAAACCAAAAGGATTTGGGAGAAGAGGCATGAAGAAGAAGTGTGAGACCAATATTAGTTACGTGAAGAATTTTCCATTCTATAAATCTCTTTTGTTAAGGGGTATAAGGTTAAGATATACAATAAGTAATGCTATCAATAATGAGAAATTAAGCAAAGTGAGTTTTGTTAAGTTCAAAAGCTCCATCACTTTGAATTTTTTTTAATAATAATAGAGAATATTTTCAAATGTTGTCTTAAAAGTTTGGAAGTGCGAAAGAACTTGAGAGTTGTAAGTTAATGGAAATCTAAAAGTACAAAAACTGTAATCATTAAACACAAATATTGAAATATCAAAAAGCAAGGAGAGACGGAGAGAGGGATAAGGTCCCCAAATGTCATAGTGAATAATTTATAAGATATTAGTAGAGACACAAAAAGATAAAAAGAAATGAAATTTTAGCACTTTGCATTTTAAGACAAGAGGTATACTCATTTTTGACAATTGATTTTGAAGGAAAAAGATGAGATAACTTAGAGAGTGTAGCTAAATAGGGATGACCAAGATGTTATTGTCAAAAGGTGACTAAAGCAAAAGTGGCACTAAAAGTAATGATATTTTTTAAATTGAGAGGAATCTTCAAAGGATAAAGATTATTGTAGGTTGAACATGCTAGTAATGGTTTCTTGGTGTGAAGGTCCTTCATAATATAACCAAATGAATTAAACATAATAAGACAATAATTATCTTTGAAAAATTTACTAACAGAGATACGATTATTAGTGAGGTAGGGAACAATTAAAACATCATTAAGATAAAAAGAACGAAGCGAGATAGAAAAAGATAAATGACCAATGGAAGAAATAGGGAGTGTTTAATCATTACCGATAAGCATTTGATTTGGACCATTATATGATTTTTCAAAACGCACTAGTTGATGGTGTGGCATCATGTGAGAAGTTACACCGGTGTCAGGTAACCTTTCAAGGATAGTACTAGAATTATATTGAGGATTCTTAGAAGATTGGATGTTTAAGACAATAAAGGTAGCAAAGAAAGGTTAAGATTCTAGGAAAGGCCTATAGAGACGATTTCAAGATTCAAAATATTAGAAATAATAGTGAACAACAACATTCCCTCATTTCTAACGTTAGGTGGAATATGGGCTGGACTAGAAGTCTAGAATGTGTGCAAATATTTTAGCTAGACCAAGATTATGGATAGGTATATAAGGGTTTTAGACTAGATCAAAATGTGTGTAACTATTTTACGTTGGACTAGTATTATGGATAGGTGTATAAGGGTGTTCAACTGTGTAGGATGAAGGTGGACCATATGACCCAGAGATAAAAGGGCCAAAAGCTTATATCTCAGAGGAAGATCCATGGGTAGGGTAAAAGTAAGAGCTAAAGGATTGACATCCCTGTCACCTGTAGAGCTTCCTTAAGTCCTAATGATGTGATATAGTCTTCTGCAAATCTAACGTTGCGTATGGTTACTGTAATCCATATTCTGAGACAGAACGAAACAAAAATTTGGAGACAAAACAGAACAAAAATTGGAGACAGTGAGGTGTTTGGGTGTGATGGAAAAAATAGATAAAACTGTGTTCATCTCAAGAACAGAAATGTGTTTGGTTACAGTTGACAAAACATAAAAAATAGTGTCAATGACCAAAGTACCCCTGCAGTATAATATGATTGAAAATATGTAATTCATTGATTATTTTAAAACGAATGATTTGTATTAGTATTTTTTTAATTGTATCTATAAATAAGGAATTAAAAAAATGAGTAACATAAAAATTTAATGAAATGAGCTATTGAATATTAATGTTTTTTAGGTCAGAAAAGATAGTTTAACATCTTTGGATTAATTGTTTCTGTTTAGAAAAATGGATTAATTATTTCTTATTTCGACCAATAAAAATTTTATTTAATTTCTTGATTTTAAAATTTTAAATTTCTAGATTTAGTTACGTTGTTTTGTATTAAAATAATATAAGTATTTTTTTTGAAAAAAAGTAATAATATAATTTTTTATTATTTATGAAAAACAAATTTAATAAAAAAATAATATCATAAATTTTATTTCCAATCATTTAATTTACTTTCTTAGAAAACATTCTTCCTATTTTTCACTCACCCGAACATTTTATTATTCTTAAATGAGGCAAATTTAATTTTTTTCTAAACCCAAAATGTTGGCGTTTAACAATTGAAATCAACGTTGTTTACATTATTTGTATCTCTCGACTTTAGCTTGGCTTTGTAAATATGCACAAATAAGCCATAGGATTTGCAAGGTTCTGTCGCTATTTCTCACTGATACATACAAATTTCTCGATTCTACGAAGCTATGTTAGAATCCCAGACAACCACTACACTGCCGCCGGACCAACACTCACCATCGGCGGGGCTTGTCCAACAAGAATTCAAGAAAACTCAAGTGGTGTCAGGGGGTATTTTTTTTCCAATTTTAATGTATTTTGTTTTTGTGATAGGCACAAGAAATCTTGTCCCACAATTTTGGAAGGAACAAAAAATTTATGTTTTTGTCATCCGGAGTTAGAGCAAAAATAGGCAGTATCAGCAACCAAACACTACTGAGCATAAGATTTTTGTGTTTTGTTATCTGTCTCCACTGACGGAGACAGTAACCATACTCTACATAAGAAACTATAAAGACTGTCTCAAGTGATGGTGGAGAATGGTAAGTGAGGAGGCTTTACTTGTCAAGGAGCAATTTCATAAGAGCCAGAGGATTGACATCCCTGTCACCTGTAAAGCTTCCTTGAGTCTTAATAATGTGACATAGTCTTCTGCAAGTCTAAGAAACTATAAAGACTATCTCAAGTGCTGGTGGAGAACGGTAAGCGAGGAGGCTTTATTTGTGAAGGAGCAATTTCACCAAAAGTGTAGTAAAGGTCAAGGGTTTTCTCATTGTTTAATCATTATAATAAAAGGTTCATAATCAGGAGGGAGGCCACTTAGAGTGAATAGGATAGTAACTTCATCAGATATGTCACAAATAGCATCTAATTCATAAAAGGTGGTGGATATGAGAGTGAGAAAATCAAAGATGGAGGTCGATCCTTTCTTCAACATATGGAGTTACGGTTCAAATCGAGTCTAAAAATCAAAGAATTAAAAAATAAATCTAACCTAATATTTACAAATGAAAAAGCATGTTTCATGTTGGGCCCAGAATTTTTTAATTTATTTTAGTAAGCATGATTTGAATAAATTTTGTGGTATTGTTAGATGAATCATTTTATTTGGAATTTACTTATTATGTCAAGTTTAGGAGGATTTATTTCATGGATTGATGGAAATTTGAAGTATTAAATGGAAGAATTAAGATTAAGTTAGATTGTAGTATAGTGTAAGTTAAATTGAAGAATTAAGAATGCATAAGGGTATTTTGGGTGGATTACTTAAGGTTAGAAGCACTAAGGCATTATAGGAAGGGTAAGGTGGACTTTTCTCACCCATTAAGGGTAGAATGGGAAGATGAAAAGATTGTCTTATAAATAAGAAGACTAAAAACGTGAATGAAGGAAAGAAGGAGAGAAAATCAAAAAGGAAGAAAGAGAAAGAAGAAGAGAGGTTTCGGAGAAGTTGAAAAAAGAATAGAGCTTTGGACTAGGTTACATTTTTTCTTAATCTTAAAGAGAGAGTTTAAGTTTACTCAAGAAGGAAAAAAGAAAGACGAAGGGAAGAGGTTTCTTTAGAGCCAAGAATCTCATTATTGGGTGAAGATTCAAGGTAAGATTGATTTTAATCTTTTGGAGTTTTGAAAGGTTTTTGGTTCAAAACGCTTAAGAAATGTATGGGTTTAGGAATTCTAGGGTCAATTTCATGCTTTGGTTCTTTGAGTTTTCCAATTCGAATGTCTGTTGATTTGGGACTTTTATAAATGTTGAAGAAAATCAAGAGAGATAAGAGGAGCAAGAGGAGAGGCACATTTGAACAATTTTTCAAGAAAGGAAACTAAGGTAGGTACATTTTTATAATAGAGTAAATAAGCCACTCATTTGTTTGTCATTGAATCAAGAAAGCTAAATGGTTTCCATTACATCATGAATGTTGCATTTATTTGCTCTTGGTTGGATGTAAGATTGTTACATGTTTGTTGCATAAATTATGTTGATGAATTATGAAAATGATTCTTTTTGAAAAGATGCAAGATTATAAAATCAGGTTTTCAAGAATGTTTCTTTGAAATACCCTATGTGCATGAAAAACAAGTTTCCAACAAGATGCCATTTAGGGCAAACTGTTTTCGATTCATGAATTACATGTTATGTGAGTTTGTGGTAGTCCCTCAAGAACCATCACGTGCACGTTGACCTAAGTATAGGCTTCTCCCGCCTGCCCGCTAGTGGCATGGAGCTCCTTCATGAACTTCCTTAAGTTTACGACTACACAGGACCATTATATGGAAATGTATAGTGCGTCATGAAATGGACTTACCCAAACCATTCTAATGTGCTTATGTGCTTTGAAATGTTAGTAAGTTGATGCATGTATGATTTATAAGTGCTCATGAACTGTTTGATTGAGTGAGGATTTTGAGAATTAAGTGTTTTTTATTTTTCTATGAGAAATTATTATGGTTTTCAAGTGCATAATGACGAAGAGTTTTGAAAATGATTTTGCTTGTATCTCAATTATAAAATTGTTACCCACGAGCTTTAAGCTCACCCCCTCCCAATTCTGTCCCAATCAGGTGATGAGCAAGAGATTTGAGTAAGTCAAGAGTTAAGGTAGCACTCCAGTTTGCATATTGTCTTTTGTATTTTTAAGTTAGATTTTTGGAATTCAAGCCACGTTTCAAGTTTTACTAGTTCAAGTGTATTGTATATTTTGATTCTCAAACTCAATTGGATGTACTGTGACTTGAAATGCCATTAAAGACTTCTGCCTATTATTATGAATGGAATGTATTTTGAGTTTGTTATGACTACTGTTAAGTTTTCACATTGCATGTGATGATCAAATGAGTTTGAGGCTTTCGGAAGTATTTGGTATTTATATTTTTGTTGTATTTGTCCTTGGAATTGAATGGATGTGGGTGGTTGAAAAGATTTATGTTTGCATTAAGGAAGGTTGCAAGAGGCTTTGGGATCTACTTCAGGGGTTTTCTCTGTGTAAGAAAACACAGACGCAAGGAATCTTCTGTGATGATGTCATAACACAGACACAAGGAAAACACAGACGAAAGGAATCTTCTGTGATGACGTCAGAAGAAAGACGCAAGGAAACACAGACACAAGGAAAACAAAGACAAAAGGAATCATCTGTGATGACGTCAGAAGCTAGACGCAAGGAAAACATAGATGAAAGGAATTGTCTATGATGACGTTAGAAGACAGACGCAAGGAAACACAAACGTAAGGAAAACACCGACGAAAGGAATCATCTATGATGACATTAACACAAATGCAAGGGAAAACACAGACGAAAAGAATCATCTTTGATGACATCATAAGACAGACGAAAGGAAAGACAGACGCAAATAAAGACATACGCAAGGAAAGACAGACAATAGACCAAACACAGGCGATAGACCAAACACAGACGATAGCCAAACCATGATAGACCAAAGACAGACGATAGTCAAACCTAGACGATAGACCAAACACAGACGATAACCAAACCCAAACGATAGACCAAATAGAGACAATAGCTAAACCTAGACGATAGACCAATCATAGATGAAAGCCAAACCCAGACGATAGACCGAGCACAGACGATACAAAGAAAAAGTTAAACCAGTACGTTGGACAATTATTTAGTTGAAGTTAGTTACAGAACTTAACTAAATAATGGCTTTTCAACAAGAAGTGGTTATCAAGAAGCAGTTAGAGACTTAGGCTATAAGTACAAGTCAAGGGGCAAAATGTTTTGAAGAGGTCAAGATGAAATTC
>JAOSBN010000179.1:14984952-14997423 GCA_027563595.1 Erythroxylum suave | reverse complement strand
CTCACTTACGACATTCACCATGGAAGCTCCTCTCAAATTTTTCAAGCTTTGTGACAAGAAAGTGAAGGAGAATCAAGTCAATTAATCGATGCAAAACGGTAAGCCTCGATCCCGACACTTGATTCTACCAATTGGAATTGGGTTTCTCATTTTCTTTTACCATAACTATGAAACCCACTTGATGAAATTTATGGGTTTGTTGATTTTGATGATGGATTCTTATTCTTTGATGTCTAGTGAAAAATTCACATAAGGAAACTTTCACTTTTATGGTGGTTTGGGGCTAAACCAAAACCTAGGGTTTTGGAGTTCAAAGCTGCGGAGGGAGGTAGATTCATATGTCCTCCTTATACTTTTTTTGAGCTGTTTAACTTGTGAATTTGGAGAAACTCAAAACTTGGAAGTTTTAGATACAGGTGTCTTCTATATCCCTGAATTTTTTTTATGAATTTAGGGTGAGCCAAACAAATGATAGAAGTCCCGAATTGGTACTGGTTTAGAATACCAGTGGGACTGAAATACGAAATGAAAGTTGATTGTTTGAGGACTTTAGAGTCAGAATTGGATGAAGAGTTCTTATTATGAAATGCTTTAAAATGTGTCATTTAAGTACTGTATAAAGGGAATTTTAATTGGATGAATTTCCTATGAGAGATGGCTAAATAAGTGAAGGGTGTTGCTGACCTTAGTGACACAGAAGAGAACAGAAACAGGACAGCTTTATAAAAATCACGATAAATACAAAAGTCATCATTTTTTAGCCTTCTTTGGATATGTGATAGCCATATGAGTCTATTGAAAGCTGAGATTTTAATCACCTCAATTGGATGAGAAAGAATAAGTTATAATGATTTGAGACAGGAAGGGTCCATCTCATGATAAAATATTAAGGCTGACTGTAAATGAGATATTTGGAAGCCTTAATGACTGAATTAGAAAATGGTCATAAAAGGAAAGATGTGAATTTGTGTGTTAAATAGAGGTCTGGAAAGTTTAAGAAACATTGGACCTATGTAGAAAAAGCTATACCTTTTCGAATGAGATCTGCGCAGATGAATCAATTAAACCGAATAGGTTCAAGTATGATTTAGCTAATCAAGACAGAAAGAATCAAGTATTAGAAATTGTGAGCTAAATTTGGACATAATGAAGTCTAAGACTCCTAATTTCAAAGGAAAATTTGGTTTGAAACAAATTTGGCCATTATAGAAGAAAATATAACTTATAATGTTATTTGTTAAGAAATGAGATTTATGAAAAAATGACTAATGCGGGTATATGTACTTTTTATGCATGCTACCCAATAGCTTATAAAAGTAGACGAGGAATAGACCTAGAAGTCATACCTAGTACCTCTCAAGTTCAAGAAGATTAGAAAAGAGATAAGAACCCCTGAGATAGTCGAGGTGAGTATAATCATGCTACTATACTTGTGTAGTAATCCTTTTTATCTTGCGGCTTGTTGAATTGTTCTCGAATCTGTATGACTTATTTGATATATGACTCCCTGTGATTGAGCCTAGCATGTTTTAAGCTAGTCTGGCCAGATGATATTCATATTCTTTGCATCTTTTGGCTCCCTTGTTGTGTTGAGCCTATTGATTGCAATTCCTTGATGAATCATGTTTTTTTTAGCCATGATTGATGAGTTCCTAGGATACCCAGCTGATAGGGTATATTATCAGACTATGTGCACATAGGTAACCCGTCGGTGATGGGTCAGAACCGAGTCTTACCTGGATTGGGCAGGCCTCTAGGGGCAAGTTTAGGCCAACCTTATCTAGAATCAGAAAAGGGGAGATATGCCGTACTAACATGCCTTTGTCTCTTCCTAAGAAATTTAGAAAATCAGAACTCAGAAATGAGAAAGCCAAGAATTTGAAATCTTGGAACTCTATCAAAGAAAGAACCCATAACTCATAAAAGAACCCAGAACTTAGAAAAGAATTAAAAAAAACAAATTCTTTTTATAACAGAACAATCCATATTAGGACTTATTATTGATATTCACGTGATTGTTGCATTTGAGATTCCTAACTTTTTATTTATTGATACCATATATTGTTGTTTGAAATGCCACAGACCATCCTTGTGAAGCTAGCCTTATGTTTCCAGCCTCACAAGCATGGTAGCATGTTTATAACTCACTGAGTCATGTTGTAGACTCACCTCTCACTATTATCATTTCAGGGGATTAGCAGATCATACAAGAGAGAAATCCAAGCCTTTTGAGACTAGCTTGGACAATCAGACAAGTAATTTTTTTTGACATGATGTTAACTACAAATGCTTATAGTTGCTCCATGGTTTGTCATAATCATGTGTACATGATACATGTATGAATATGCTTGTTATTGAGAATGATGTTAGTTGATGTTATGAATGATCATAGATTGGCAGATATTAAGTGGATAATGTATGTTAGAATTATAGATTGAGATCCTTACTTCATTCAAAACTGTTAAGCAGGTATATGGGTGAGTAATCAGACAAATGAATGGGTCATGTCGAAATTTCAGTAGAATATAGGAAAGTTAGGCTTACTATGGGTTTTGGTGGCATTAAGCCTACCCATCCCCTAGTGCCAACATGGTCCAAAAGGCGGGTCGTGTCACACTCCCTTCTCTGAGAAGAGCAAGACTCAAATGAGCTATTTATAGGCATCTCTACATGACTAAGTTAGAATCCTAATAGAACTCTACTAGCTAAGATGAGTGTGATAAAACACTGGTCAAGGCTTGCTAATGCTTGCACAATTCTGCTATCTCAAACTTAGGGGTCTAATAAACTACCCCCATTAGAAGAAATCGATGCCCTCATTGAAATAATCTAAGGACAGTCCTCTAAATGTGGTTTCTTCGAAGACTCCTTAGCTATTGACACATCTCCCACGTACCATGTTGCCTCTCCATCTGGTGTCTCCTTGCTTTTGTTCAAACACTCCTTCATAGGGCTCATTGTGCGTAATATAGCAAAACTATTGAGGTAGACTTCTTCCATTAAGTTATCCTCTCCCCCTCCTTAATCCTTCACGACCATGGAATTTACTTGCTCGTCACCCATCTTCCGTCTTGGGCATTCTTGAGAAAAATGTAACCCTTCATAGATGAAACAAGCAATATCTCATTTTGGTTGCTTCTTACCTTGAGAAGATTCACTTACCTTCTCTTTGCCTTTCTCCGAGCCATTTCGCATCCTACCATTCTTCTTGCCCTCGTAGCTAGTTCAAATTAGTGGTGGCATTTGGAGATTTACCAAGGCATGCCCAGCCGCTTTCGCACTTGGGAGCTCCTTCACATTCTGCCTTCGAATCTCCATTTGTGCCCAACATTGCAAGCCATTTATGAAATTGAACAACTTATCCTCCTCTGACATGTTCTTTACGTCCAACATCAAAGATGTGAATTTCCTCACATAATCCCCCTTCAAGTCATCTTTCAACCTCTTCAAAGCTTCCCTTGTAAGTTATAAAGTGTTGATGGATAAGAACTGATCCGTTAGCTCCTTCTTCATCTTCTTCCAAGTGTTGATAGGAGGTATACCTGCACTAATGTCATTGGAGGTTCTCGTTCTTCACCGCATCTTTACATCCTCCACTAAATGCATCACCATGATCGACACCTTCTCTGAGTAAACCACCTTTGTCGCTACAAAGTACTACTCCATGTACCACAAGAAATTTTTGAGCTTCTATGCACTCTGCTTGTCGTCGAGAATTTGTGACTCTAGCACCTTCATTGAAATGCTTTTTGCTCGTCCAACATCCTATGTTGCTACAGCACACCTTTAGATCACCACCCTGACCCTAGACTCCTCTTATGCCTTCATCAACTTTGTTATTTGATGTTGCAACTATTAGATTCACGGCTCCAACATCTCGAGTCAAGTTTTATAAGAAGTCACCTCTTCCTCCCCTTGAGGAACCAACCCAATGAGTGTCTCCATTTGGTTGACATGTTCCATCAAATTGCTACCTCCTATATCTTAAACCTAACTCTCGAATCTGACTCTAATACCAGTAGTTACAAAAGTCTTCTTAAGCACCAATCTTATCCACAAGTCGCGCCTACTACTTTGCATAACAATCTTACTTAGATCCGTTTAAGCAAAACTCAACCTTTCCCATGTGATCGTTGACTAACAATCTAGTTCTTAAACACCTCATAACCCTCGGAATGTTTAACTCTCACACCCGCAAGAAAATACAGAAACAATAGAATATTCAAAGGCAACAATAATGCAAGAAAGAGATACAGCAAACTGCCAACCTTTGTTACTTCCCTAGCTCAAAGTATACAAAGGAATGCTCTCTCAATTTTGTGTCTCCTATACTCATCCGTTCAGAGTGTCTCTCTCACACTCCCTTCTCTTAGAAGACCAAGGCTTAAATGAGTTATTTATAGACTCCTCTAGATAACTAAGTTAGAATTCTAATAAAATTCTACTAGCTAAGATCACAATCTTATCTTATCTTATCCTTATCGGATTACATCATACTAAACAATTGATGACATCCTCATCCAATTAGGACTCTATCTAATAGGATTAAGATAAATCACAATATCAAAATAAAAGATTTCACTATATAGGAATGATTATCCATGTCCACGAAGATCTCCTCTATCTTTAGATGATCCTTCCATATGATCTTTATTCTCTTAGAGTTGATGTTCATCTACTGTTATCTTATCTGTCACATCGTCTAAGATCTCCTCATCTTTATCCTTGATGATGAGTCATCCAAGACAATAACACACTGGTCCATCCAATGCTTACCCATGCCATTAGCCAAAGTCTGTCCACTTGAGCACATACTAAGTCCGTAGTCCATCAAGAACCTAGCCTTGGCCAAGTCAGCTTGTACAAGGTCCAAAACTCTCCCAAAACTCGCACCATGTTTGATCTCCTTGCTAAGTTACCTTGGAACTCTCACATATTCCCATCATGCATGTGATCCAACTAATCTTTGACTCGAAGTCCACCTTAAGCCTTCTTTTAGTCTCACATTTGAATCTTGCATCTCGTCGAAGCTTTCCACCAATGTGCACCAATGCATGTCAATGCTTGACATTACTCCTTTTCCTCCTTGCCTCCTCACAAGTGTTTTCCTTGTTCCATTGTTCTACGTCTTGAACACTGATCAAGGTTCACCAATGCCTGCACAAATTTGCTATCTTAGACTTAAGGGTCTAACGTCGTGCCATCAGAGGAAGCAGTGGCAACGGAGAGATGTGGCAACGGTAGTGATGGCGATGATGATGCGTTGGAGTGTTCCTCTTTTTCCATGTGAACGCAATGACAGGAGGCTAATGCTGCCACTCGTCGTCGTTAATGGATGCGTGGCCTGCCATTGGGAGATGCTTCTAGCGCATCTACGATTCTACTTTTAACTAAATCATTGACGCAACAATAATGCATCATCTAGATTTGTCTTCGGGCTTCCTCTAAGTTTTGAGTATATTTTAATTAGGTAATTAAATCAACATGAAATTATGTTTGTTTAGAAAACCAAAACTTAATTTTAGTAGCCAATCGAAAAATAGAAGCTAAGTTTGTATCTACTATCAAAATTTATTGTTTATGGAATTGTTTTCTGCTTGCCTCCACTCAAAAAATTTTCAAAATAATTTTTTAGTCTCTTATTGTTGTAGTTTCACTAACTTAGTGGCCTAAAGATATTTCCCTAGATTTTCAATAGATTTTTGTAAAAAAAATTAAATACAAACTCTAAGATCGTCTATGTGTTATCGAAATTAATCACTTATTTATTAATTCTTTGTTTTCACATATTATAAGATATTTAATTCATACAAAATAAAACTTATTAGAATTCTAAATTTTTTAATCTTTAAAATGATCTGTCATCTTTTCAAAAAATATATATTTTACATCAAAAGTCACTTTAAGAGTTAGAAGTCCATCAAATGTGTCTTATTTCTATCACACAACTTAAAATCCTTATGTTCTTTGAATCACTTTGAATGTCCATATAATGGAAGGATTATGTATCAGGACCAGGACAAGGAAAAGATTCATTTGTTTTAACGATATATTAAAAAACGCAAAGTAGGAAGTTGTCAATTAAGCAAAGACATTACCTAGGAGTTAGAACACCGCAGCCTGTAATGCCAAACTACTAAAAGACAAATTCATACATATATATCATATATCCGTATGATGTCGTGGGAATGCAACAACCTCGGGAATCGAAGAAGTGTGCAAAACAAAAGTGGACGTGAGCCTAAATTTAGACTAGTGTTGGCCTTGATTCCAAAACAAAACGGATAGTAGAAAGTGGATTGACTAGAACTGGAACCAAAAAGCTCATGGGTTTTAGCTGAAAGTTATTGTGGAAATTCCCAGCACGCTTTCTTTTTTTAGACGAAGGCTTTCCTTTTGTTTACCGACCAAACCTAATAGTAATTAATACTTTATTCATACCAAACATAGCTGCTATGCATTTATTAAGTCGGTTTGGACAAACTTTTCTCTGTTTAACCCATCAATCATCGTACCAAGTCTTTCACTGGTGATTAGTACATTATAATCATCTTCACATAGTTCCTTTTTCTGGGTACAACGGAAAAGGACATAGTATGATTACTGTATGGATTATCATTAAAATGTTCAGTTCTATTCTGAAACGGAAGCATCGTGACGGACAGAGACGTGATCCCCGGCTCTTAAGTACGCACCTATTCTGTCCCAAGTGATTTTGGTCATTTATTTATGTGGGATTATTTGGGACAGAGTAAGTACAGGCTTAAGGTACCAGAGGATTTGAAACCTGATAGACAAGGGCCGTTAATTCATGCACATATCTAACGACAATTCCCTTGGAAAATAAAGTTAGTATGCGATCTAATGTAAAACAAGTTCATCGTTTGGGTATAAAGAGAGACCTTGTCAATATTCCCTAACGTTTTGAATCACCCACCTTTCCCTAACGTTTTGAATCACCCACCTTTATTCCTCAAGTTCCCCAATAAATTGAACCAAAATCTAATAAAGTAGGCAGATGGCCAAAGAAAAGGCCTAAATATAGTTGCCTAGGACATGAGCTACATGACATAAGATAAAACAGGTTGCTTCCCTCTTGGTTGGCCATTAGTTGTCTCTACCAAAATCCCAACTTTGGTGGCTTTATTGTCTTCTAGTTTGTGTTCCCACATCCTTAAAAGCGGGCACGACCCAACCCTTTATTTGGCTGGTAGAGCTACTTATAGTCAACCTACTTGAGTATCCATGTCAGTACACGCGATCACAATGCTCCAACCAAGACCAGACAGTACGAGCATTGACTTTCACTTCCTTCGATCTTGTTATTACATAAGAAAATCCTCAAAACTGGAACTATTCTTGTGTTGTTTAGTAGAAACTGCACTGGTTTAAAAACAGAAGCTTGGATTGCTCTGCATGTCATCATTCTGCTGGATGTATTCTCTAGTCTACAAAAAGACTTGAAAGCTATCCTATATATATGTACATAGCTATTTATTGGAAATACACTGTACTATCAGTGACAGTGATTAAAAATCCAACACAAATTGTATTCTATTCGTTGTAGATTGTCATTTAGAAAAGATAACTAGACGAACCAAATTTCTTATTATGTCTTCTAGCTTTCTACCAAATTCTCAAAGCAACTGGGTTTCTCAGGTGTCCCTATTGTCTCTGATCTCGTTAGATTAGCCTAAAACAGAAGACTATATGTTTAAATAACCCTAACTTAAGTTACATTGAATATGAAATGAAAGGGCAGACTCCAGTGAAAAGCAACAAATAAATCCATCTGTCTATATATTGAGCAACTCAAAAGAATAGGGGAATTTAATAACAAGATTCATCTGTTAGGAAAGAACAAAATAAGCTTACTTCTTGTCTGCTCGACGACCAATACTTTGAACAGTGGCAGCTTTTGCGCATGTCTCTCTCTTTCACCCTCAGTGCACAAAATCCCGGGCACGATCGAACCCTCAAAACTATTAAATCCCATAATCACTAAAATCAACGCAGTTTGATATAAACAAAGTTGCTGATTCTGCAATCCTTTGCTCCTCAGTTCAATAAAACAAAAGATAAGTACAAAAGCAATAAAAAACAAAAAACGTTTCCAAGGAATAAAATAATGGCCAGTGTTTTCTATTATATATGCGCACGGGTTCTTTTCCGATCAGAGAAACTGAAAAGGAAAGTTCAGAGAGGGACTTGTACCAAAAGACAAGCTATACTTTGAAGCTCTGATAATGGAAGAGAGAGTGTCAGGCTTTTGTATTGCAAAAGCATCAAATATTCGTGGTAGTGGCGGTGGGAATAACGTTGGCACAGGGACTAAGTGCGGTCGTTGGAACCCTACTGCTGAGCAGGTTAAAGTTCTAACTGACTTGTTCAGGTCTGGACTCAGAACGCCAAGTACTGATCAGATCCAAAGGATCTCTTCTCAACTTAGTTTTTATGGAAAGATCGAGAGCAAGAACGTTTTCTACTGGTTTCAAAACCATAAAGCAAGGGAAAGGCAGAAACGACGTAGAGTTTCTGCTAGTGAAAAGAATACGATTCGTCGGGAAGATAATCTTTCATCCTCTGCGAGATGTAAGTCCGAGATAGCTTCACATCTCTAATGGTTATATTTCGAGCGTGTGCATGCGAATTTGCTTTCTAATTCTTCTTATTCGTTCTTTAAGGAAAGATTAAATTTTTACATGAACAAGCATGTGTAAGTTCTTTTATGTGTGTAGCAAATACCAAATGGTCTTATTATTGTTATCTTGTGTGCAGATTATTCTGAGATAAATCACGGATCTGAGCCAGAGCGAGTGCTCGAAACACTTGAACTTTTCCCGTTAAACTCCTTCAGCGATTCTGAATCGGAAAGGCTTAGATTGCACGAAAATGAAAATGAACGCAAGGAAGTTTCTGCTTTCTCATACGCTTTCCGGACAGAGATGGATCATCCGCCGTTGGATCTGCGATTAAGTTTCCTTTAAACAAGCTTCCAGCCTTCCAGTAGTTAGGAAATGATTTATGGAATTAATATTAGGTCTAACATGGAGCCAGCGAGCATGTTGGAAAATGGTGGTAAAGAAGCTTAAGTGGTATTTTATATTAGAAACTCTTCAACATTCTCCTCTGCATGCTCATGAAAACCATTGTTTTTATCTCTCTGTGCTTAGTCCGTTGGATTTTGGCTCGGAAATTGGAATTCTCTTCCTCTCACAAGAAATGTCGTCTTGAAATGCGTTAAAAAAAAAGACTTTGGGTTATACACTGCTTGTGCCTAGGGTCTGCTTCCAATCTTTGAAATTCATGTTCCGATCTGTTCAGAGACCTTAGTCAAGAAAGATGAAGAAGGCAGTGCTAGATAACTAAAACAGATAAGCAAGTTGATGATTAACTATATCATATTACATTTCCCTTCCGCAGGAGAGGCAATGTCTTCTCTCTTCTCTCTGACGGGACTAGAATATTCACACAATAAATTAACAAGATCATACCACGCAATATTTTTAAGAGATTAATCAGAGATGATTAGCTAAAATGAAACTTGGGGTTTAATTTTGCTTAAAGGAAATAACGACCTCAGGTGCTATGAATAAAACCAGGAAAGAACGTGCACCGTAATAATCTCGCAAAAGAAATTTGGTTGAATTGCCCAATATAGCTAATTTGATTGTGGACAGTATCTACAATTTATTTGTTGAAGTATAATAAAATTAGTTATTTAATGTTAACTTTTAATACATAAAATAACTTATTAAAGTGTGATTTTAAAAAGATTTATAAAAATATAAGTGTTAATTGTTTATATCTTAGTTTTTTTTAATATTCTCATAAAAATTTAGAAAAGGCAAAAAAAGTCAATACTATCATTTTTCCAATATCTTCCATCGGGTCTTAAGAATACTGAAAGCCTTTCAATACAACTTCTCAATGATAAATGAGTTTGATTGAAAATTCCTCGTGATCCTCTTAAATTAGCAAGGATTAACTAAAAAACTTAAGATATCACTAAAATGTTACTAAAAATAAGCTTGAGAATGAGTTTGGTCAGATCATAATAGGAGTTTTTTTTTCAAATGCAGCACCAACAAGATTAATATGAAATTGATTATGCAAAAATGATTTCGATTTAATTTCTAATTTAAACAAATATAATCTTTTGTTATTTTAATTTTAATTTTAAATTTTTTAAAATTTAAACTATATTTTTAATATATTAAATTAACGTAATATTATTTTTTAAAATTTTTTTATATTAATCTCTTAAAATTTAACCTTAGATAAAAATAATTAATTTAAACTTGACTTATTAATTTTAGATTAAAGTGAATTGAATTAAACACAATATACAAGTGATAATGATATTATTTACTAAATATTGATATAAAAGGGGCCTAAATATCAAGTTTATACAAAAGTAATTAATGTAATATTATTAGAGATAACAAATTTAAAAGTATTTGATTTTTTGAAAATTTTAATTTAATATTAACTATTTTAAATTTTTAATTTAATGATTAACTTTTTAAAATTTGTATAAATTAAGTCAAATTTATATCTTTATCTTTATCTTTATCTATCTCTATCTCTACCTTTATCTCTATCTTTTTGAGCAATTTGTAATAACTTGTAGATATAATAGTCTTTTATTCCCTTAATTTCTCAATTGGAGGAAAATGTTCCTCATAATACGCAACACCAAAACAAGGAGATTTTATACGCTTATACCTAGACGCACCTAATAATTGTCTTAAATAATCTAAGAATTGGTGGAGTTTTTAGATATTTATTTAAGACAGTAAAATTTGTCAAAAAAATATACTAAAAAAGTATCTAAAATTTTTAAAATTTCCAATTAGTAGGATAAGAATTGGCACCTTTTATAATTTGTATACACCGTTTAGGCGGGAATATGGGTATGTTTGGTTTGGTTTGGTTTGGTTTTTATAATTTGTATACACCCAAAAATAACGATTAATTAATGTCAAAAGCAAGTAATTATAAACAAACGTTAAGTTAATATGAGATAAATAAAGAACCTAAATTTTGAAATATATAATTTATCAGTAAGACTAAATAAATTTTTTATTTTTAAGGATAAAAATAGTAATTTATTTTTTAATAATAATAATTTTAAAAAAATTTAAATTAAAATATAAAGATATAAATATAGAATACAAAATTTGAAAATTATAGAAAAATTGATTGAAAATTCAAAAGAATTATAATTCCTACGAAAAAACATTATACCAAAACTCAAGAGTTGGGGAAGAGATTTGTGGTGAGCCCATATGTTGACAAAAATTATAAAACGTAAACAAGTTATAACACGTTTTACTCAAAAAGTTGTAAAAGTCTTTTTAAAAATTGAAAATGTTTAGTTAGTATGTTGTGAAAGTCTTTTACTCAAAAACTTAGTATGCTGCGTTAGTCAACCAAATACGTTACTCTCTTCTTTGCTCTGCTCCGCTCCTCTGTCTCACTCTCTTCTCGTCAAATTCTCAAAGAACTCGAAGAACTCTCTGTCTCTCTCGTTAACCACTAACAACAAACTCTCTACCAATCTTCTCCTAGGATTGGTATAGAGAATTCGTTGGCTAGGACCCGTTTAAAACCTTAGATTTCTCTTTCATTATTTACAAGTATATCTCTCTCTCTCTCTCTCTCGTATTTCATTGCTAGATGGCTGATTTTTTAATCTATGTGACAGGTACGGGTAACAATCAATTTGGATTTGGAACAAAATTGTGATTCTGTGCTTCAGTTGTATTCTTTTGACACTATTGTATAGTATATATTTCTTTATAGAAGTAAACTGTGTAGGATTTGTACAAATCTGCCGACTTTTGCCATTTTCTTAAACCTTTTTGTGATAACTTGTAGCTCTACTGTGTGATGGAAATTACCTTTATCTATTGATCAAGCAGCAGTGGCTTCTAATATATTTTGTTTAATTGCGATATTTTGATCTCATTTAGGAATGGTAAATATTGCCCGGCCCAGCCCAACCTGAAGTCAACGAATTTGACCTGGTCAAATCGACCCATGAATTGGGCCACGGGCTAAGAAAAATTGGCCCGTGAATGGACGGACTGGGTGGTTCAGCGGACTGGCCCGCAGTTTGACCCGTGGCCTAAGATTAATTCTAATTATTTAATAATAAAATTATATTATAAAAAATAACTCATATCTTATTAAAACAAGGGTAAATTTAAAAACAAATGTAATGCTATAATTTTTGTTTAAACTTTAACGTGAAAAAAATTTAAAATAAAGGATGCGTCCTTAATAACTATATCCCTTTTATTCCATTTGTTTATTCTACCTATATTAAATCCATGTGCATATATTATATGTTTACAACACTCCAAATATTGATAGTAAATAAAAATATATACTAAATTTGGAAAAAATATAAAAATAATTTTAACTATAACTAATTAACTATTAATTTAATAACTTATTAACTTT
>JAOSBN010000179.1:14936801-14984852 GCA_027563595.1 Erythroxylum suave | reverse complement strand
GGGGATCAATGCTATTTTAGACGCTTTGTGTAAGACTTTTAGATAGTCTTTTACATCGAAAAATTTCACCATTTTTAAAGAAAAAAATAAATTTACAATTTGCTTTATGCATCTTTTTTAAAATCACTCATATGTATATTAATAAATTATACAAATTAATCTAAAATATGTCATCACCAAATGTCACACACCAAATTTTAACAGCGGTGACCAAACGCATGATGGAAACAATATCTCCTCTTTACCGCGATTCTGTATTCTGTCAATTGGTAGCACTTTAACTAGTTAGGATCCCCTCAAAAAAAAAAACTAGTTAGGATCCAGTACAAGCACCTCCTGACAATCATTCAGTTCAAAAAAAAAAAAACTAGTTAGCAAATTCAACACATCTTACACCTTATGGGCGGTACAATATCCTGGTTTCTCTCTCCGATAACGGTCTACATTTCACTGCTACCCTTAAAAATCACAGCAGATTTTCCTAAATATACGAGCATGTGTGTATATATATATATAGAGAGAGAGAGAGGCAGTAACCGTAAGAGTTGTGGTTTTCTTGGAGGCAGGAACTTTGATACTAGGTGTATTGTTCATCAACAATCTTGAAGAAGCTTGATTCTTAAAGAATAAAAACTGAATTGGAGAAGAAAATGCGAGTGAGCTTAAAGGAGTATATACTGTACAGTCCTACAAGCAAACAACTGAATGTGCATTTTCTATGCATCCAAACAACAACAAGAAGGAAAAGAGAGAGATTTAGGACGCGTTTAGGTAACGAAAATCAGAGAATAGAAAAAGAAAGACTGAGGAGAGAACAGGATTCGGTGGTTGGCAGGTGTATGGTAAACAAGCTGTAGAGAAATAATGAAGTAGAACAATAACAGATGGAAGATATAAAGAGCAGAGAAACAGAGAAGAGTATTTGTAGTACTTGAGAAGGAGGAGGGCAAGGGAGAGCTGTTGCGGAGTCATGACCGTTGGATTGTTTTTGTGTAGAGAGGGAAGCAAAGGTGTGATGGCATTGTTCTACGTGAAGGCTTGGGTTGGGTTGAATGGGCTTTGTTTGGAACGAAAAAGTCAAAATGATATGAGATGTGATTGGTGGGTGAGGGAAAGAGACGACAGTTGTTTGGTTTGGTTTGTTAAATGGACCCACCAGACAAAGCCTTTGAACCTGTTCCATCTTAATCCTTCCTTACATCGATAAACCCAAAAAGACTGAATCTCAGTTTATTAATTATAGAAAATTTAAAACTCCATTTGCATACACTTATTTTTGAATGGGGTTGGGTTGCAATCTTAAAATCTCCCAATTTGTCTCCCCATTCCCTTCAACACTTGAATTCTGGTTCGTCAAGTTTCTTATCGTTCATTTTCGTCACTTGTTTCCCCATTTTCTCCGTACATCTGTTAGCTCATCTTTCATCCATATTTTGGCAAACTTTGACGGTTTCTTTGAGGCTAAATTATTAAAAATAAATCTGAAGATTATCTCAATTATGTAATTCTAATTTGAAGTTTAAAAAAAGATGCTAAAGTTTTCAATTTGTTTTGAAAATAGTTGAATATTAATATTCTTAACAAGAAGACGAGTAGTTGTTTTTTTTATTAACGCAGTATCAATTAGTTTTTAAAAGATTAATTACTTGCTTTTGATATTAATTA
Source organism: Erythroxylum suave (assembly GCA_027563595.1). Taxonomy (NCBI): domain Eukaryota; kingdom Viridiplantae; phylum Streptophyta; class Magnoliopsida; order Malpighiales; family Erythroxylaceae; genus Erythroxylum; species Erythroxylum suave. The sequence goes on along the minus strand of JAOSBN010000179.1, from coordinate 14,983,187 downwards.
ATCGTTATTCCTATATGCATACTTGCTACAAATTATAAAAGCGCCAACTTTTTCCCCGCCAATTTAAAATTTTAGAAGTTTTGGACTCTTTTCTAGTATATTTTCAGACAAATTTTGTCGTCTTAAATAAATATCTAAAAACTTCATCAATTCTTAGATTGTTTAATTATTAGATGTGTCTAGGCATAAGCGTCTAAAACCTCCTTGTTTTGGTATGGTGGATGTAGGTAAACGTTTTTAGAGACATTCTTATAAACGTAAGTAATAACAATTTGTGACGAGTTTGTTTTGGTAGCTAATATTTTTTAGTGACAAAAATTTTATTTTAAATTTAAATTTTATTATAATTGTTAAAAAAATTATTTTAACTTATAACAAATTTTAAGATAGTTTGAAATATAAATTTGTTACAATTTATAATTAATGTTGGTGACATATTTTTTAAATAATAATAAGTTGAAATAAAATAAAAACTAAAAATGGAATGCATTTTATATAAAAAATAATTGTTGGTTATACATAAACTAAGACTCCTCATCATCGTCGCTATTACTAATATAGTTTGAGCCTAGTAATTGTTTAACCATCATTTTAAGCTTGTTTACTTCTTTTACATTATGATCTAACTTCTCTTCCGTATATTGTAACTGAGTCTTCAGTGTCTGATTCTCCTTTTGAAGCATCGTGACATATTCTAATCGTGACAAAGATGTACCAACAGGTTTATGACCATACTCAGGACCTTTGGTATAGCCCGATCTTGTACCAAGGACATTATTGCAAATGTTATAGACATTAGGGTGATTCCCCTCAAACAATGATGTTTGCAACAACACCTGCATTTTGTTCTACAATACAAAGTACAAAATCGAGTTAACTAAAAAAATTATTACTTAGTATTATATAGAAAAATAAATTATAATATTAATTTGTTTGTACTTACATAATTACTTTGTGCCTCTTCAAACGTCCAACCTTGACTTTCCTTATAGTGTGTTAGCTTGTAGAGTGTGACAAGAGTCTTTATTTTTGCTTTATTTACCTTGGCTTTCTTACACTTTTCCTAAATTAAGAGAAGTAGTTATGAAATATATAAACAAAATTAATGGAAGGAAACATGAAGAGAAAAAAAAAACAAACCTAAACCTTCGATAGGGCCTAATAATCACACATTTCACTCCAATTTTCTTGAGTCACCTGTTCTGGAACATGTCTCCTTGCCTCTTCATTGGAAGGGTAAGACTGGTAATATTTATGAAGTTTACATTAATATTCCTTCACCCTTTGTTTCATCAGTGAACTAACATAGCTTGAAACCTTAGGCTTGTCGATATCAAAGATATAGAGCTTCATCTGTGAAGAACACGTATAAGTTAAGTTATTGTTTTGTTAAGTAAAATCGCAATACAAATAATCAAATGAATTGAAATATTATAGAAACTTTTTCCAAAGCATTTAGGAGCAAGTTGTCTTCTTTCAACTACCTGACATGCTGAAGACAAGGCAATTCATTCCTTACAATAATGCCCAACTCACTAGACAATTTTGTAGCTTAGATCTTATCTAAAGGGTGATGTTGCATGGGGTCAATGGTTATAGACAATTTATTGTTCATTGCAACATTCATCCATTGCAACTCATCTCCTTTTGTGATACCTCTATCTCATTTTCTAATGCTAGTATTAGAACCCGAAAACAAAAAATCATAATAAGAAAAATACACTAAACATGTAATGAGTAATTTTAGCATTAATGTAAATATGTTTGGTTAATAATAACAGACTTGAAGATCCCTCATGACGAACAGACGATGTTGGTAAAGGTTGTTACTGACTGTTTTTATTCGAGGATGCAATTATTGGTTATTGAACGATGGGGTTGGATTGAGTTAGTTGTTATGTGGGAGGAACTTTTTCGGTTGTTACTACCCTCTTTCCCTTGTTTCTACCGAGTGCTATTATATTGAACTTGTGTAAAATGAAATATGAACATAACATATAATCTTAACTCAAACATCAATATTTCACATGAATATAAGGAGGTCGGTAGTCAAATACTAAATAGTCGGCATAACATTTCGCAAAAACATAAGTGAAACATTAACAATATATATCTAGTCATCGTAAATTAACATAAGTAAAACATCAATAACATAAGGCAATTATCAGCATAACATTTCAAACAATACAAACAATTTATTTACATTCAATCATCATTATCAAGATTTTGAAATTCATCATCATTAAGTACATTATCGTTGGATTCTTTATTACTAAAATATTCGAGCAAAGTATCGTCATTGTCATTTAAGTCATCCTGAGTATCATCTTCTTCTCTTTGCAAGATAAAATAGGCTTAGACTTCATCTAGTTAAACTATATTAGGCTCGACATCTCTCCTATGTAATGATGATATATCTGCATCTTCTATTGGAATGCCTTCTTTATTAAACTCAAATCCAATATCTTGACAGACTTCATCTACATCTCCATCCAATTGACCAATATCCCTTTCACAAAAATCGAAGACATTCCTTTGTTGAAACTTTTGAATAAGCTTCCAATTGCTACCCAATACAATATCTTTGACGTAGAAAACTTGTTTGACTTAACTTGCAAGGACAAAAGGACCATTACATTCCATGCTAGTAATATGCCCATTTACTTTCATGTTAGTTAGATGAAACTATTTGCATTTAAGTAGAACAACCTTCTTATCCTTGATGTAGTGCAATTCTATTTTTTCAGAGATGACACCGTATAAGTCAATGATTTTGTCTTCATGACATCCTTCAACAACAACCCTACTATTTTGACTTCTAACTCGACTATTTCGATCTTATATGTGAAATCTCACCCCATTAATAATGCAACCTGTGTATTTCTTCCCACAAATATGAGACCCACATGCCAAACTATATAATGTTATTGTCGCTTCTTACATATTACGATTACGTAACCTTATCATCTATACGAAAAATTGAAAATAATCATGAGGATGATACATATTCTTATAATTTCATAATATATAGTCAATATGAAACTTGCTCGATTTCTAAACCATGGTACATACTTCTACCTATGTCTTTCTTCAACATTAATAATCCCTTTGCTACGAATTATGCCTTTGTGCTTTCTATTTAAAAAACACAATGACAGTAAGATCTCATAATGAATGAAGAAAATTGTAATATAATTGTTTAAATGAAAAGGAATATACGTACTCCATGTATATATCGATTTTCTCGCAATTGTTTAAAATAAACTAATGAGCAATTTCGAATTCGTTTTTAGTTAACTCCACATATCTACCTAAACCAAGTGACCTAACTTTTTGGGAGAAAATAAATAACCTACCATCGTCATGAAAATCAAAGTAACATTCTGGTCTATTAAATCTTGTCTCCATATCAGATAAGTATATTGAACAAAAAGTCAAGCATTCATTTGCTATATAAACCTCTACAATAGACTCCTCTAGTTGAGCTCTATTACGTACATAATGCTTAAGAGAACATAAATACCTGAACATAAATAGTTATAAACTTAGGAATTGTTACAAACAAATAACATAGAAAAAAAACTTGTTGAATTTAATATGAATTACCTTTCAATAAAAAACATCCATCAAAATTGAACCAGTCCATATAGTTTTGCTTCATATGGTAAGTGAATTGTCAAATGAACCATAAAATCAAAAAACGGCAGGGGGGTTATGCCTTTTTCCATTTTATCAAGCTCTTCAACTTTAGGTGTCTTGCAACATATTGCTTAGAAAACTCTCCCAATTGACCCAGAGTAAAGGACACATCCTTTGAAAAACACCCACGTATTCCAACAGGAAGTAGTTGTTACAAATGTACATGAAAATCATGACTTTTCAACATTGACACTTTTCCCTCTTTAACATTCACACAATGGCCTATATTTGATGCATACCCATTAGGAAATTTTACTGATTGGAGGAACTGACCGAATGATTATTTCTCACTTTTTGACATGTTGTAACAAGCAGGAACGTATGAGTCATCATCTCATCTTTTCAAATACAAATCTTTTTTAATATTTATGTCTTCCAAGTCTAGTCTAGCCTTAATTGTGTCTTTGTATTTCCTATCAATTCCTATAACAATCCCTAAAATAGACTCATAGATATTTTTCTTAATATGCTTGACATCAAGATTGTGCCTTAATAGTAATTCCTTCTAGTATGGCAAGTTGAAAGAGAAATAATAGTTCAAGCTTACATAAAATCAATGTTATGTCTTTTTCCATTTTATCAAGCTCTTCAACTTTAGGTGTCTTGTAATATAATTGCTTAAAAAACTCTCCCAATTGACCCAAAATAGTAACCTACGTATTCCAATAGGAAGTAGTTGTTACAAAAGTACATGACAATTATGACTTTCCAATCTTGACGCTATTCCCTCTTTAACATTCACAAAACAACCTATATTTGATGCAGACCTATCAAAAAATTTGACTGATTGGAGGAATTATCAGAAAGATTATTTCTCACTTTTTGACATGTTGTAAAAAGCAGGAACATATGAGCCATCATCTCATCTTTTCAAATGCAAATCCTTTTTAATATTCATGTCTTCCAAGTTTAGTCTAGCCTTAATTATGTCTTTGGATTTCCTATCAATTCCCATAATAATCCCTAAAATGGACTCATAAATATTTTTCTCAATATGCATGACATCAAGATTGTGCCTCAATAGTAATTCCTTTTAGTATGGCAAGTTGAAAAATATGCTTTTTTTTGTCCAATTCAATTCGAGATCTTTTCTATTGCGCTTTCTATTACTTGGGTGTTTGTTAGGTATAATATCACCTAAATGTGACAATTGGTAAACAATATCATCACCAAACAATTGTATCGGAGCTTCACCTAACTCTACTGTGCCATTAAACTGTTTACTTCTTCGCCATCTATGCCATGTTCTAAATAACGACAATGACCCATATAACATATTTTACTTTGTATTCTTTTTTAATATGTTTAAGGGTTACACAAAGGATAAACCATATACCTTTTAGTGCTCCACCTAGACAAATTCCTATAACCATTTATAGTCCACAAAACAGTAGCATGCATTATAAATATTTTGCCTTCAATAACATCAAAATTTTGTAATCCAAATTCCCATAGATCATTTAAGTCATCAATTAATGGTTGCTTTTATACATCGATATCTTTACCAAGAGTAATAGGTCCTAAAATAAGCAAGGACAAAAACATAAAAGGCTCCTTATACACTTCCATGGAGGTAAATTGTATGGGACTCGAATCACCAGCCACATGCTATATGAATTACTTATATCATTAAAGGGATCAAATCCATCTGAAGCCAATCCAAGTCGAACATTATGACAATCTTGTTCAAACCATGGAAACTTTCTATCAAGCTCTTAATATGCCATTGAGTCTAGTAGATGACGCATAATGTTATCTTCAATACGCCTCTCTTTATGTCACCTCATATCTATGGCTGTTTTTTCACACAAAAAGTCTTTGTAATCGTGCTTTAATAAAAAAGTATCAAAGGATTTTATTCGGTATCTTTTTCCGTCTCCCATCATCCACATACCACCTTAATGTACTCCAAATAGTATACTCCTGAAGATCTTTATTTTCCTTCTAGAAAAGAACATAGTCATACTTACAAGCATGAATTGAAATATATCCCAATCCAAGGTCCCTTAACAATTTCTTCACATCATAGTAAGATTTTGACAACTTATGTCCAATAGGTAACGCATCGTTTAGTAAGTTAATTAGTATGTCAAAGGACTTGTTACTCTATTTATTGTAAACCTTCAAATGCAACAACTTCACAACAAATGATAGTTGTGAGAAATTAGAGCACCCTGGATATTATTATTCTTAAGCAACTTTCAATAACTTCCCAAAATTATCTTTTGTAATACTACCAATTATGTTAGGCATTCTTGTTTCATTCATAGTCTCCAAATAATTCCAATAATCGTCCAACATCTTGTCAATCCCATCATCACCATCATCATTCACATCACAATCATCAACACCATTATTTTAACTACCATCACAATATGTACCGCCACTTCTACTACAACTTGCTTCCTTATGTTCACCATGATAAAGCCATGGAATATAGAATTTGTCTATGCCTTGGATCAATAAGTGATTATATACCACATCTTAACTTTAGAAGTTGACATTTAAGCAATCAATGTATGGACAACGGATGCTATATTCATCACCCATTTGATCTCTTACAAATTGCATGAAACTCTTAACTCCTACGTATTCGGTGCAACTCTTATCCACTTAGCTATACAATAAAAGAAGATAGCTGAGTTATTACATGCATTCAACAACATTGTTTCAGTTTATATGCACCAACATAAACAATGTACAACAAAATGAAATGACAACTAATATATAAAACAATTAATTAACAATCTAATTAGTAAGATGATTACAACTTATTCACAATAATAATAATGGTTACTACTAATTTGCATTAAAAACAGTTGCTGTTGTCGAACATGCAGTGGGTAGGGAGAATATACCGGAAGATACCACACAAAATTTGTGGTTTTGGCTCCAATCAAACATAGGAACACAGAATCTGCAAATAAACCCTATACGCAATCACTAACTAAACACAAAATTTCTTCTTTATGGTACTATAAAAGTATATTTAAAGCAGTGGATAGTATGTGACAGGAGGAAAAATAGAAGCCGCTCTCAAGAGTTCAAATAAAATTATGAACTCAGGAAACAAAATTAGGCATACAAAAATTATCATTTTAGCACATAATTCATATTACTTGAAAATAAATAAACATATAGCTCTTTAATAATTTTAACTTTAAATGCAAGAACTTATTAATATTTGGATTTACCAAGACTTCTAAAATGGAGGTTACAGCTAACTTGATTCAGAGTTAAAAGCATGCTTGCTAGGCTCTTTCCCCCATTTATAAAATGAACCAGGTAAATCAAAGTTCTCACAGCCACTAATTCTATTTAGTAGCAGCCATCTAATAGTTTCAAACAAGTGGATATGCCAGTAGACTAAGAATACAAAATGCAACTTCAACCGTATTAATCAGTTTGGAACTACTTGGCTTTGTGTTATTATTCCATAGATTATCTTTCCATGGTGAAGAAAAATTAAGCATCTAGTTTTAAGGGGTAACTTTGCATACTAAAAACTTAAGTTCATTACTTAATTGAATCACTTTCAACAAACATAAGACCAATAACAACTTTTTGAAAACTGTAAAACTATGCCAAAATTGTAACATTTGCATTTAGTATGTTATTAGAAGTCGTAAAGAACTGTAGTCATTAGAAGCTAGATAGCAAATTTACTAAAAATTCAATTTCACATGGTTTACTTGCATTAGTTATGTGAAAAACAATTAAAAGAATAATTCACTTTATGCATCAATTTATTTTATGTATGACAATTACATCTACACAGCTTTGTATGATATTTTTAGAGGTATCAACTCTAAAAGACCATAATAATCCAACTTTTGATTGAACGCTCATATGCATTGTTGTTTTGTTCCCAGAGTGTTTAGTTTAATTATATTAATCTGTTGCATGCATCATTTAACTTTATATACCCATCATTGGACAAGACTGAACACAATATTGAGTTTCAATATTATGCATGCCAAATTGAATTTTTGAGAATTGTCAATCTTCTTAATCAATCCAATGTACCTAAGACAGAAAAGAATATTTTTGAAAAAAAAAAGGTAGATATTGTTCAAATTAATCATATTAATATAAAGCATGTGAAAAAGTACAAGTCTAAAGAATATGAATAACTCGTAGGTTCTTATTCGTTATTTCTAAAGGTACATATATACAACTATGAGTATCATTTAAATGGATCCTTTTCCATTATTATATTCATAATGAAATATTGATAGTTTTAAAGTAATCATTTTTAACCACTTTCATTATTCAAAAGTTCCTAGTGACTAATATTGATTTTGGAAATTTCATTCTTTTTCTCATATGATTATATGAGTTTTCGGGCATGCTTCATATTTTCAATTGTATCATAAGTAATTGCACTGCCTTAGAGACATTATTAAGAAATATGGATACTACCCTATGTTAATGCATCAGGCAACTTAGTACTTCTTAATGTTTTTATTTCCAGAAGTTTTCTAATTTTGCATTTATGAAGTCTGGTTTAAGCTAAATATTGTTACAATAATGATCTCAAATTGTCAGCAATGAGGAAGGTTTAATCTTAGATGTAAAAAATTATCCTTACCTTTTAAGCAATGAGCAGTGTCAAAATGTTAGAATGAGGAAGGTTTAATCCTAGATGTCAAAAAGATGTTACCTGTTTAATAGACTTATCAAACATCATCTTAAATGAGAATGGACATGCAAGTGTACCCATCTTTTGACACTCCTCCTTTGTTCAATGATTTTTTTGAACCATATTTATTCATACTTTTACACTACAGTTATATGATTTGATATTGGGAGAAAGTTAAACATATCTAAAACCCCTTCTTCCATGGTAGGCTTTTAATTATTTGAAGCATCATTAGAATTTGTCATTTGATTGTCTAGTTATTTGACCTCTACTGTAATGTACTCTCATAATTTCCTTAAATAGAGCATTGAACACCAAATTATATTGTTCCTAAGTTATTTCAAAGACATATCGCATTGAACACCAAAATAAAAGTTAATGGAAGCATACGGATTTGATGGAAATGTTCAGGGTAACATTATGATGGTGAAAATGTTGAGCCAAAAAACATTCATCCTAATCAAGTTTAATAGATCACTCTAAACTTTCTTCAAACACTTCAAAGAAATGAAATATTCATCCCAAATCACCAAAGAATATTATATCTTATTGCTTCCTAAATGTATTGTAACATATTGAAAAGTCAAATGTGCGACACATTATCAAAACAAATGCAAAAACACTCTAAAACCATTGCAAACCATCAGGTATTTTTTCTTAAAATACCAACATTATGAACACAACATTCATCACGAAGAACAAGTGTTGAATGACTAACCTCGACTGAAGGATAGGAGGATGACAACTAGAGAAGACAGAAGCACACAAACGTCATTGAGGAGAAGAGAAAATGACGATAAACCAACACGGGAGAGAGGAAAAAGGCAGAAACAGGTGTAAAGGAAATTTGGGGGGGGAGGGGGTGACCTTGATGTTTTTCATTTACAAAAGTTGAGATGACGTCGTTTGATGTTGAACAAACGATACATCAAACGATGTTGTTGCATCTTAATATTTTTAATGGTCCAAATATTTCGTGACTAATAATGTTATCGTCGCTAAAAAAGAACGATATAACATATTTAGCAACCGATTTAAAAATTGGCAAAGTTTGTATGAATTTGACAATTTTTAGCTTCGCTTAATTTGTCCATCTATTTAGTGACGATATCACAAAATGTCAGAAAATGTTACTTTTTATCACTAATATTTGAAAACATCGCCAATGCTACACTTTTTAAACAGATGCTAGGACGACGTCATTTGTCATCCCACGAACGATGTAACGAACGATGTCGTCCTAGCATCTGTTTAATTTTTCTCATCCGATACATTTAGCAAAGAATCTACATTTCATCGCTAAATGTTAAACATTTGCTATGAAAATAAAACAGTGTCGCACATTGTTTATCATTTTGCTACCAAATTGATAAATCATTACCATTCCTAAACATTTGACCTTTTTCCGATGGTCAAAACTATCATTGCCTATCACTTCAATTTTGCTACCAATTATACACAATGTTGCCCAAACCCAAGCACTTTCTTTACATTCTTAATTTTCTTAATTGATTAATATATATGAGTTTTCTTATTACCAATAACAAAATGAAAATTTTTTCTTTTACACTTACATATGGAATTGTTCTTGATTTGCTTAATTTTTGGGAATTACTAATCTTTATTTTTAATTTGGTGGATAAGCAAAATAAAATGGAAAATTTTAAAAAATTGGTATCATCTTTTTGTTATTAGTTGAATTAATAAGGATTGCAAACCACATTTCATTTAATCCAAATTTATCATCAACATGAAAACATATACCCTTTAGCCCTTAATCTACCATTAACCTTATTATTTATATAAAAAGATAAATTTAATTTAAATACTCGAGGGTTTTTGCAACGAAGTAATTTTAGTCGCAAAAAACCATTTCCGCGATGAACCACCATACTTAGTCATAAATGGTAGACAATTTCATACCAAATTTCCACATTGTCGCCCAAAACTGAAGCAATGTCTTTACTTTCTTAATTTTCTTAATTGATTAATATATATGAGGTATTCCTAATACATCATGCACAGTGTAAAATTAATTTTCTCACTTATATATACAATTGCTCTTCATTTGCTTAATTTTTGGGAATGACTAATCGTTAATTTGAATTTGTTTTCTATTTATATTACAATGTCTTATTAAATTATTATAATTTAGTTTTTCCTAATTACAATGATTAAAATTTATAATTTTTTTAAATATGTTTTTTGAAATCATAATAATCAAAACGTGTAATTTTCTAAAAATTGTAAGTCAATTATAATTTATTTGAATGATCAAAAAATTAATTTGCAAATAGTTTTCAATTGAATAATTTAATTTTTGATTCAAATTATGTTTTATTTGGAATAGGAAAATAAATTTATTAAAAATTATTTATGAATCAGCGAGCTTTGGCGACAAACCATGTATTAGTCACTACATTTGATGTTTGTCAACCAAATACAATATATCGTAACAAATTAATTAATACTACTTCCAAACAACTACAGTAAACAATAAACAAAATCGTTTACCTAAACAAGAAAAACAATGTAGTTTTTTATTAGGGTTTTCAATGAGAAAAACAATAAAAGGATACTCCATTCTCGTTCAAGCCGTCATCATTTCTCAAAATCCTCTCTTCTATTCGGGTTCTATATTGTGGTCATCACCGTCTAAGAACCATTATTAACTGAATCGATATTGTTCTTTCGTTCTACTTTCATAAACGAAGTTTTGCTAACTTTAACTTATACCTTTGGGTGTTTATTGTGAGTTCTTAATTATGCATTTGATTTCTAAGTTGTGTTTATGGTTTTGTTTCAAACATAACTTACTGTCTATTTTTGTTATTTGTATATGGGTTGGCTTCTTCCCAATGATCGTTAACGCTTCCCTCATCAAAGCCTTATAACTATTTGATAAAGGCCTTCAAGAGTATTTTACTTTAATTCATTTCCAGTAATAGTAATATAGCCCAATATAATACTATTTTTCTCTACATCAAGAACATAGACATGTTTATTCCACTTTAAATTCTAAATTTTGCATGTGATACAAACTACATAATAGATTTATGATATTTTAGTAAGGGTAACTTTCATATCATTAGGCAAATTGAAGTTGTTTAAGTACTAAACAAGATTACTTTCACTTATCATCGAAATTTGAGTTGAACATATCAGTAGTTTATTCTAAATTAACATTTGTAGAATATACCTCTTAACATTATTAATTAAGGAATGTCAACATGGCGACTAATTCTGGATGACCCTAATTCATTTTGTTGGGAGGAATGTAGCAAAATTGTCCCTACTAAAAAAATAAACAATGCAGAAAAAATCTCCACTTCGTACACTAATCATCATTTGCCTTCTATGGCTGATCTTCTACGTCAAGGTGTTTAGTATCATCCAAACAACGTCACTTTCTTTATTATGTACATCTCATTTCCTTTTATGAAGCTATTATATATATTCACTTTTGATGGTATATACTACATGTTGTTTTAAGCTCCCATGAATCTCGAAGATGATATGTATACGAATGGAGGCAGGAACAATGTCACAATAGTTTGTATAGGATTAGGAAAATCGATTGTCTTGTAAAATTTGTTAATTCCACAAACTTTTTCTAGTTATTCACGTATGCATGTCCCTCCAATTTCAGCTTGTTTAACAGTTTACTAATCTGACAATATCTAAGTTCTATACTGATCATATTTAAGTAAATTGTTTCGTACTTGTAGTTCATCTGGAGAACTTATTGTCCATGCTAAATCTAGCAACTCATTCAATGTATCCTTTACAAGTTTAGCTATAGCAGAAACGTTATTGCAAGAGGGTGTGAAAAACCCTACACTTGAGGGAAGAACTATTACTATTTCAATTGGTGCCTTCAAACGTGCAAGGACCCTTCTCAGGAATCCAGACATCAAAGACTCATTTACATTTAGCGACTCTCATGTCACTTGGAATCTAAAAAAAAATAAATATCATTTTCATTTATCGATTCAATCAACTAGACTTAGCTTTAAAGTTAATTTATTATTGTATTTGTAAAAATTTGTCAAGCAACTTCTCTACTAGTTAGGAGTCAAACTACGTATTGTTGAGTGTGAACTGTTATATTTTTGTTCTATGACTGTATGAATTGTTAAACTTCTAATTCAAAGTTCATACTACTTCATATATCATATTATTATATTGATACAATCATTTAAATTTTGTATAACTAATTTTTGTAATGTTAATAAATATTAATGATTAATTAGTACTATTGTTTAACACTTAAAATTTTGTTGTATGTGTTTTTTCAACAATACGTAGTAAACATTCAAAACAAATCTTAAATGCAACTTATCTTAACTATGATAGATTATAAAAATATTTTTTTAATAATTTTGGAAAATGTCAACCCTTTCAAAGTGGTCCATTTAGTGACAACTTTTAAAAATTGTCACTGAAAGTGTAACATTTGGTGACGATTCTCAAAATTTGTCACCAGATGTTGATCTTTTGGCCACACTTCCAAATATTGTCAACAAATGTCACTTTTATCGACAATGTAAAAAATGTAGCAAAAACTCAAATATCGTTTTACTTAAGATTTTGTATAAACGTCGCCAATTGTGAACCCTTTGGTGATGATTTTAGACATTGGTCACCAAATTTTTAACAAATTATAGTGATGATTTCTGAAATGCGTCACCAAAAGTTAATTTGGCGATGAATATCTAAAATCTTCACCTATTGTGGATCATTTTGTGACAATTTTTGGTAATTGTCACTAAATGTTTGCCATTTGGCGATGATTTTTGTCATTTGTCACGAAATATTGTTCCTTTCGTGACTTTTTTTTAGTTAGTTGCTAAAGGCTTAGTTTTAATGACGATTTGTAAAATCGTCGCAATATGATAACTTTTGTCGATGATTTTTCGAACGTCATAAAAAAATGTAGCTAAATGTCTACTTAGTTATAGTGATATATACTCTGAACTCCTTGCACATTCGTTACTTTAATTTGTTTTAAGGGATTAAGATCATCTATGGTGGCTATGAAAAGTATTAGAAATTGCAAGCTATAATTTTGTTGTACTTAAATAGGTACAGTTTATACAAAAGAGGCTATAGAAACGCAGGACATAAACAAAAACGTGAGACATAAAAAAGTGTGATTACAAGAAAATAAAAATTGAGTTGTTACAATAATATAAAATTTGAGATAGAGCTTTTCAATCTATGGACTTACCCTTTATAGCCCTTGTAAGATTGAAGATCTATTGGAATTTTTAATCTTAAAACTAAAATGAAGAAACTGATAGCACCTAAAGATCTGTAAGCACATCAGTTAGTTAATACTTAGAGCTAATGTGCGGGACATGTAAAGAGTTATCAGAGACTCGATCACAACAAAATAATAGCCAAGGGCTAAATGCTTTATGAACGAATAATAAATCGGATTGGCATGTAAACACATTGCTCCGATATTATCGCAAAATAAGTTCGGAGGTTGTTTAAGAGAAACGTCCAATTCATATAATAAATTTTAATCCCATATGTCCTTTGTTACTGCGTTTACTAGTGTTTTATACTTAGCTTTAGTAGATAACCAAGCAGTAAAATTTTGACCAGTCGATCTCCAAGAGATAATATTCAAATCTAGGTATAACACATATACTATAGTAGAATGACCATTATTCTTAATATCACTCTAATCACAATTAGAGAAAGTAGGAGAATCTCACTTTAAGAACAACTCATGGTGAATTTTGTTAAGAGAAACCAATATCAATCCACAAACTCGAATCACAAATAACTTGCGTAGCGGAAACTCAACAAATCCACCAACAACAAAACAAGCACTCTGACCAAATTAATCAATCACAAAATATCCGCAAGCAAATATCTCAAACTGATTGTGATTATAAAATCATCAACAAAAAAGAATGCCAAGAATATTTATACAAAAAACCAATCTAAGGAGTAAAAACCACGAGATCCTAGTCCACCCAAATATCTCCACTAAATCAAATTAATGGGTTTTACAAATCTTCCTAGATCATCTAGGAAATCATCAAGAAAAACTCTTAGCTCATTACAAGTTTAACACAAAGGTTAGACAAGAATCACATGAGAAAAAAAAAATAAAAAACTTTACCTCCTAAAACAGGATGTACGATTTGTGACATATAACTAGAGCTAGAGACTCCTTCTGATGATCCAATCGTTTAAATTGAAGAGTGAAATTTCCTCTGGCCACTGTTTTTGTCCAATGGCACTGTGTAGAAAATTTTTACTCACTCTTCTCTTTCAATTTAGGTTTTTATCACTTCTTTCTCTCAACACACTAATTTATAAAAGAAACTAAAGAAGATGTATTTATGTGGTCTAAGGAAGTGTCTAAAATGCCCTGAAAGTAGGCACAAGTTGGTCCACTATTTGGAGTGACCCAATCGAGCATATGTCCCCCTCATGATAAAGCAGAGGAGTTTGCCATTCTGATAATTGAGAAGTAAACTTCAAGCTTCTCCTTAGGCAAAAACTTAGTCATTATGTCCGAACCATTATAATTGGTATGGATTTTTACAAGTGACAACTGCTTGGAATTCAACACATCCTTAATCCAATGGTAACTCACATCAATATGCTTCGATCTTGCATGGAATGTAAAATTCTTGCCAAGGTGAATAACACTCTGACTATCACAATACAACACATGCTTATCCTACTTGAAACTGAGCTCTTTTACATACTTTTTCATCCAAAGTAACTCCTTTCATGCTTCGGTTGTTGCAATCAACTTTGCTTCGGTAGTAGAAAGTGCATCACATTTTTGAAGCCTAGAATACCAAGCCATAACTCCATCACTGAAAGTAATAAAAAACCTGAAGTGGACTTGCAAAAATCAACGTCTTCCGCCTTGTTTGAATTTGTGTAACCAATGAGCAAATGCTTTTCACTACCAAAAGTAAGTTTTAGACTCATAGTACCTTTATGATATCTCATAATCCACTTCACTGCTTCAGAATGCTTCTTTCTTAGATTTGAATAAAAAAGACTAATTGTTCCTATAACTTGTGCTTTTTCTGGCCTTGTACACACTAGAGCATGAATCAAACTTCCAACTATAGAAGCATATAGAATTCGCTGCATCATTTTCTTCTCTTCCTCGATAGAAGGGCATTGATTAACACTCAGTCTAAAGTAAGTAGCAAGAGGAAAGCTAAGTAGTTTAGACTTGTCCATGTTAAGCCTTTAAAGTACTTTCTTAATGTACTTCTCTTGTGAAAGCATCAGCTCCTTGTGGCTCTATCTCGATCTATCTTCATACCAATAATCTACTTTGCTTGTCCTAAGTCTTTTATGGTAAAAGACTTGTTGAACAACTTCTTTAACTCATCAATTCTAGAAGCATTCCTGCCAATAATCAACATATCATCCACATAAGGTAGCAAGATCATAAAATCATCACTAAGGAATTTCTTCACAAACAAAAAGTGACTTGAAATAGAGTTCTTGTAGCTTTACTATCCCACAACTGACTCAAACTTCTTATAACACTGTCTTGGTGCCTGCTTTAAATCGTAAAGACTTTTCTTCAAGTTGAACATATAGTCCTCTTTTCCCTTAACAATAAAACCCTTTAATTGTTCCATATAATCTCTTCTTCAAGACCACTATGAAAAAAAAGCAATTTTTATGTCCATTTACTCAATCTTTAAGTCATAACTAGTTGCTAAGGCATGAATAACATGAATAGATGATATCTTGACAATTGGAGCAAATATCTTATCAAATTTGACTCTTGTTTTCTATGAGAATCCCTTGACAACCAACCTAGCCTTTTATCTTGGAACTGGAGCATTCACTTCTTACTTCAACCTACATACCCATTGATTCTTTAAAGTTCTCTTACCCTTAGGTAGTTTTACCAACTCGAAAGTATGATTTTCGCAAAAAGATTTCATCTCATTCTGCCATTCTTTTAAGCCACCCTTTCTTGTGCTCATCTTCCCAAACTTCATAATAACATTCAAGCTCTCCCTGGTTAGTCAATAACACAAATTCATTTGTAGAGTAACTGGCGGAAGGCTATTTATCTCTAGTAAATCTCTTAAGTAGCATTGTTGGTTCTGAAGCTCCTAGTATTGGCAACTAAACAACATCATTATCATCATCTTCTGGAACATTAATATCTACAGAAGAACTAATCTTGCCCAAATCATGATGATCATTTTAAGTTTCATTTTGAACAAGTTCTGGTACAACAACAATTATATGGGGTATTAGATCCAAATCAATCAAGTCGTCACTGAACTAAGGCAGTTTATACTCAGTAGTCTTCTCAATGTCCTGCACTGTTTGATCTTCCACAAATACCACATCTCAACTCCTAATAATTTTCTTCTAACTAGATCATACAACTTATACCCAAACTCATAATGACTATAACCAAGAAATATGCATTTTTGGGTCTTTACATCAAGCTTACATCTTTCATGTTTAGAAAATTGCACAAATGTTTTACATCCAAAGACGCACAAATGATCATAAGACAAACCTTTAACTAATGATATCTTCTTTGGAACTAAAAATTATAGACGAGTGAGTAGTTTAAGATATGCACAATAGTACCTAGAGCCTCACCCCAAAATGATCTAGGTAGCCCAGCATGTGACAATAAACATCTAACTCTCTCTATCAGTGTTCTGCTCATCTTCTCAACTATGCCATTCAATTAAGGTGTCTTTTGATATTGAATATCATGCTCTCTGTAATACTCATCAAAAGGTCCACTATACTCAACCCTGTTATATGTTCTAATACATTTCAACTTCTTATTAGTTTCTCTCTCAATTGAGGCTAGAAAATGCTTGAACATTGGCAAGGCTTGATCCTTTGTCTTTAAGGTGTAAACCCAAGTCTTCCTTAAATGATCATCAATTAAAGAGACAAAGTAAAGAGAAACACCTAAATACTACTTCTTTGTAAGACCAAAAATATCATAATGTACCAAGTCAAGTACATTTGGCTTCCTTGAAGGCAGTTGACTTTTAAAGGAAACTTGTTCTGCTTCCCTGCCATACAGTGAGAACACCTTTTCAACTAGATACTCTGAACCCCTAGAAAGAACCTTTTTCTTTACTAACACTATCATTCCTTTATAACTCATATGACCCAATCTCTTATGCCACAATTCACTGTCATCAATCTTTACTGCATTAAAAATGTATTTGCAGAACCTAGTTATCATGAAGTATATTGACGAAAATTTGTTACCCTTTGCTACAACCATAGCACCTTTACTAAGCTTCCACTTTCCATTCTTGAATGTACTGCAAAAGCCTTCATCATTAAGAATGCCCACTGAAATCAAGTTCAACCAAATATTCAAAACATGTTTAAGATGCATAAGAACCAACTTAGTAACATCATTGGCTTCCAAACAAATATCAATAATGCTAGCAACACTAACAATTATATCATCACCCATCTTTACAGTTATGTATTAGTATAAGAGACAAAGTCATCCTTTCCAGATGTAATATGAGCAGTAGCAATGCTATCAACCACTCAGCTTAAGGCATGTGAGGCAACATTCACAACATTTTAATCATGGACAATCAAAAAACTTCTAGAGGTAACACTAACACGATCTTCATTGCTACTATCATCATCTTTTCCCTTTTCACTGCCCTTGTCTTTCTTGTTCTCTTTCTTGAATTGTTGATAATGCCTTTTGATATGTCCCTTCTTTCTAAAATAACAGCATTCAACATTACCAAACTTGTTTGACTTGCCTCTACTTTTGTCTTTGTCCTTATATCTGCTCTTGTCTCTATTCCTCAGACCCATCCTCTTGCTTCTTCTAGTTATCTGAACAACTAACACCTCTAATTAATACGAGGACCATTGCACTATCATTCTTTCTTCTTCATTCATAATACCATTTTTGGCTAAGTCCAACATCATAACACCACTCAGAGTTAAGTTGAACAAAGTACTAAAGGTTTCCTATAAGTCTAGTTAGGTACAAAGAAGTCACAACCCTATAATCTTATTGCCAAATTTCATACCCATTTCTACCATCTATTTGAGAATTCCTTAAATTTTGTTCAAGTGATCCTTCACTGAGCTCCCATCTTTGAGCCTTAAAGCCATAAGTTTCTTCATTAAAAATAACTTGTTGTTATCGGTCTTTCGAGCAAACATATTCTCGAGCTTGTCCCATAAAGCTTAGGCATTTATTTCTCCATAAACATTGTTCAACAATTATCATCAAGCTATTGCCTTATAAAACCACACACTTGCAGATGAATTAACTTCCATTCCTCATCGGTCTTATCTTGTCGCTTTTCACTAAGAAACATTAGTTGATAATAATCTTTCATATAAAGGAGATCCTCCATTTTTCCTCTCCATTTATGATAATTCAAACCATTCAAGAAAATCATTTGACTTGTATTAGCCTCTATAATGCAACACAATTTAGACTCCCACTAATAATAAACCTTTTTCTGATACCAATATGTTGAGAGAAAACAATATCAATCGACAAATCTGAATCACAAATAATCTGCGCAACGAAAACTTACCAAATCCACCAAAAATAGAACAACCACTCTAGTAAAACTAATCAATCACAGAATATCTAGAAGCAAATATCTCAAGTTGACAATAATAATAAAATCATCAACGAAAAAGAACGCTAAGAATTTTTACATGGAAAATCTCCCCAATACAAGGAAGTAAAGTCATGGGACCATAGTCCACCTAAATATCTCTTACAAATTAAATTAATGGTCGACAATTCTTCCTTGATTATCTAAGAGCTTAAAAGAATCACCAGGAGAATCTCTTGGCTAACCACAAGTTCATCAACACAAAGGTTGGACAAAAATCACATGAGAGAAAGAAAAACAGAAAATTTCATCTCTAAAATAGGATGTACGATTCATGACATATAACTGGAGCTAGAGACTTTCTTTCGACGATCCAACCTTTTAGATCGAAGAGCAATTAGTCCTGAACAATTTTTCAAAATTCTAGCCAGATCCAACAGTGAAATTTCCTCCAAAGCCCATTTATGTCTGACAATATTGTGTAGAAAATTTCTGCTCACTCTTCCCTTTCAATTTAGGTTTTTCTCACTTCTTTCTCTCAATACACTTAGTTATAAAAACAAATAAAGAAGAGGTATTTATGTGGCCTAGGAAGGGTCTAAAATGCCCTCAAAGTGGGCATAAGTTGGTCCTCCATTTGGAGTAACCCAACCTAACAGATTTAACCTTTTTAATATTTAAGAACTCTCTTTAAAGCTTGCAAATGAAACAGCATCAGAGCATGCATAAACTGAGACAATTTATTTACAGCAAA
Source organism: Erythroxylum suave (assembly GCA_027563595.1). Taxonomy (NCBI): domain Eukaryota; kingdom Viridiplantae; phylum Streptophyta; class Magnoliopsida; order Malpighiales; family Erythroxylaceae; genus Erythroxylum; species Erythroxylum suave. Next base: position 14,963,488 of record JAOSBN010000179.1, on the reverse strand, counting down.
GAAGACTTTCAAATGAGTAATTATTATGTATTGTAAGGAAACAATAAGGCTATGATAAGATGTAGCATTGACTTTTGGAGAACCTTCAATAAAAGAATAAGTTTAAGATGAAATCAAAGGCATAATAACTTCCTTTATGCTAGTCATTGTTAAACCAATCAAGTAAATTAGATATTGTGAGAGAAATAGATCCAGTGGAATAGATATAAACTCAACACCTATAAATTGATGCAAGGAAGCCAAATAGTTAATTGAAAAATGGCTGGTCACCTTGTGAATAAATTTATCTAAGGAATTCAAATTATTACTATTAAGGAAAATATATGTTGATGTTTTAATTGAAATAATTTCTTAACTGCAAGTATACAAACCTTAATTAGTATATCCATTAGCTTATCCATCTTTGATTTTAGTGAATTGAACCTATCTTGCTGAAACTCTGGTAGGCCTGAAGCTTTATTTAAATTCCTTGCAGTAATGTTAGACTAAGAAAATTTTGGGTAATTTTTTCACCTAGGATTATAAGTATTAAAATAAAATTTATTACCACCCCAATCATATTGTACCCTCTATATAGTTAATCTACTCAATGCTATTATTTTCCACTTGGAAGCAATCAACTAAGAAATCACTGTCATGTCCACATAATTTGCATTTATGACTAATTACCTTGAGTGGGCTAGAAGAAGTGACTTTAAGGTTGTTCAATTATTTGGTTAAGTTTACTATTTCACCCTGCAATGCTACCACTAAATCCATAGTAAGCAATCCTTTCTGATCTGTAATGGTTGGTTACTATTTAGTACTCTTCGATGTACTAAGACAGTTGTTGTTTGTCATCTTTTTTAACAAGTCAAATGTGGCTTTAGATATTTTCCTTATTAACAAACCACCAGCTACTGTATCTATAGTATCTCATGTGGGTGGATAGACACCATTGTAGAATGTTTGCAGAAGGAACTGTTTGGACAAGTTATGATATGGGAAGCTCCTTTGCAAGTCTTTAAATCTCTCTCATACTTCATACAATGATTCCCCTTCGCTTTGCTAAAAATTGGTAATCTCCTTTATGAGCCTAGTGGTCTTCATCTAGGGGAATTATTTAGCCAAAAAGGCTCACATTAGCTGCTCTCATATTGTGACATTCCTTAGGTTAAGAGAGTTCAACCATGTCTTGGCTTGATCTTTAAGTGTAACAGAAAGAATCTCATCTTAGTTGCATCTTCTGATAGCCCATTATATCAGAATATGTCACAAATCTCTATAAAGTTGGCTAGATGAGCATTAAGATCCTCATTGGCTAGTTTAAAACATTGAACATTAGTTTGTAGCATATTTAGTAGTGCTGGTTTGATCTCGAAAGTGATGGTTTTCATTGATGGTCTTATTATTCTGTATTAGTTTGCATAGAACCTAGGCCTTATAAAGTCCATAACGGTTCTTTTCTATTGTCCTTGATTCCTTTCCTCTTTTATTTTCCTCTTTATTGCTTCTTGGCGTCTCCTTTTTTGAATTTCTCACTATTATTTATGATGTTAGAAACTTGTATGTCTTTTATTTTACGGTAGATCTTGTGTTCAAGTACTTGAAATCACACAAGAAAAGTGTTAAGGTCCTTAAAGCGAGGTACTTGAACTGTAGAAATGTTATAAACAATCCCCAAAAATGGCACGGAAAACTTGTTGAAGTTTTAATTGAAAAACTTTCTTAACTATAAGTATATAAATCGTAACTTATGGTATAAATCATCCCACAAGGAATGTATTCGTCACCTAACAATTCTGGTAAAACTTTGTTTAAGGTAAACAATAAGATGAATAACTATGAATTAAACTAAAAATAAACACTTAATAACTAAAAATAAACTAGGCAGCGTGAATTAATTAATTAATCAATGATGAAAATTGTGAGTTACTTACATCCTTATTTATTTTCACTTTACCTTCTTGATTTAATCAAATTTGATTCTAGACATTCTATGATTATGATTACCTTCTCTCAAGATCTAATTAAGTAATTGATCTCTTAAAATATCAAAACTCTTTTTAACTATGTAATTAGATTCAAAGTAATCTTATGGATAACTAAAAAAAATTAAGATCTTTATTCAATTGCTTATTAAAAAACAATTAAGATCTCTCTTTAATTGCTTATTAATTTGATGTTTATAGGTTTATTTACATACCATCTCTCACTATGCATCACAATACAAGTGATGCAATCCAATCTCTCTATTCAAATTGAATATAAAATAATAAACGTAATAAACATACTTCATTAAATCAAGAGTATAAAGTATAACAAATAAATCAAGAGTAATTCCTAAAAAAGATTTAGCAATTCATATACGTAACTCTATATAAAAATTGAAGCATCATTAATATCCAACTTAAAGAATGAAATAAGAAAAAAGTAGAAAATTGAATCTGGATGTCTGCTCTTCTTTACCTTAATTTAGAATTCTGTGGCCTTTATTTTTTAGATTTGTACTCTTTTGATCCCCTCCTGTTTTTTTTTCCATCCATCAAATGATTTTTTTCTCTTCCTATACTTTTGAGTCTTTTAGGTTTATCTAGGATCTTTCCATGTGTTTTCTTTCAAAAATAGCCCTAAAATGTTAAAAGTACAAAAACTCATGACCTAGAAAAACTTTTTACATGATCATACATGGTCGTGCATAATCATGTGTGGTACCACTCTAACTCTCTGGCATGAATGTGCATCCTATGATCGATAGTGCCAAAGACTTTCCAATATACCACTTCTTCATGCACGATTGTGCATGACATTATTCTCTAGCCTTTTCTTCATCTTTTTTATTCGATTTTTCCTATCTTCACTCATCACCAAACACATCAAACAACCCTTGAAACATACAATTAAGATTAAATTCTTTCCTTAAACACTATTTAATAAAAAAACACATGTAAACACCGGCAAGAGCATAAATCTAAATCCTAAATACATGATTATCCTTTAAGAAAACACAAAAAATATACTCTAACACTTAGATTACACAATGTAATTTACACTTATTATCATCTCCACACTCTAACACTTAGATTACACAATGTAATTTACACTTATTAACATCTCCACATTTAAATCTTTGATTATGCCCAAGCGAAACTAAAACCACAAAAGAACAAACACAAAACACAAACACATAATCATGCAACAAAAAAATAATAGTACAATGGCATCAAATCTCATGAAATTAACTTATCCATAAACATCAATCACTTATAAAGTTCCATCATACTAACTTATTCCATTCATGTTCAAATGCTTTGATTTAAAAACATATATCAACCAAAATATCAACACCTATTCATTCATATATGACACTTGTAAACATGCATTCATTCTTATTTACCAATTAAAGAGGTAGGTCATCACTAAATACCCATTTATGAAATTTGTTTTGACATTTACAAGAAATTAATAGATTCACTTTTATTGACAACACATATTATCAAGCTTTCATGTTACATTTACATGTGGGTCTATCAGAAACAACATCCCTACAATAGAGGATTAAGGTTGCATACTATCAAACCTCTCCAAAAGACAAAGATTTTATCATAAATGCCTCCGGTTGCTCAATTATATCACAACTTACAACTAGTTAATAGCTCTATTTTTAACCTATTTTTTTAATAGGTCAACATAATTAGGATTTATTTAACATATTTATACAACACTCTGTTATCTTTTTTCACATTTTACCTACATCACTTCTTCCTAGTCATTCACTCTCATAAAAGGCTACTAATTATATCTACCAATTTAAATGAATTTAATTATAAGTGCATCCAACAAGTGTCATAAACTGAATTAGTACAATATTATAATCAATATGCATATTTACCTCGAAAACACTTAAAACACTAACTTCATAAGCTAATGTTTCTTCACAAATTAAATAATCATGTTCATAGATAAGCTTAATTCCTTTCAATTTTATATCATTGACACACTCACATAATGTACACATCATGCAACAAAATGTTTTCACCATTCTAACCTAATTAAAAACTAACATAAGGCAAATGTAAAGTCACGCACAAATGATCTGCAATTGTATATATGTCCCCGCACTTGAACAACACATTTTCCTTAATGTAGAAAATTATACAAATCTTAAAACAACATATATAACAAATATAATAAATAAAAATAAGGGCAAGAATAATTATGGGGAAAGTGGTGGTGATGGCATCAGAGAAGGAACTTAGGCACACTTTATGTCATGAACATTCATCAATTCAACTCCCTAAAAAATAAAAAGGCAAAAAATGCACATAAAATTAAAAATAAACTACTAAAACATAACGTGATAATTTTAAGGTTATTAGCTTGACCCTTCAGCTTAATTTTTCAACTAGCTACTCTTTTTTATGTTAAGGTCATATGCATTATCACATTAAGAATGATGCTTCTTGTGTCTAAGATTTTCCATCGCATGGCTCTTATTATGTTTCTTCTTGTCTCCATCACTCTCTTTTCTTATCTCACATCAGTTTTCAACTCTAAAATGGGTAGTTTCTCACTTGAGGGTATAATGAGTGCTATCACCATTACTAATGATTCCTATTGTAATTTCTCACCCAACTCCTCCTTTCCTAGTTTCCCTTCATCTTCTATGTGCCTAACACTAACTTCTTTTCTATTGCACCCCTTTTGCTCTTTGATGCATTCATCTATTATATTAATCTTCATGCAAGAGTTGCTTCCCTTCAGATTCTTCAATACTTTATTTATATTAAATTCAACTTGCTTATCACCAGTATGAAGAATAAGTTTCTCTTCATGAACATCTAATAAGGCTCTTCTTGTATTTATAAATGATCTACCTAGAATTAGTGAGCAATTCCTATCATCTTCAAATTCTAACACTATGAAATTTATAGGAATAATAAACTTATCCACTTTTACTAGCACATCCTCTAGCACTCTAAACAGTTTCTTTATAGATTGATTTGTCAACTAAATAGGCATAGATTTTGACTTCACATCTCCTAGCCTAATTTCCTAAAAATAGGCAAAAGTATAAGATTAATACTTGCACTAAGTCACATAAACACTTAAAAAATTCTAAATTACCAACTACATAGTTGTGGTAAAACTCCCTAGATCTTTCAATTTTAAGGGCATGTGGTTGGTAATTATAAAGCTACAACTTTTCATTAAGGAGACTAGTTGGTTATCCTCCTAAGTATGTTTGTTCAATAAGATTTCTTTGAAAAACTTTGCGTACTTGGGTATATTCCCTTAAGCTTCCACAAATGGCAAGTTAAATTACAATTTCTTTAATTTCTCTAAAAACTTTGTAAATTGCACGTCCATTTGATTCTTCTTTAACCTCTGTGGGAATGAGATCTTAGGAACTTTTTTAGGGGGAGGGATATATGGATTTTCCTTTTTCTTCTCTTCTTTTTTTCTCCTTTTTCTCACAATCTTCTCCTTGGTTGGATTCAACTTTTTGCTTAATTGATTCTTTTAACTTGCTCTTACTTATAAGTGTGATGGCCTTCAATTTGTTCCTTAGATTAAACTCTGTGTTGCTCGAGAGACTCCCTACACTTTGTGTAGACAATGCATTAGCTGGTTGGCCCATTTGAAACTCCAAATTATGGATGGAAGAAGCATTATTCTTTGCAATTTAGTCAAATTTAGTTTCCATCCTTTTGGCTCGTGAAGTTGGAATTTAGCACATCTATTAACTTATCCATCTTCGATTCTAATGAATCAAGCATATCATACTAAAACCCTGGTAGGCCTTGAGCTCTCATTGGATTCCTTATAACATTGTTAAATCAAGAAAAACATAGGTAGTTTTTCCACCCAAGATTATAAGTATTACAATAAAGATTAGCACCCCCTCTGACCATATTGTGCCAGTAAGTAGTTAAGTTGATCCATGCTATTATTTTTCACTACAAACCAATCAGTTGAGACATGAATTTTTGCTCCACGTAATTCGCATCTATGCTGAATTGCCTTAAGCTAGATAAAAGAAGTGACTTTTAGGCTATTCAATTGTCTGGCTAAGTTTGCTACTTCACTTTGTAATGGTGTCACTGAATCCATGGTAAGCACTCCTTTCTAATCTCTAAATGTTGGTTGCTATTTACTCTTCTTTTATGTCTAAAGACAATTATTATTTAACATCTCTTCTAACAAATCATATGTAGCTTCAATAGTTTTCCTCATTAATGAACCATCAGCTATTACATTTATGGTGCCTCATATGGATGGATTTAAACCATTATAGAATGTTTATAAAAGGAACACTTTAGGCAAGTTATAATGTTGGTAGCTCCTTTGCAACTTTTTAAATCTCACTCATGCTACGTAGAATAATTTCGCTTTACTTTTTTATAAGTTGGTAATATCCTTTATGAACCTAATGGTCTTCGTTAAGGGGAATATTTAGTTAAAAAGGCTTCCATCAATTGCTCCTATATAGTGACATTCTCTGGGTTGAAAGAGTAATATCCTGTCTCCTAAATTGTTGAGGGTTAGAGGTTCAAAAGATTAAGTGAATGAATATTGTATTAATCAATTGGATATGATTTTGATAAACTAGAATTAAATTAGAAATTGATGGATTTAAGTTAGTAATTTGGACTTAATTGTTAAAAATTGAAAGTTTGAGTAGTCAATGTGTAAATTGGCTTAGTAAATTTCCTAAATGGTACAATTGGAGACAAGTGGCACTTTATATTTGTGACAAGTGGCCCTTAAAATTTGTGACAATGACACTTTAGACTTGTGACATGTGGAGCTTTAAAATGGTGACATGTGGAGCTTTACGAATGGTGACATATGTAACCTTACAATTGGTGAAATGTGTAGCCTTATAAGTAGTGACATATGGATGCTTAAATAAGTGACGTGTGGAGCCTAAAATTAGTAACATATGTACTAATAGAATAGTAACATATGGACCAATAGAAGGATAACATATGGACCAATAGAATGGTGACACATGGACCAATGAAATGGCAACACTTAGATTAGTTTTTCCTTCTTTAAACTTTCTAGAGAGAGTGAAGGTCTTCCATAAGGTTAGAAGAGGGAGAAAAAAAATGAGAGAGAGAGAAAAAGGGGATGAGAAGAGGAGAAGGAAAGAAGTTACCAAGGTATGTTGAAAGTTTGGTTTCAATTTCATCTTCCCATTTCCATCTATTTTACGTATCTTTAGAGCATGAATTTGAAGACACTCAAAGGAAAAAAGTTTTAGATATAGATCTTAGCTTGACCTTTATGAAAGTGTATTGATAAAATAGTGACTAGAGCTTGAGTTATGCTTGTTTTCTTGATACTGCCAGTGATAGAACCCTGTGTAGAAACATTGAATTATTTCATGATTTTTTAAGACTTTAAAACCCGAATTAGTCAAAGTATAAAACATGAAAAATTATTATTGATTTCTTATTAATGCTTGTGTGAAACAGATTGGATAGAATATTTCTTGATAATGATTTATTGTTATTTGACCATTGATCGCCAGACTGTTTCTTATCAGAAAATAAGACAGAATTTGGAGGGGATTGTATTCTAAAGAGAGATGCTATTCATGTAATTTTGGATATATTAAGACAAATGGAAGTCTAGTTTTAGGAGACATGAGAATCATGGTGTTTGGAATTTTGTAGAAATAGTTATAACTAAAAGAAGATAGCTTGTTCATAAAAGAACATTAGGAAGAAAAGGATATAAACATTGCACTTAAGGATTGCATACATATTCTCGCTATTCATTATCAGTGATCAACGTTCATTTGCATTTCTAATAAGCTCTCAGAGTGATTTTTAGTACCTAGATATTGTTGGGATGTCAAGGAAATAGCTCGTTGGAGTGTTCTGTGAGTAACTTAGATGCGTGATCTCAATTAGATATGTGCTTCTGTTTGATTTTTTTTGTTTAATCCTCTTATCTATATATATTGAAATGATTTGGATATGACTGTGATATTCATGATTCCGAGCAAATGATTGTCTGAGGATTTCAATATTCGAGACTGTATTGGGAGTGTTAATTACTTGTATGTGAATGTGGGAATAAATGCTCAACTCAATGTTGAATATCAGACTTGGGTCTGACGAATATGGTAAATGATTATGTACACTAGATGGAAGTGATTACTAGTATATTGTGTGAAATGATGTATTTCATGACATTGGTATGCATGATCAAATAAAAGAGTTATGACTAGAGTGACTAAAGTGAACAAGGAGCTTAAAGCTCATAAATGTGCACACAAAGTCACAGGCTCAACAATAATTATATGATGTGATAATTGGAATTTTAGTATAAATAATATGATGGGTTTGTGAACTTGGATTATATTTGTTTATGATATTTTGTCCTAACTTGAGTGAACATGTCAATGATTATTCACTCACTGAGTTCGCAAAACTTACCAAAATTGTAACATTGTCTTTTAGGCTTAGAGGAGATATCCAGTTAGACTAATTGGATTATAGCTATAGAAACCAGACATGAGCTAGGGGTCGGGATCAGTGTGCACCTACATATATCTTTTGTGTTAAGATTTTTATTCCGTAACTAGTTTTATTGTATTTGTGTTTTTTTTCAAATTATAATGACTTTTGTGACTGGTGATATTTATGAAATAAATAGGCTAAAAATAATTATTGGTTTTCTGAACATGCATGTGAAGCATGAAAATTTTGAAATGAGTTAACTGACTATCCTAGTATGCCACCTTCATAGAGTATGTTCTCATATATCCTCGATATGTTCGAGAATATGCCCTATAAGAAGGTGCTACAGAAAGAGTTCAATCGTGCCTTGGCTCAATTTTTAAGTGTAAATGGAAAGAGGCTCATCTTGGTTGCATTTTCCAATAGCCCATTATATTGAAATGTGTCACAAATCTCCACAAAGTTAGCCATATAAGAATTAGGATCCTCATTGGCCAATCCATAAAACTAGACATTGATTTGTAGCATATTTTCTAGTGCTGGTTTAAGCTTAAAAGTGTTGTTCTGCACTGGTGGTCTCATTATTCCTTGTTGATTAGAATTGAACTGTTGCCTCATGAAGTCCATAAGAGTTCTTTGTTATTCTCCTTGATTCCTTTCCTTTGCCATTTTCCTCTCTATTGCTTCTTGACATCACGCTTTTTAAATCTCCATCTCTTGCTTGGTATGCTATAACTTTTATGTCTTTTACTTTGCTCAAACTCCTTGTAAATCTTGTGTTTATGTATGCAATCACACAAGAAAAGTGTTAAAGTCCTTAAAACAAGGTAACTTTAATTGCAGTAGATGCTATAAATAATCCCTGACAGCAGTGTCAAAAACTTGTTGAAGTTTTAATTGAAAATTTTTCTTAACTACAAGTATACAAATTGTAACTTATAGTGTAAAAAGTATCATCCTAGGAGAATTATAGTAGTCACATAATAATTCTCGTAAACTTTGTATAAAGGTAAACAATAAGATGAATAATTAAGAATTAAACTAAAAACAAAAACTTAGTACCTAAGTAATGAACTTAGCAGCAATAAATTAATTTTTTGATCGATGACGAAACTTAGGAATTACTTCTATCCTCATTTATGTTCACTTTACTTTCTTGAATTAATCATATTTGATCCCAGATATCTTATGATTATGATTACTTTCTCTCAAGATCTAATCAAATAATCCCAATTAAAATAATAGAAATTGAATTGCTATCTCTCAATCTACCAAAACTATTTCTAACTATGTAACTAAATTTAAAGCTAACCTATAGATAAATAACAAAAAATTAAGATCTCTTTTCAATTCCCTATCAATTTGATGTACCATCTCTTATTATGAAACACAACATAAGTGATCCAATATCTCTTGATTCAAATTGAATTTAAAACAATGGACATCACATGCACACTTCATTAAATTAAGAATATAAAGTTTAACAAATAAATCAAGAGTAATTCCTAAAAGAAGATTTCGCATTCTATAAATGTAACTATATATAACAATTGAATCATCAATAATATCCAACAACAATAAGGAAATAAGAAAAGAGTAGAAAATTGAATTTGGATATCTTCTCTTCTTTACCTTAGTAAGAATTGTGTAGCCTTTATTCTTTTGATCTCCTTTTATTACGTTTTTCTATCCTTATAGTGATGTTTTTTTCTCTTCCTTATACTTTTGAGTCTTCTACATTTTATTTATGTTTTTCTTCTGAAAATAACCTTGAAACTTCAAATGTACAAAAGTTTGTGACCTGGAAAAGTTTCTTGCACGATTATGCATGGTACTACTCCAACTCTCTAGCATAATCGTGCGTGGGATGCACAATCATGCTAAAGACTTTCCAATCTAATGATTCTTTATGCAAGATTATGCATGGTCATACTTAGCACCCGATCCATAAGGCTCAATACGCGAACCTCATCTGACATTTGGGAACATGCATTACAAACTGGCGTGCTAATTAGAGCAGTCACATCACTTATCATGGCATCATAATTAAAACATGCATAACACGATATCTAGAACTCAACTCTTCATTTCAATTCATAAAACATAATGTACATTATAGTATTACATTACATAATCCCTTTATACATACACATTATCAAAACTACAAGAGTCTAGTTCTTTTTTTACATATTCTACATGAAAGAGGAATTATACAAAAACTCTATCTAAATCCTTCAGTCTCAACTGACTGACCTTTGAGCCAATTCTTGAATCCAAAATGTAATACTAGACTTCTTCTAGATCATCTTAGTAATTAAGTCTCCTCTCTCGTACCTAAAAAGTCACGTTGCAATTTTGATTAGTTTTGCAAACTTAGTGAGTAAGTCGTCATCGATGTGCTCACTCATATCACATAACACAACCAATTCATGGTACTACTCCAAGTCTCTAGCATAATCATGAATGGGATGCACAATCATGCTAAAGAATTTCCAAGTTGATGATTTTTTATGCATGATTGTGCATGGTCATACTTAGCACCCCGATCCATAAGGCACAATACCTGAACCTCATCTAATGTTCGGGAACATACCTCATAAACTGGCGTGCTAGTTAGAGCAGCCACATCATTTATCATGACATCATAATTAAAACATGTATAACACAATATCTAGAACTCAATATGGATTGTGTAGTGTAATACTACAATATATATATATATATATATGGATTATATAGTGTAATACTACAATCTACAAGAGTCTACTACTCTTTTACACATTCTACATGAAAGAGAAACTATACAAAATCTCTATCTAAATCCTTCAATCTCAGTTGACTAACCTTTGAGCCAATTCTTAAATCCAACATGTAGTACTAAACTCCTTCTAGATCATCTGAGTAATTAAGTTTCCTCTCTCATACCTGAAAAGTCACGTTGCAATTTTGATAAGTTTTGCGAACTTAGTGAGCAAAGCATCATTAATGTGCTCACTCCTATCACATAACACAACCAGTTCATGGTACTTCTCCAACTCTCTAGCATAATTATGCATGGGATGCATGATTATGCTAAAGACTTTCCAATCTGATGATTCTTCATGCACGATTGTGCATGGTCATGCCATAGCACCCCAATCCATAAGGCACAATACCCGAACCTCATCTAGCGTTTGGGAACATGCCTCATAAATTGGCGTGCTAGCTAGAGCAGTCACCATGGAATTATAATTAAAATATGCATAACACGATATCTAGAACTCAATTCCTCATTTTATTTCATAAAACATAATGTACATTGTAATATTACACTACACAATCCCTATATATATATGTACAATATCAAAACTACAAAAGCCTACAGCTCTTTTACATATTCTATATGAAAGAGGAATTATACAAAAACTCTATCTAAATCCTTCAGTCTCAGTTGACCGACCTTTGAGCCATTTCTTGAATCCAAAATTCAATACTAGACTTCTTTTAGATCATCTTAGTAACTAAGTCTCCTCTCTCATACCTGAAAAGCCACGTTGCAATTTTGATGAATTTTGTGAACTCAGTGAGCAAGCCATCATCCATGTGCTCACTCATTTCACATATCACAACCATTTCATATTTTAAATTCACAAATAATTCATGATAATACAAAATAAATTTCTCTTCAATAATCATCATGTTGAATCAAATACAATTATGTTCACTTATTTCACATTTCATATTCAAAACAATTCAACAATTATTTTTGATCATTTAAAACATACACATTAAATGTATATGCAATGCATATGTGACTCATATCCAATTATTACATTATGTTGACCGAGTTCCTTTTTAACTGTCCTATATCCGTTGTGGATACCGGGCTCATTGATAACTGTCTCATATCTATTGGGGATACCGGGTTCATTTTACATAACGAGCCTAAGGCTCTTACCAGATTTTCTGAGGTTTAAGTTCTCTTTTACTAGCGACTCCTATCACAATTGCCTTTATCTGATCATGCATTTCAATGTAATAAGATGCATAGATTCACGTATATGTAGTCAATCACTTTTATTCAGTACACATTCACTTTTCACATTGACATTGGACCATAGTTTGACAGTCAGCAATCATGTTGACTACACTTAGTTCTATCATATTCACATACAACGAGCACTTCCAATATAATTGTCATGCATCAAATGCCTCAGACTATTAATGTCTGGAATTAACACATTCACATAAATTATAATTCAATAATTGAAATTTAAGCAAAAATAGACAATCTTAATGAGAGCACCTAGGTTACTCACTGTATGCTTTAGATAACTATTGCCTTAATGTCTTAGCAATGTCTAGATGCAGTCGTTCAATTTGCGCTTCTATATCATGCAACACATATACATTTACACATTACTAATTTGTACAATCACATTAATACTCAGTCATACACACATATATATATGTTATGTATAATACATGCTCAGTTTAACTATTCTTGGTATATTTCCTTAATTCACATCTCATGATCATTTAATAATAGCATTCAATCATTCATTTATACCTTATACACCTTACTCACTTTAATCACCTAATCCATCATCAACTAGATTCATTCTAGGCCTCATTTAAGCTTAAATAAATCATAAGGAAGTACCTTACCATTAGTTGTTCCAAACATCGCTTATAAGACAACCTTTCTCTCTTTATACCTACCCATGATCGTGGTGGTCCTTCCCACGATCGTGACAGAAGCTCGTGGAACTGGCCACAATTATGGGTATTCTACCACGATCATGACAGAACCAAAATTTTTCTAAACCACGATCGTGCACTGCATTTTCTTCCTCATTTCTTCCACAAATTCAACACACATAATAACATCATTTACACTCCAAATTTTCCAATATTCATATCCATTTACGAAACTTCATTTCATACAAATCTAGCTACCGTTTTAATTGCATTCAACTCACAAAACTCTACTTAATTTTCCCTTTTTCATTTACTCGATCCCATTCATTTATGTAATCCTAACTCTTTCCTGTACTCTTTACCTTTCCATACTATATCCATTCACAATACATCCAACAAGTCATCTACATCATTCATCTTTTAGACTACATAACCTCATCATTTTTACCTCAATCTATCATCCTAGCTATTCTCATTTCAAGAACATAACTCAACATCTTTCTTAAACATAAATCTCACTTCATATACTCTTAATCCACAATCTATTTCCTCTATATAACAATTTAGAACTCATGGTTTTAATACTCTTAAAAACAAAACACAACACATACATTTATTCATCAAATTTCTATACTCATTCAATTAACACAAAACAGGTCATAAACACATCTCTCTTTCAACTTTTATTTTAACACCATTTTCATAACCAATCTATCTCAAAAATATCTTTAATACAACTCATAATTTATTACTTATCATAACACAAAAATATGATTTTAACTTACTTATTTCCTCATAAAAGTATCATCACTCTTCAACTCCATTTTCATTATCATTTAATCTCAAACTATCATCCAATAACATTTTATAATTTACTACTTATCAATATAAAAAAACAAGACATGAATATGTCCATTTATTCATTCATGACACACATCTATTCAACTACATTTTTATAATCATTCAATCCTAAAAAAAAGCATCATATTTGTCTCATTTAGAACAACCCATGAAGATTAATGTATAACTTACATGATTTACTCAATCTTCAAAATCTCTAAAAAAACTCTAATTCCCCATGTCACACGATCATCATCTTAGCGGGTGGAGTAGTTTAGGTTTTATGTATGGCACTTGTACCCTTTTTAATAACTAGTCTATTTGTCTCCAATTTCTAATTCAATTGTCTTCCAATTTTCTATGACACTTGTCATTAAACCCTAATATTGTTTATCAATTATTTCTATTTCCATTTGGCACTTATTTTTATTACCATTTATCATCTTACTACTTGGCATATTTTTCCTAGTCCAAAAATACCCAATATCTCATAATTTTCTCAAATTTCACAAAAAATTCTAAATCAATACTTATACTCACCAAATTAATTTTCAAGACAAAATATTCACTATTCACATCATAATCATTTAAAAATCAATTATACTTGGAAAACCTTAATTAAGTATGTGAACAGTCATTGTAACACGTGCAAAAATTAATAATCACGTGTGTGTATATTTATATTATGCATGGGTATGAAATGTATTTCTTAATTTCTCAATAATATCTCTTGTGTACAGTTTTCTAGGGTTCTAACCCTTAGCATAGAAAAACCAGGATATTACACATGTGCAAGTGTGTTAGGCATTATTCTCTAATTTTTTCTTCGTCTTTTCTTTGATTTTTCTTGTCTCCACTGATAACCAAACACATCAAAAAATCCTTAAAACATAGAATTGGTATTAAATTATGGCCTTAAACAACTATTAATTAAACAAAACACATCAAAACACTAACAATAACATAATTCTAAGTGCTAAACACATGCTTATCCTTTAAGAAAATTAAAAAAAGCACACAATCTAATACCTTAAAAACACTATAATTTACATATATCAATATCTTCCATATAAATAAGAAAACAAGCAACAATGTTTTGAGCACAAATAAATAAAGAAACATTAGTAAGTGAATTGCAAGAATTAGAAGCAAGTAATAAATATTTTACAGTTCAATGTATGAGGCCCGAGGAGCTTATTTGAGACATGCAATGCCTTTTAAAATTTGCAAATTTAATGTCAATACTAAGGATGAAGGTAGCTAGGGGGTTGCATTACGTAGCCTTCTTCATACATCATTCCATGCAAAAATGCATAATTTATATCCAATTGTTAAGGGCTAATTTTTGATAATACAAGACAAAAAATAATCCATATTGTTATAGGTTTAGTGATATGGTTTAAGGTCTTAAAATAACCTCACCTTAGTTGTTGTAAAAGATCTTTTGTCATAAGCCAATCTTCATACTTGTCTGTAAAACCATCAAATTTTTATTTGATGTGAAAAATCTTCTTGCAACTATTTAATACATAAGAGGATTCTAGAACTAACTCTAAAGTACCATTCTATAACAGAGCATTGAATTCAACATTCATAGTTCTTTTTGTAAAAAGGGTCTTTGACAACTTGGGCCACAGTGGTAGGTTCAAAGGTAGTGAGTAGTAGGTGTTTAATAGCAAGGTTAATGTATTTGTCACTTTAGTATTTATGATTTGTTTTCTTATACAAGCTAGACGTAATGGAGTGGACTATGGGCTAGATGGTAATAAAGAAAGAGTAATTTAAGAAGAAAAAAGTGAGGTGATTAGTGAAGTTAGGGTGGATGCATGAGACTTAATATGAGAATATGATCCCATGGTTTGAGGTAATACATATTAGCTTAAATAGTTGATGAAAGAAGAAAGGCATTATATTTAGTGGACCATCAATAGGAGAATGAGCGTTGGTGTCTGAGGGAAGGTTGGATTGCATATATGCCCATGTAGAACTTGTATGGACAGCATCTTGAACAAAATTAATGAAATTATGGGATTTATTGCAAAATTGATTAGAAAAGGCATTCTCAATGAACTGGACATATTAGAATGAATACAAACAAAAATAGTAGGATCATAATATTTATATATAGATTTAAACATAAAGTAACCAAGAAAAATCTAAGGAATAGACCTTAGTTGAAGTTTAGATGTAATATATGGGCATAACCAAAGATAACACAAACACTTAAATTTTTTAAAACAATTATAGATGGGAGACCTACAAAACAACATATCAAATAGAGATTTTAAAGATAAGAGTAATTAAGAAGATGATTTATTAAATAATAGTAACCTGGAAAGCATAATACCAATAATATAATGGGTGTGATACAAAATAAAGTAAATGAAGTCTAGTTTTCACAACATGTCTACTAAGTTGTTCTACAATGCCATTATGCTCAGGTGTATGTGGAGTTGTAGTGCAATGAGAAATCTCACACGAATTAAAAATCATAATGAACTTTTGATAATCCCTTTATTGTTTGAGAAAAATGGAATGATTTTAATTTAAAAATAAATTTCTTCCAACCTTTTGAATTGATGTAATAGAGTAAATGAAGAAAGTTTCTTTTCCAAAAGGTATAACCAAATATATTTACTTAATTAAACAATAAAAATTATATAATAGTCATAACTATCAATAGCTCTTTTAGTTGATCCCTAAACATCAATATAGATAAGTTCTAAGGCTTAATACTAATAGAAGAATTGTTAAAGAAAGGTAATTTATGACTTTTGTTGAAGAAACAAGAGTTATAATGAAAATAAAAAATTCGCAAAAAATTAAAAACTAAACCATTATCCTTAAAAATAATACAAAAAACTTTATTGGAATGATGACCAAGTCTGTGATGCCAATTAGATAAGGAAGCTTTGGTAACATTTATCTAGGGAAGACATGGAAAAGTTATGTAATAAATATCATTAATGTTCTTCCCCTACATTATGGCACTCCCGTGGAAGGTCCTTTACAAGAAAATTAGAATAGAAAATTTCAACAAAAAATTGATTAGATTTGTACAATTATATTATAGAAATCAAATTGTTAAGTATGGAACATACAAGACACAGGGTAAAAAGAAAAGAGGTGCTTAATGGGTGTATTAATTTGTGTGACTAGCATATGTGATAGAAAGATTTTTACCATATCCAAGAATATCCTGTCTAGACCCTCACAGTCAAAATAAGATTGTAAAGCCTATAAATTGGATGTTGTGTAGTATGATGCTACATTATCAAATAACCACGGTTATTACATAACTATATAACTCATAGAGGTGTAGCATCTGCTATTATACTTGGAAGTGCATTTGTAGGCTAAGAGTTATTAACAAATATATTATTCTCTTTCAATAATTAGTAATCTTCCTACGATCACCCATACCATGACTTGTAATTTCATAAAAAACAACAAGACAAATTTGTTTGATATAACCAATTGCCACTCTAATTTTGGCAAAAGTGAGTAATATTTCTATTTTACAATAGTTGGAATTATATAACTTAACATAATTTGGAGTTCTTTGAGTCGATTTATAAAGATCATTATGTCCAATATTTTTATTTTTTAATAAAATTTATCTATCTTTCAACATTCTCTCAAAGTCAGTTAAATTATCAAATAATTTTGAATATGCAATTAGTGATTCATGAAGCTATGACAATATAATTGAATTCATCTGCTAATTAGGTGATGAATATGAATAGTGAGATCTTTTCATTAATTAGATTCTGAAAGAGTCAATGCATCAACAATAGATCACTTTTTATTGAGGAATTCACCAATTGTCGATGCTTTTAGATGTCTTAGCGAACTTACCTTTGGGAGAGATAATTTTGAATCACCAAGAATTTGCATAATTACGAGTAAACTGCTCTCGTGCTTCTTTAAAAGATTCAAATAAGGAGATAATTGGTTGAATGATCTCTAAATATCTACTCAATATTGTACTGTAATTAAACTAGTAAGGTATAATTTTATCGACAATATATGGCTAGATGTTAATTTAACGAATAAGTAAGATTAAATCTATAATTTAGGAGCTTGTATGGTTCCTATTTTTGAGCCACAGAAGTGATTGAGTTGTATTAAGCACTAGATCCCTGAAAGACATAGACTTGTTTTTAGATAACATTATTATTAGGAATATTGAACTTTCTTTTTGTATCTGTCCTTTTAGTTTCTCTTTATATATTTCTTTGTTTTCTATTCCCGTGATAATGATATTTTATCAGACATTCCAGTTATGTTTAGAATCCAGTGTTGATCATCATTGATGTTTAACCAGTGGAATATGGAATATCAACAAAAGTTTATTGCACTATTGAAGAGGTAAAAGAGGTAAAGGTATAATTTCTTAAATGAAAGACAATTTTTGTTCGCCCTCTTTCTGACTAATTATGTTCCATGAGTTCAAGTGATATAAGCTTGACTAGTCTTTAGGTCTGGTTGTAGAATGCAACACAAAAATGTCAGAAGATTTTTGTCCATGTGTCATTAGAGAATGCTACTCATAAGGCTTAAGAAATTGGTATGCTATTTGAGCGTGTCACATATTCTTATGCTTATAGCTGAGTTCGCTTAAATTTCTTCCAGCATATGCTTTAAAGCATATGTTGTTCATAAGATCAACTGAGAACACTTTCTACTTCTCTTCATATTTTCTTTGTAACAGGTGTGGAGTGTTTACTTAAGGATATGAAGGACACAACTCTTAGCACCCTTGTAATAGAGTTGTTGTCCCCCGAATGTTTTTACTTATGCCTAAGTTAGTAGAATTTATTTCATGGGTTGGTTGAATTAAAGGTAGAAAAGAAAATTCATCAAAGGGTATTTTAGGTGAATTACTTAAGGTTAGAAGCACTAAGGCATTAAAGAAAGGGTAAGGTGGACTTTTCTCACCCATTAAGGGTAGAATGGGAAGAGGAAAATGTTGTCTTATAAATTAGAAGACCAAAAACATGAATGAAGGAAAGAAAGAGAGAAAGAAGAAGAGAAGTTTTGGTGAAGTTGAGAAAGAACAGAGTTTTGGACTAGGTTACATTTTTTCTTAGTCTTAAAGAGAGAGTTTGAGGTTATTCAAGAAGGGAAAAAGAAAGAGGAAGGGAAGAGCTTTCCTTAGAGCCAAAAATCTCATTATTTGGTGAAGATTTAGGGTAAGTTAATTTTTTTAAAATCTTTTGGATTTTTTGAAAGGGTTTGGTTCATAAAGCTTAAGAAATGTATGGGTTTAGGAATTCTAGGATCAATTTTAGTGAATGTGCTTTATGGGTTCTCAAATTTGAATTCCTATTGAATGGAAATTTTGTCCTTTATGAAGGAAATCAAAGAGGGGTTCAAGAGAGGCAAGGGGAGCAAGAGGAAAGACATCCTCAATCCAATACCTAAACAAAGATTTCAAGGTGGGTGACAGTTTTATGATTTAGTAATAGGCCATTAATGTGTTCTTTCAATGATAGAAATAAACGATTTCAACTGCTTCATGAACATGTGTTATAACTCTTTAAATGCTTTGAAAAAGTGTTATGCGTGTGGTATGAGCTTATTGTGCTGATGATTTATGACAAGAACATGAAAATGATTTTTGAAAAGATATTATGTTTGAAAAAGATCAAGTTTCGAAAATTTGCCATTTTGGGCAACAAGTTTACAAGATTATGAAACACATGTTATGTGGGTTTGGTTTGGTCCATTCTGTTGTCAAGTGCACTTTGACTAAAGGCTTCTCCTACCTACCCACTAGTGGTATGGAGCTCCTTTATGAACTCCCTCATGTTTACGACTACACAAAACTACTAAGTGGGATTGTGCTAGTTCGTTCTGTTCACGACTTCACAGGAACATTATATGGAAATATGTTAATTCGTTCTATTATGGACCTTCTAGACCATTTTGATGTGCATATGTGCTCATGATACATTGATAAGATTAATGCATACCTGATTTGCATTATTAAAAATATGGTTGAGAATTTGAGAAAAATATGCTTTGTGACTCAATGCAAATTTTGTTACAATGGAAAATAAATTGTCAATGGTTTTGCTTATTACTAGTTATAAAATTTTTACCCTCGAGCTTTAAGCTCACTCCCATTCTCCTTCTCCCATTCAGGTGATGAGCAAGAGAATGAGTAAGTCAAGAGTCAAGGCATCACTCCAGTCTGCATATTTTCTTTTGTATTTTTAAGTTAGATTTTCGAAAATTCAAGGCTTTAGCCACATTTCAAGTTTTACTAGTTCAAGTGTATTTTGCACTTTGGTTCTCAAACTCAATTGATGTATTGAGACTTGAAATGTCATTAAAACTTTGTAAAGACTTTTGCCTATTAATATGAATGGAATGTATTTTGGGTTTGTTATGACCACTTTTAAGTTTTCACATTGCATTTGATGTTCAAATGAGTTTGAGGCTTCGGGAAGTAGTTGGTGTTTATGTTTTTGGTTTACGTTTTTGGTTGCAAGAGGTTTTGGGATCTACTTCAGGGGTTTTCGCTGCGTAAGAATTTAAAGATGTAAAGAAAACACAAATGCAAGGAATCGTTTGTGATGACGTCAGAACACAGACGCAAGGAATCATCTGTGATGGCGTCACCAAAACACAGACGTAAGGAATCATCTGTGATGACGTCACCAAAACACAGACGCAAGGAATCGCCTGTGATGACGTCAAAACACAGACGCAAGGAACACACAAACGCAAGGGAAAACACAGACGCAAGGAATTGTCTGTGATGACGTCAGATCACAGACGCAAGGTAAAGATGCATTGTTTGTGATGACGTCAGAACACAGACGCAAGGAAACACATACGTAAGGAAACAACAGATGAAGCGCAAAAGACAGACGAAGCTCAAAATACAGACGAAGCACAAAATACAGACGAAGCGCCAAACACAGACGAAGTGAAAAAACATAGACAAAGTTGAAAACACAAACAATACAAAGAAGAGGTTACGCCTATACGTCGAACAATTACTTAGTTGGAGTTAGTTACAGAACTCAACTAAATAATGGTTATCAACAAGAAGAGGTTATCAAGGATCAAAAAACAGTTAGAGACTTAGGCTATAAATACTAGTCATGGGACAAAATGTTATGAAGAGGTCAAATTGGAATTCCACCTTAAGTTTTTCCACAAAAGTATCCAAAAATAGGCAAATTAGTTCTTTTAAGGATTGACTGGTGTGGGCAAGCCACCTTTGTGGGATGCGAGTCCAGATGTCACTTAGGACATCAGGCTCGTGACTTGCAAGGGTAGGGTCCCAACAAGAGTTATTATCTCTAGGCATCACAAATATATCTCTTTTGTTCTCTCTGTATTGAATGAAAGTAGCAGCAGTGTCGAATCAAAGTTGCATGAATTAAAAAGGTTTTAATGAAGAAAAATCTCTATTTTAACTTTTCTCTCTGTAGGTTACAGGCAAACTCATATCTTTGAAATGGTTGGATGCCCAGCTATGAGAACTCCATGGTTATCTAAAATTGTTATTGATGGGAACCTCCTATTGATCCATAAGCTATTATACCATCTACAAGTTTCAAGCCATCTTCTTGATTTCCCTTTTGCTGATACTTCATATTGAAATTTTAAAGAAGAGAACATGTGTAAGATAAGATAAAAGAATACGTTACATTTAAGTGGTATTAATAATAAACTTTGTTGCCTTATATAGGCAAAATACAAAAAATTTAAATAAAGATTTAAGCTAATAAACTTGGCTTATAAGATAAGATTAAAAACAAACTAAAGACCTATTCAAAAGTAACAACTTTACAATTTTGAATTAATTCCCAACATTCCCTCTTAATTCAAAACTGTAAAAAAAAAATGCTTTCACGGGCATGAAGCACATCTCTCCATAATTATTTTCTTTAGAGCACTTCTCCCTAATCTTCTCAATAGAGCACTTTGCTTTATTCTTCAACATAAACACTTCTCTCATCACTTATCTCCATAGAGCATTTCTCTCTGTGATGCATCTTGGTGCACTTCTCACTAACTAGAAGAGGTTATTTTCTTCAATCATTTGCACTGTATTTACTTGTTCTTCATTGTTAAATTTGTAATCATTTTTCAAACAGCTAAATCATTTACACTTGAAGCATCGAGACTTCCCTTTATACTAGAAACTTTCTCTCATGACTAAACTTCTCATAATGGTCACATTGAGGAATGTTTCCTTTCTTATTTGATGATGGAAACTTTCCTAGATAGACTCCCTTCACCATCTTTTTGCTTTCTTGGTTTCTTATTGCCCTTCTTTTCTCTTAAGCTTGTAAAGAATTAATCAATTCTGATAATGTCATTTGACTAATGTCCCTTGATTCTTTAAGGGATGAAATTTTGTCCTTAAACCTTTCAGGTAATCTTCTTTATATTTTCTCTACAATCCTACTATCGAGTAGCTCTTCTCCCATAAGTCTGATTTTATTTACTACCACCGTGAACTTATTTGAGAACTCTTGAATTGTCTCATTTTCATTCATTCTAAGAATTTCAAAACCTCTTTTGAGATTTAAGACTTGCATTCTCCTTGTCACAACATTTCCTTGATATGGCTCCTTCAATATGTCTCATGCTTCCTTAGTTGTTTCACAAGTCATAATTCTTGTAAAAATTGACTCAGACATAGCAACATGTATTTGAGATGACACTCTTGAGGTTTTAACTTCTTCATCTTCATAAGCTCTAATTTGATTGAGTGTAGGATTATTGCCTAGAGAAGGTACTTCTTTTTCACCTTCAATCCACTACCACAAACTGAGACCTCTCAAGTGAGCTTTCATTTTGACAGCCCACACTTGATAATTTTCACCATTGAAAATTGAGGGTGAAAGAGATGATGTGTTGAAGGAAGCCATGGAAAGAAATGAAGCTTTGGTTAAATTCTCTCTTATTCACTTATAGGTCCCTCAAGATCTTTGAGAGCTCTGATACCATGTTGAAATTTTAAAGAAAATAACATGTATAAGATAAAATAAAAGAATACGTAACACTTAAATGGTTTTATTAATAAACTTAGTTGCCTTATATAGGCAAAATACAAAAAAACTTATAAGATAAGATTAAAAACAAACTAAAGACCTAATCAAAAGAAATTTTAACAACTATACAATTTTGATTTAATTCCCAACAATATAGGGGTGATAATAGTTGGTGATGTGATTATTGTTGATAAATTCTTGCATCTTTAATTTGAGTTTACTTTTACATATTGTAGGATGTATTCAACCTACTTTTAAACCTTAATGAGGCTGAGTTATTTGAGGCTTTTGCAAGTGAATGAATAAAATAAGAAAATTAATATGGCTTCATTCTTCAATTTTATTTCTTTGTCTTAATATTTTTATTCTTCACATATATTCAATAATTGCAGTGAAAACAAATGGTATGATGTTGGTCATTTATCTTTCATCGCTGATTAGAAGTTTAGTAGCTTTACATAACTTAACTAACAAGGAGGTAAGCCTGCTTTCTCATATTCTACTTTCTAGTTATTTTCATTTTAGCATTATTGTGCTTCTAAGTTAACATATTTTGCCAAACTACTAAAAATTGTTATTATAGATATCCATTTCTTCTAAGGGGGCCCACAGTTTTTCCCTATATCATGATATTAGCTCCATACTCAATGAACTAAATTGTGAAACCTTGATGTTTTGAGAATTAAATGGATCGACACAGTAATAAGGGGAAGCTTAGATGGCATAAATAAGGTTGTCTTCCGTTTTCACCATCTTTTTAAATGATGCAAGCCCCCTGTTGTCAACCATACAAGCCGTATGTTGTTCTCATTCGGTCTTTAGGTCGTTTGTCTATAACATCAACATACTTATACATTGAAGGGCCAAAAAAGGTCCTACATTTGCAGGAATTCTAAAATGTTAACTTTTGAGATGATTTCAGATACTTAACAAAGCATGACAAAGCTATAGTACTCGAAGCCAGTTGTTATACCTGCTACTACTGGGGGCCAGACATAGAAATTTCTTCTAACATGGATTACCTCGACAAAGACTTTTTGTTGCCATCTCTATGAGGTTCTTGCAAATTTTAAGAATCTCACATTTTCTGTAAAGGGTAAGGCAAGGTAGATTGGTGGATTGACCTTATATATGCATTCTTAGGATCTGTATTTCATCATATGATATTAATTCATCATAATTTCCTTTTGAAAAGTTGTTACTTTCATATTAAACGATCGTTTTTATGCAAACAATTTGTGATATCATAAAGACTGGCTGGATTTTTTGAAAACATGTTATTGAAAAAGATAGAGTTTGTCAACACAAACTTGCTTTTGGTTTTGCAGAAGGTAATGGTACAAGTTACATAAAAATTTAGTTAAAGACATACTCAAAGAAAAAGAAAGGAAATTACTGTCACAATTATTCATTACTATTGGTTAACAAGATGAACATAAGCAGGAAGATACATCTCCAATCTTTACTAAAAAAGTGTGTCAGTTTTGTCAAGTAACGATCACCACTTCATCAATAGCTACTTCATCAATATCTTGTGATGTGTACAATGCAAGGCCAAGAAAGTGAATCACAAAAGACCTACTTGTTTTCAAACTGATACAAAAGTTGGCATAAAACATTTTGAGGCATAGCTCCATAGCTTTGTTGAATTTGATATATCCTGAACTGGTTCTAACCTTGTAATAGTATGTATACATAGACCTTTACAAACTTAAAATTGTTATAAAGAATGTATACCGGTAATTATTAAAAGATACTACAGTTAATATGATAAGAACCACTAGAAACAACAATTATATAATTAGAACCTTAAAACTATAGTAATTTGGATGTGTGAATAGTAAATATACGTTAAACATATATGATAGAGCTATCAATAATACGAAGTACCTGATGTGACAGATAAGGAAATGAAGTATATAGTACTAGAGTTATATCAGAGCTGTTAGAGAGAAAAGAGTAAAGATATTTTAAAGAGAATTTGGGTGAGGTGCTTTCTGTCGAGCCTTCAATGGCAATAGTAGCAGTAGAAACAAGCTAATAGGACTTGGAATAATTACCTTATCCAAAGTTTTGTTTAAGTCATTTCCTACATTCGGAGATATGATGCCTAAGCTTTTTGTAGTGGCTGTAAGATCCCTTATAAAACTTCTTACCTAAGTTATAAGAAGTTTGAGGAGAGGAGATATGAGTTTCTAGAACAACAGCAATAAATAGGACAGAAATTTCCATATAAAGTGTACTTATTTGACTTTCCATTATGATAAGGTCCTTAATTACAATGTTGAGATTGGGTAGAGATCCTGAACGAAGAAGAGAGTTGCAAATTGGTTCGAACTCATGCTTAAGAGTCATTAACAAATGCCAGATATGTTGATGATCATGGAGATTTGCATAGATAGCAGCAACAACAGAACTGGGCTAGCTAAGATTGCTTAGTGTTATTTGATCTCAAAGTTCTTACAATTCGGACATGTAAATATGAATTGTTTACCTAGGCTTTCGTTACATTCAATGAAGTCTCTATAAACTATTGACATCATCAGACACAGAGTAACAAATTTTCAAAAAACTTAATATCTCCTAGGTAGTGTCAAAGCCTCGAAAATCAAGTTTGATTGCTTTAGTATATGTATTCTAAAACTATATTAAGATTTAATGATTCATTCTATCCTAGGATACTAGTAGTTCTGTGAATACATCAATGTCTTCATCTTTCTTTTGGATTGGTTTTGGTATTTCTTTAGTAAAAATATGCCAAAGACGTCTCTCTTTAAAAATACTAAACATTTCTCAGCCCTCATATCATAGCTAGAACCATAAAAAATGATGTTGATAAGGATAGGAATGTATCAGGGAAGTTCAAAGGCATCCATAGTGAAAACAAAAAAAAATTGAAAAGGGAGAACTTTGTTTATATAGTTGGAATTTGATTATTTTGACCTCCAAATCGGATTAAAACATCAAAGAACTTTAAGAACTTAATTAGTTTGTAAAGGAATTGGAAGAAAATGAGTTAGACCGGGCAATTGGTCATCTCTTTTCGGATCGAACTGAATTGGTAAATCTGAATCAAACCAAAGAGGAGTTGATACTAATGAGTGGATAAATAAGATAATCACATGTGGAAATAAACTACCTCTAAATGGCATTTTATCTTTATCAAATAATTATATTTGATCCTTACATTATTCTTATCTTTAATTTCTATAACCTTCAATTATTCTCCTTATTCTATTTTCATCATTTGATCATTTTGTACTTAGTTTGTTAGTTTTCCTATGTACAACTTAACTTTTTATCAAAAATCTTATTTGAATTTATTTTTAAATGTTAAATATGAAAAGGAACCATATATGTTTTTTCTAAAGATTTTTATCCTTTATGAAGCTCAATATATTTGGTCAAACTTATGTTGTTGTGGTTACACCACATTTGGCTAAATGCATAATGTTGGGTCTCGATTTTAGGATTTTATATTTTATTAGAAATCCGTTTTGTTAGTCACATGCACGTCGACCTATAGCCTTCTCCCGGTTGCCCGCTTGTAGCCACAAGATCATGAGAAATCAGACTCGTTTCGTCTCACAGTGTAAACTTCGGTTTCGCCATTTTGTTCCATGGAACTCTCGAGCCATTGTGTGTGCATTGCATATTTGAACATGTTAAGATATAATGTATATTGAAT
>JAOSBN010000179.1:14865401-14877101 GCA_027563595.1 Erythroxylum suave | reverse complement strand
AATCTTTGGAATTATTATTTTTGACCGGTTTCCAAGGATCGATCATAAGGTCGAATCGACAAAGCCGCGATCACTCTGCTCACCATACTCATGGACACTTTAACACCTAAACCATCTTTAATGTAAAATTTTATATCATCATTCTTCATAAATGTCTCCTTTTTAAGCTTATTCTTCAACAAGTCAGCTAAGATGCTGATGTTCATCCTAGGATTTGTATATACCCTATTACAGTCATGATTGTTCCTGAATTTCCTAACTTAAAATGACTATAGCTTCTTATCAAATGCTCCATATATATACCAAGGGTAGTTCTCAGTTTTACATTTACTTTGGACAAAGTTAGCCTTTTTTTTTTTTTGGTAATCACGATAGCCCTCTTTGTTTTAATGGACAAACTCACTGCACGCTTAAATTGCAAATGATTAAGAAAAATCATCCCTAATTCAATGTAAGGCTCAGCTACATTTTCATCATAAGTAGGGTATTTCCTTTTCCTCCCAATAGCATCATCTACCATATCATCTGCATCACTAACAAGTTCTCCATATTCATCACTGTTATAATATTCAGACAAAACTACCTCATCTTCATCATTTGCATCACCTGCATCAACTTCATGTGGTCCATTATCTTCATTTGGACCGTTACTTCATCTCCTTGCTCTAAATCCTCTTCAACATCTTCATCCGAACCATTACCTTCATCTCGTTGCTCTAAATCATCTTTAACATCTTCATCCGGATTATTACTTTCATCTCCTTTTTCTAAATCCTCTTCATCCTCTTCAACCTCCATATTTGTATCATCTTCATTCTCCATATCCTCATCATTTTCATCCTCCACATTTGGCACATTGTCTACATTACCTCTAACTACATTACTAACATCCTCACCATTATCTTCAACCACATTACCCTCATTAACCTCATTACAATCATCCTCAATCACTTCAACAGGGGTATCCACACCATGTTCAATATAAATATCAATACCACCTATACCCATCATCTAACTAACCATATCTAACACACTAACATCATCTTGTACAACTTTCAAACCATTACGTAGTTCAAAACCAGGCATAAGATAAAATATCTTCTTCACATTGTTATACCCACTTCTTTTACGTACATCAACCAGTTCAAAATAGCTCAGTAAGTCAGGATCTAATTCAATTTCATCCACAAAACCACCCTCATATATAACATTATCACCCACATTAACAAACATCTTACATGGTGAAACTACAGAGTTACTTCATCAAATGTCATTCTGCCAAACTGAAAAAACTAACTCTAGGAAAACAAAAACACTCAATCATAATGTTGAAAGGAAATTCTAAAATGAAAGTTAAAAATTAAGGCCTAGCATAACACATAATGCTTAACATATTTATAACAATTCCACCAACCAACTTACTAAGTTCTAATGGTTTATTATAGCTTAATGATTAAATGCAATCCTGATTCAATTCAATTGTTACATCAATTTTAAGTTACAAGTAATTAGAGTCTTTCAAATTTAAGTTACTACTAGAATAATAAAATCAAAACTCTATGATAGAGTATTACAAACAACAACATAAAAACAACATATCAGTTGCAATTAAACAAATACATACTCATATGGCAAATACTCCCACTAGTAAAGCAAAAAGGATGTAAGAGGGCAATAGAATTACAAGCATCAAATCAAGGTTTTGTTAAACCAACTGGTTTTCTATTGTGCTCTGATTGTTATAAAAGATGAATTTTTCTACCAATCAAAGCATAAAAGAAAACCAATTGGTTCTAAAAGCTACCTATTCTTCAACTAACCATCTTTGGTAGAAGATGAAAGCTAATACTAGTTTGCTTATGCCCATCTCATTCATATATCTTCCTCAAACTAAGCTAACCTCAGACTTCTCTAACCTCAAACTTCTTTTTATCACTCCAACCACTTCTCTAACCTCAAACCTTGTTGAATTAAATGTTTACTGCTCTTAAGTATAATGGATAATAATTATAGGACTTACCTTAGTTTCAAGAGATGATGCGTAAACCAAGCAAGCCAACCCCTTCATTGAAGAATGGAGTGCGGATCGGAGGATGGTGAAGATTCATCATCCAACCAACACAACCCCTTCAACCAATGATAAAGTGTGAATCTGGCAAGGGCAACCCTTGGTAAAGATGCATGAACTAAGCAAGACAACCCTTGCACGAAGACTCGAGCAGAATGGCCAATGGTGAAGATGCATCAGAGAGAGGAGCGATGATGGGATTTAGGGTTTTCTATAAAATTTTCGTTTCTTTGTTTTTACTTTACAAAATTAACGAAAATTTACAAAATTTAAGGTTAAAACTTAAAACCTTTTACTCTTTTATCCGTGGAATTTTTTTAAAGGTAATGGTGCCACATTATTTAATGTAGCAGTGCATATAAACATGCCCTAATTTTCGTCCAAAAAAGTCTTTAATTGAGCAGACTTGTGAAATTATAGCCCTTAAACGAGCTGGTTTGAAGTTAATGTCCCAAATTGATCAAACTCAAAAAGGTTGAGCCCCAATTTAGGCTTTTAGCCTTACATTGGACACCAGGTATAGAGTTTGCAAACGTTAAAGAGTTTAAAGATGTTGTTAATTATTCAATAGCATTAGGGTCCCTGTCCAACAAAAAGAAAAGTGAGTATAAAAAAATTAAAGTTCGATGGTTAGATGATGCAAGTGGAAATTGTATGTAACCTATGATAGTAGATGTTTTAAAATAAAAGCATATAGGTCTAAACATACATATTTCACAACAAACAAGCCAAAGATGGTATCAATACACTTCCAGGATAAAATTTTAAAGAAGCCTAACATTACCATTGTAAAGATGATTGAAGAATACAAAGAAAAATTAAACATATTAGTGAATTCTACTATGTGCAGGGCTACTAATAGGAAGTTAAGGAAGAAATAGGCATTTGACTATGCTCATAAATATTCTAAGCTGCAAGATTATATCCATAAGTTTAAACATAGTAATCCTGAATCAACAATGGATCTGCAATTATTTAGGAATTAAGAAACCTCATTATTATAGTTTAAAAGGTTACACATTTGTTTGGAGTTATCAAAGAATGATGTAGGCAATTGAGGCCCACACTTGAGATGGATGATTGTTTCTTACAGACTGAATTTTAACGGTAACTAATCAGTGCAACTTGAAGGGATGGAGATGGAGGCATGTATCCTATAGTATGGGTGGTTGTTGAAATTGAAAATACTAATTCATGGAGTAGGTTCTTATCACTCCAATCAGTTGATTTGAAGTTGGAATATGGAGATGAAATCATAATATATGACACGTAAAATGTACATAGTTTTTTTAACATGTGTTATTTGTATGATTTTTTATTTATTGTTACTTGATAGTTATTTTATGAATTATACATTTAAGGATTAATGAGAGTTGTTCAGAATATGCTTGTAAATGCAATGCATAATATATGTTATAGACATATTTACTATAATTGGTATGGACAATATAGTGTTAAAGTCTTAAGGAGACAATTATGGGCATATCCATGGTTAACATACATCAAAGAATTCAATCAGTAATGGAAGAAATTGGATAAAATTAAACATGGGCGCATTTATGCTTTGTTTAAATATCCACAAAAGAGTTGAGCTAGGTCGTACCAATTATTTGAGTCAAAATGTTTTATTGTTGACAATAACATGAGTGAGACTTTAAACTGGTTAATCGTATCAATAAGAGGCGTAGAAGTGATTAGTATATTAAAATCCATAAGAACAATGGTGATGAGGAGAAATGTTGAAAGGAGGGTATATACATATGTATGGAAACCGTATATTGCCCTTGTAATTGTGAAAAAGCTAGAAAAAAAATAAGAAGCAGGCAATACAATTAAGAATTATATGGAACAATGATAGAGCGTATGAGGTCAGCAAAAGGGATAGAAAATATATTGTAAAACTAAGAGAGGATCACTACAATACAAAGAGCTTTAGGTAACAACATATTTTTAACGGTTTTACAATGTGTTGCTTAAAAATAATATAATGCAACAATTTTAAAAATGTTGTCTTTAATAATATTAAGATGCAAGGATAATAACAAAATGTTGTCTTATATTAAAATAGACAACAAAATCAAGTAAATGTTGCTTTAAGATTTTATATATGCAACAAATTGAAGATTGTTATATTTATATTGAGTGGTGTCTTTGTTATATTTCAAATCTTACGGGTTCGTCATGTGGTCTGCAGAAGTTCCCCGTAATTGTTGTTCTATGTGTATCTTGGGTGAGTAATATGATGTTATATTGTTGTTACGATCTGGGCAACTGTAATAATATTTAGATCGGCTAAAACAAGGCAATAGTCAAAAGGAATTACTGAATAGCTTAATAGGGTTGATATGACTGCTATGGACGGTCCGATACTGAAAAAACGATTATCGCCTCGAGATGGAAAAAGATTCTCTTATAAAGCCTTGGTCATCTCTTGCCTATTAAAGTTATTCTGTGTCTGGGCTAAGAAAACCAAAGACAAAATTGAAACTCGAGTCCTGATATGGGGTGTCCTAATTATGGAGGTTGAATCTCAAGTCTTAAAGCTGAAAGCTTTTATAGAGGCGGAAGCAAAGAAGATGTAAGATGTCGCCTCCAACAACGGTGGTGAGTAAAATTCAAAATCTTTCAAGGAAAGCCCTAATTTCCTGGCAAAGAAAGGGTTTGATGTTCTGAATGGAAACCCGAGGTACGCATTCATTCCCTTATTGTGTGAAAATTATCTTCCCTGTCACTTTTTTAGAATTTTTGGGGTTATAAAGGAAACAGTGGAGGTAAGGAGCTGTTATATGCTGGGTGAGAGTGTTATTTATTGAAAAAGGAAAATGATGATAAGAGGATTTGTAAGGGGGTCAAAGGTAGGAACTTTACCACCATTAAGTTAGCTTTATGGTATTGTGATTATTAGGTGTTGGAACTGTTTCAATTTCATAATGTTCTAAGAATGCCAAAGAAGGTTTTGGTCTATTACATGGAGAAAAATAGGCAGCAATTCTAGTTCTAAACGAAATGGTAGTAAGGAAAGAAAAATAAAACTATGTGAGGCTCCAAAGTGAAGTAATCAACAGTGAACTAAACGATGTATGTGTCACGTAAACATGTTTGAGTTGGGGTTGCTCATTTGTATGTTTTTATGGAAACAAGTGTAGGAAGAAATGTAACCAATTTCACCACCTGAGGTTCGGACTTTATCTAGAATACTAAATCAAATTTGCTATGAATTGTTATAGAACCTGATTTTAAGATCCATTTCAGTTTCACAAATGATGTATAACTGCTTAGTAGGATTTGTTTTGCATGTTTGTTGTCTTTGAAATATTAAAGAAGTTTAGACTTTCAATAAATTGATGAATTTAACGTTGTGTTTGGTTCGTGTCTCCAAGGTTGGAGACAGATGACAAGGACACAAAAGTCCTGCCCCCCAAGCTGTTTGGTTGCTGTCTCCACCCAATATTGTCCCGACTCTGGAGATAGGGACATGGATTTCATGTGACTTTGCTGACTGTGGCACAAAAAATGGGGGACGGAGATAGAAACATAAAAGGATTGTGAAATGACCAAAAAGCCCTCCCCTTAAAACCTAAAACAAAGCATCTGTCTTACATCATCTCCTGCAGCTCTCATCTCTCTCACACAACTCTCTCGCATCTCTGGTTCCCTACTGTGGTTCATCATCTCAGTCGAAGGTATGACATTTTTTTGTGCAATTTTTCTGCTTCTTCGCCTCTCATTTCATGATTCTTGGCTTTGCTTC
Organism: Erythroxylum suave; assembly: GCA_027563595.1. Classification (NCBI taxonomy): domain Eukaryota; kingdom Viridiplantae; phylum Streptophyta; class Magnoliopsida; order Malpighiales; family Erythroxylaceae; genus Erythroxylum; species Erythroxylum suave. The sequence goes on along the minus strand of JAOSBN010000179.1, from coordinate 14,871,282 downwards.
TGGGTTATAAGTTGTGAAAGTGGAGAGGAATGAGTTGAGGGTCTGGGAGTTGTGGATCTGGGTGATTAATGTCAGATGCGATTTCGGATTGTTTTATGTTAGGTTGACGTTTTGTGAAACTTGCAACTAAACTTCTTGCATTTTCTTCTTCCTTTTGCGGTTCTTATTATCTCGCAATTTCTCCGGCATAGCTTGCATTTTCTTCCACATTCTGCCTAATGTCTTCTTCCTTCTCTGTTTCATTTACTTTGTCAGCTACACAAGCGTCTATTTCTGGTATGAGCAGAAGTGCTGATCTTTGATTCCATTAAGCGGTATGTATCATTATAAAATCTTTTCTTCTTCTTTGTTTTCTTCTCCTTTGTCCTCAGTGTTATGTGTGTTTCAGCTGAAGCGTGCACTATTAATTTACAGAGCATGACATTAGAGAACATGGCAATGACATTAGGATGGACTCAATGCATGAAATTTAACAGGAAATAACTTGCATATTGCATGAATTTATAGCTGATTTTAGTGTTGGTAGGACTTTTATTTCACAACTTTCGGAATTTTGTGGAATCAAATGAAATGGTGTATATTTATGAGTGTTCATGTGGAAGTGACATGGACTTTATTAAATATGTGAAGTTTCAAACTGAACAAACTTTGTTTGAATGGAATGCTGTTTCAGCTTTATGTAACAATATAAATTTTATGACTAATATGATTATGAACAGAGATATATGACACAAGTTTTATTTCTCAATGAAAGTACATTCAGCATTTATCTTTTAACTTTACATTCAGCATGTATAGGAAAGTCAGAATATATGTATGATAAGGATAAAGTTGTATTCATGTAATAGGAAAAACTTTAAATGGGGGTTGTGTTGTAAATGGATATTTTAAATATAAGGATTAACTTATAAATTGTAAACACTAGGTAAGTAATAGGCAATTTGTGATATGTTTTAATTTATCAGTATTCTTATATTAATTATTGTTGGAACCCCGCCCTTGAGAGACACGTGTCCGACATCCTAAGTGACATCTGGACGTGCATCCCACAAAGGAGGAGTGCCCTCACCAGGACAATCCTCAACTTGAAATTTCATCTTGGTCTCTTTAGTACATTTTATCCCTTGACTTGTACTCATAGCTTAAATCCCTAACCACTTCTTGATCCTTGATAACCAACTCTTGTTGAATCCCATTAATTAGCAAATTCTGTGATTTACTTCCAACTAAGTAACTGTTCAATCATACTGGTTTGACTCATTCTTTGTATCATCTATGGTTGACCCATGGTCTGTATCTCCTTTCGTTTGTCTTTGACTTTCTTATCGTCTGTAGTTGACTTTTATCGTCTGGGTTGACCCCCTATCGTCTGGGGTCTATCATCTGTGTTCTATCGTCTAGGGTCTATTATCTGTGTTCTATCGTTTGGGGTTGACTTTTATTGTCTGTCTTTGACTTCCTATCTTCTGTCTTTTTATCGTCTATTTTTTTATCGTCTGCCTTTCTATCGTCTGTCTTTTTATCGTCTATCTTTCTATCATCTGTCTTTTTAACCTCATCACAGATGATTCCTTTCGTCTGTGTTTTTCCTTGCATTTGTGTTTTCGTCTTGCAATCTACCTTACTTAATACAATATAACTCTTTTCAACCACCCTCATTCATTCCATTCCAAAGATAGATTACACCAAACAGAAATATCAAGAGCTTCCCCAAAATCTCCAACTCATTTAACCATCACATGCAACATGGAAACTCAACAATCATGAGCTGAACATACATCTTTTCATTCATATTAATAAGCAGAAATCTTTACAAAGCTTTAATAACATTACAAGCCACAATACATCAATACACTTGAACCAGTAAAGCTTGAAATGTGGCTAAAGCCTTAAGTTCCCAAAAATCTAACTTAAGAATACAAAAGGAATTAGGCAGATTTGAGTGATGCCTTGACTCTTAGCTTACTCACTCCCTTGCTTATCACCTGAATGAGACAGAATTTGGAGGGGGTGAGCTTAACGCTCGTGGGTGACAATTTTATAAATAAGAAACAAGTAAAACCATTTTCGAAAACTCTTTGTCATCTTACACTTGGAAACTGTAATGTTTTCTCATAGAAAACTCAAACATGTAATCAAACAGTTCATTAGCACTTATAAATCATGCATGCGTCAAACTTGTCACAATTATAAACACATAAACACATCAGCAATGGTTTGGGTAGGTCCAATTCATGACGCACTACACATTTTCACATAATGGTCCTGCGTAGTCGTAAACTTGAGGGAGTCCTTGAAGGAGCTCCGTGCCACTACACATTTTCTCTCTCTTCCTTGTTGATTTTCTCTCCCTCTTTCCTTCATCCACGTGTTTGTCTCCTTATTTTCAAAGCAATCTTTTCCTCTTCCCATTCTATCCTTAATGAGTGAGAAAAGTCCACCTTACCCTTCCTTTAATGCCTTAGAACTCCTAACCTTAAGTAATCCACCCAAAATATCCTTATGCATTCTTAATTCTTCAATGTAACTTACACCATACTATACTCTAACTTAATCTTAATTCTTCCATTTAATACTCCAAATTTCCATCAATCCATGTAATAGATTCTCCTAAACTTGACATAATAATTAAGCTCCAATTAAAAAAATGATTATCCAACAAGATCACAAAAATTCAGTCAATTCATGCTTACTAAAATGATTAAAGAAAAATTAAGGCCCAACAATTATTACCTGAATTATTATTGCCATATGTTCGCATATTGTCAAAGCTGAGATTATTTTATACCAACTCCTGGCACTAATGCTGCTTTCTTGTCTGATTATCACTGAGATAGGCTCCTTTTATTTTTAATTTTTAATTTTTATTTTTAATTTTTAATTTTTTGGGTCCTATGATGACAGAATTATGTCCTGGTCAGAGATGCTTGTATGTTCACTATGTGTCAAACCATAAAAAGTGCATCCAATCATAAGGCATTCTTCCAACATATTGTTTTGATTATATTGCTTTATTTGTTGTTAAGAGACCTTCAGTGAGCTATAAGTTGAACCATTTCTCCTTTCTTACTTGGGTGTTGTTGATGTATTATGCAGTGCATGAAAAAATTAATAATTCCCACGTATACTAACAAAGCATTTCAATCTTATAATTTTAGTGATTGTACAAATGAATGTATACACTGATTCATCTTACCTACCCTTCTCCTTTTGACATCTATCAAGAAATAGTGATAAGATTATCTTATCAGTAGAGTAAACACTAGTAAGCTTTGTCACTCCTTTATCCGATTTGAACTGGATTAGTGAAAGCGCAATTATATCTTTTAAGACACTGAAAAGTTTAATATAAATAGCAAAAGTGACTTATTTGTTAAGAAACAGGAAAAAATTTTACAATTATTGATTATTTCATAACTTATGTATCAATCTTTTTGTCGGTAAGACTAAAATCTAACATAATACTGAAGCAATTTAACTTAATACGTAAGTTAAATTGCTTCAGTAGTAAGCTAATCCTTCTCAAGTTTTAAAAAAACCACCACTGAGTAATTTTTCATGCTATCTTTTACCATTTATCAACTAGAGAAGTTGAAAGGAATAAAAGAACACAAAAGCTTGGTCAGACTCTCAAGGGTCCAAAAGCATCGTGGTCATCAGTCTGAACTTGTAGGAAATCAGTTAGCTCTAGTGAATTATCTGGGTTTTGTTTTATGTATCAATGTTGCAGTAGGGGTCTTGAAGCAAAAAAGAAGCTCACATTCTTTCTTTTTGAATTCCTGCTAGTTTATTTCTCATTTTTCAGAATAGATAGGGGAGATATAGTCATTAATTAGGCGATGCATTTAAAGTTGAATGTACATGCATTTTACAATTATCCTTTTCATGCTTTCAAGCTATTCAAATTCTCATGAATCTTCTCCTTACAAGAACTACTATTTTAATAGTCACAAACTAGGCCAGGTTGAAATGTTATGATATAGTCGGCTCTTAACTGATTGTGTATCATTTCAAAACGGGCAAATACGCTATGGTGTTAGATTTACCTTTTGACCTTCGACTGGTTTATCTTTGCTTGGTCTACTTGCTTTGAAGCAGTACCTCGTTAAGGATAATTGCAGCTAATTCATTTTCATATGATTTATTCTTAGGATAATGTTATTTCTACCCTTGTAAAAAGTGGACAATTTTGCCTAGCATTAACAGAAAAAGCATTGTAGTTGTTGCTGCTGCTGAAGAGTTCGAGGTACATCATTGTTGCTATAAAATATGTTGTTAAACATGTGGAATTTAACAATTATGATTCATGCTTTTTGTTAGATGTTTACATCCTGCTCATTTTGGGAAGTATGATCGTGTGTGGCGGGATATGGTAACAATTCAGTATTCTGTGCTTCACACTTCACAAATTGGTCTTTATTTTGTTTTCGGGTGAACCAGGTTCTAACTTATTAAATGTGTAAAACCATACCAAGCATATTCAATGGAATTGTTTAATTTTCCTTATCTCCTTTCCTATAACTGTTTTAATTCTCAATTAGCTAGCAATTGTCATGCACGTACCAAATGATAACACTCACTAATATATTAGAATAAAACCATTTCTTTTGTATAAAGTTTTAATTTGTAGATTAAATATTAATTAAATTTCAATTGACATTAATATTTAATTAATATTAATAATTAAATAAAATCAATTAAATATTACTTTAATTTACTATTAAATTAATTTAAAAATTAATTTAAATCGTCATTTGAATTATTTGAAATATTTAATTTAAACTTTAATTAATATCTAATTAAATTTAATTTAAAAATCAAATTTAATTTAATTAAATTTAAATATTAATTTAAAATGTCATTTGAATTAATTTAAATATTAAATTTAATTAATTTATAGATTAATTTAAACTTTAATTAATATATAACTAAAATTAATTTAATTTAAATATTAATTTAAAACGTCATTTGAATTAATTAAAATATTAAATGTAATTAATTTATATATTACTTTAAACTTTAATTAATATTTAATTAAAATTAATTTAATTTAATTTAATTTACATATTAATTTAAAATGTCATATGAATTAATTTAAATATTAATTAAAATATTAAATAAAATTAATTTATATATTATTTAAACTTTATTTAAATATTAATTACAATTAATATTTAATTAATAATAATTTCAGTCAACATATTAATTGAATAAATATTTATTAAATATATTTAGAAGGTTGCTTGATGTACAAGGCAAACAAGTTGGAAAACTTGATGGACCACCACCACCCCTTCTTATTACTTATTAATTACAGCTATTTTAAAACTCGTTTATTCACCAAAAAACATAAACTATTATCAATATGTTTCCAACAGACATAAATAAATAAAAAATAAATTCATGTTCTGTATTCTCCATTGAGGGGAAATCTAAAATGCATCACACTTGGATAATAATGTAGGGTGTACGACGACTTGGATTGGACTCACTGTGATGTAATGTTATGTACTTTTCTTGGTATTTTTCTTGCTGTTTTTGCTAATGAAATTCTTAGTTCTTCTTTATTCTTGTATTGTTGGTTGTGGCTTGTTTGCGAGCATTATAATTTGTTCCTTTGCAGACTGTTTTGAATTACAAAAATGAATGACAAGGATCATCATGCTATGTTTTAGTGTCTAAATTTGTTTGAGCTTTGGAATGGGCAATTGAATTTGATGAGAATGGTCATGTTGTTATGCTTGTTTAAATACACAAAAAGACTGAGTAGGAGTGAAAATGCTAAAGGTTGTAAGGCATTGACTGTAGCAACCAGGCAAGCCAATATAGATAGGATTTTGCATGAGGGTGATAGGAATAGCAAGTGGGATTTAAGGATGGA
>JAOSBN010000179.1:14854374-14865301 GCA_027563595.1 Erythroxylum suave | reverse complement strand
TTAATTAAATATTGTAATTAATTAATTAATTACAATATTTGGTGTCATGATTAATAATATTGTAATTAATTAATATTGTAATTAAAAATAATATTTTAATTAAATATCATATAATTAAGTAAGTATTAATAATTTAATTAATTATATTGTAATAACCTCATCGTAATTAAATAATTATAAATACACTTACAAGAAATATTCATACAATTATAAAATAATCAATTAATTATATATTTACAATCATAGTATACTAAGGGGCATTTTTGTCATTGACATTGTTTTTATGTTCTGTCACCTGCAACCAAACACATTTTTGTCCTCGAGACGGGGATAGTTTTTTTGTTTTGTCCACCATAACCAAACACCTTACTGTCTCCAATTTTTGTTCTGTTCCGTCTCTAAATTTCCGTCTCGTTCGGTCTCCGCACACAAGGGACGGCAACCAAACGCAGCGTAAGGGTGTGAAAAGCCATAAAATGACAAGGAAAAAGGAGTTTCAAGTTTTCTTTTGATAAAGATGAGTTTTAACATTTTGGTTGTAATTAAAGTAAGTAAATGGTTGAATATGGACATATCACATCTATCCATTTTGCACTTGGGTTATAAATTTGTAGTTGTTTCGTTAATTGGAATGTGGTTTGTAAGAAAGAAGGAATACCTTGAAAAGGAAGTAATGGAAGTGAATTTCAATGTTTAAGACTGCATACTCGAGTTTCCTCTCAATTATAGAAATCTTATCATACATTTATAGAGACTAAAGAAATGAGAGTCACGACTAAGCAGTTGTCCCTTGTATCTTGGCTTGGGAAGCTCAAATCATAGAATACCTGGTTAGTTAACATACTTAATAAAGAGCAATAAAGAGAGAGATTTAAAACGATACTAATTGGCACAAAGATTTCCTTTTGAAAATTCTTCTTTCATTTATTGTAATCCATCAGTTTTGAGCATATGGAATGAAATGGAACGAATGCACGATGCTTTATATAGATAATTCTTGGTTTGATTAATTTTTTGTTGTCTATTGTCTATAATAAAACATGGAAAACATGTGCGATAATTCATATTTTAGAATAAGTCGGCCTTTTGATGATTCTTACAAGAAAATAGCATACCTTGAAATCTGGGGTCTTATAGATTTACCACATGGGAGAGAAATTTTTGTGTGTGTTGGGAAATGTTGTAAATCTTTGTGTGTGTTTGGGAAATGTTTTACATCTTTGTATTTGTTTATGTTATAATGTAATAAATGTTATAGGTGAAATACTTTAACATCTGTTATTTCTTAGGAAGTCATATAAGCCAAGGATTTCTCAAAATTTCATGTAATGGAGGTTTAAATCAAATGTGTGAAGTAGTTTGTACTTCTACATTTGATTGGTTTCTTAAAATTATCTTAGCCTTTTGATTTGGTTAGTTTAGTATAGATTTGTGATAAGGTTATCGCTGATCAAAACGCTTGTCTTATCCTTCTTCTAATAAGATATTGATATGAACTATTGTTTCCCTAAATATAAAAGCATGTTACCATATTATTCGTTTAGAAGTGTAGGTAGCTACCTCTCTGTTGAGGTCGTCTCTGGCCTTTGTTGTGGGCTCCACTATTCTGTGCAGTCATCAAGTTCTTCAAAGCTTCCATTGACTCTTGAGAGGGTTTCTAGTGACTTAGTATTGAAGGATTCAAACGTTTTAGGGAAGCATGTGATGATTAACTAGAATGTAGATGTCACTACTAAATAACTTTACAGCTTTGATTTCAGTGATGATTTCTTCTTTTTCTGTGACATATAAATTATTAAAGAATATTTTTTTTACTTTCAAAAAATAATTTTTTTACTTTTTTTACTTTCAAAAAAAGAAGTGGAAGTAAACATTAGGGTGAGCCGATTAAGATTTTTAATGGATTTATAATAACACTTGACACAACCTCAATTATATATGTAAGTCAATCTATTTTGACTTGTGCATTCATTGTGTATTGTTCTAGAAAGATCTGTTCTTTCTATTTCAGTGTTTGATTGTGACTGTATAATGTTTGTGCATTTGCTGGATGGTCGTCCCTTTTTTTTAATTCATGTGGATGTATATTGTCCTAGCATTCCATTAGTTTTGCAAATCTACATATATGTTTTAGTTTATATCATGTGTAGGTTTGTGCACTTTTGTTCCTTATTCATGTGGATGTAGAGTGTATTCAACATAGCACAAAATTCCTAGCTTGCCATCTCTTATTCCTATTAGTTTGTAGAAAATTTATCTTCAGAACCCCGTTGTTCCTTTAGTTTGTGTTTTGTGTATATAATATAAACTATCTATATTCTATTTGTGAGCTAAAAGTTACGTTCACATTCTGAATTATGCTTGGTTTTCTTTTTTGTCTCCATAGTGGCCAGGGTCTAATTTGTTCTTACTTTGGCTTGCTCTTTAAGATATTAAGGTTATTAGAATTAATGGATAAAGAAGAAAGGCTATAAAAGATGATTATTTTTTACTATCTTATTTGTTTGCAGGGGAAGGCAATGGTATGATCAGATCTAATTGATGTTTGATCAGATTGTAGATGAGAATAACAAAATTGGGTAACCTACTTTTTAAGTTGTTTAATTCCTGGTTCAAGATAACCCACTTCACATGTTAGACCAGATGACAGTAATAAAGTAGGGGCTGTTTTCTTTCTTGTTTGACAATGGTTCTATTAGGATTGCTTAAATGTTGTTTAATTTCAAATTTTAGAACATATTTTATATCTTTGTTTGTCATCTTTCTTTTTCTTTGTTCTTATTTCAATATTGTATTGGTGTGTAGAATTTGATATCACTGTAGATTGTATCTTATTCGGTGTTATCCCAACATAACCTTAGAAATAAAAATTGATTAAGGTTTGGCTGCCAGTGAGTTTTATATTTGTTCGGATGCTCATTACAAGCATGTTTAGGTATGACAATCTTTTTTTAATTTGTTAGCACTTTTAGCACAAACCTCATGAAACAAACATTATTAAGTTAATATTGCAATTTTAGTTACTAATTAATAATTCTTCTATTTGTTCTACATCACTCCTTGTACTATCAAAGTCTTTATTGTTCAATGTGTTATGCTTTTAGATGTAGTTTGGACAAAGAACTACTAGTGGGACTATCACACTTCATTTTGTTTAATTTCTAGTGTAGACGTTTCTTTTGTGATAATAGCATATGATCTTATTAGACTGCAATATATAACTTATAAATTGGATGTTCTGTTCTCTTTGGAGATGTTCCACTACTCGATTGATTGATTCGATTGCTTCCAACTTCATTGCAAGAGAATGATTTCCTTCCAACTTCTAGCCTTCTTGTGAGATCCCGAATGATTTCGTTTCTTTAATTTATTATTGTTGTACATTTTCTTGTCATCTTTTTTCCTAGATTAATTGCTTATGTTCATACTTTCAAATTTTGTTTATAAAAAGAAATGAATTATTATGTTGTTAGTTTTTGGACTATATTATTTTTCTTGATTAAATTAAGGCCATAATAAAGTAGTTAGTATTTCATTTTTTAGATACATCAACCTATTTGTGAGCATAGTAGTTTTACAATTCTAATACACTTCTTGTTTCTGTTTTGTAGGATGGTGATGATTAGGAGTGGATAAGGAGGTACTTTAAGAAGAATTTTGGAGTGTCCATACATATGGGTTTTGTTTAGTATTTAGATTAATTCATTTATATACCATATGGAATGGCGGACGATATTGTAGATGAATATTTGAGCTAGTGATTTTTTGTTTTTGTATTTTGAATATGTTAAATGTTGAATTTTTCAAGTCCTTATGAACTATATATTATATATAAATGCAGTTTTTTGATCGTTTACCTTTGATAATAAGTACATTAATAAATATACATATATATATATATATGTATGTATATATATATATATATATATTGCTTTTAATGTATATATAGATGTTGCCTACATAATGATAAAAGATTGCTTTTACATTAAATATTATTGGTATTGCTTTTTATGTTAGATATTATTGTTAATGAAACAATAAATTATTGCTTTTATTGTTACAAATTGTTGCTTACAAAAATTCACTTTGTTGCCTTGTTTATTTAATACTGTTGCCTAAAAAGACTTAAAGTATTATAATATCTATTTAAAATTATTGCTATAGTTTGAAACTAATGTGTTGCCTTAGTTAAAACTTAAAGCAACATTTTTTATTTTGTTGTTTAATCAACAAATTCGATTGCGTTATACTTATTGTAGCTCCACTTCTTGTAACAATACAAATTATGTTGCTTTAACATAAAAGCAACAATAATTTTACTTATAACTACACTTTTGACTGTTGCCTAAAGTACTTTGTGTCGTAGTGGATAATTGTCATAGATGTAGAGTGTGGAACCCATATGTTTACCTATGGAAACATGTCATCAATGCTATCAATCACTTCAAACAAAAATTAGAGGCATTTGTGGCTAATTGTTATAAAAAGTGTACCTTTTTAAAAGTTTATGATTAAGTGTTGCAGGTTATTAAAAGAGTGATCTTTTGTCTATTGAATAATTTTGTGGAAATAAATTCACTAGCTAAAAGGGTGATGTCCAAAGGTTTAGAAAAGGCAAGGAGAAGAGACAAATGAACCAAAAAAAGATACAAAGTGCAAGTATGGTGTCACAAAAGGGTTCAGTGCAAAAATCTAAGAAATATGGTGTAGTTGGACACAATAATAAAACGTGTAATGTAACAAGACCTAATGAACAACATGTCAATATAAGCGGTTAATAATTTTTTTATCTTTTTTTAATTTTAATCTAATTATAAATGTTAATTATATATATTATTTTGAAGGATTAAACAACTTTAACTCATGGGTCTTATGTTGTAGCATTGTCATAGGTAATTGTATATTGCTAACCTAATGATTCTTATATCTTACAAATTACAATGCTGCTCATTTTATCCAATTTATGTTTAGTAAAACCATATTCAAAATTGCTTGTCAACTATGCTGCTCATTTTATCCAATTTATGTTTAGTAAAACCATATTCAAAATTGCTTGTCAACTATTAATGAATGTCTTCCTAGTCAACAAAGTGTCAACATGAATTATACTAATTTTAAACTCATAAGTATGTTCATTAGCATGTTGATCAATTTTAAAGTCAAATGTGTGTTCATTAACATGTTGGTTCACAAGTTGATAGTTCTACAAACACTACTTAAGGGAAATATGGAAATGTTGACCCAAGATCTTTTAAAATATCTTTTGAACCAAAAGTTTTTAGATTGAAGGCAAGTAAATCATCACCTAAATACAATTATAAGCTACTACAAGTTAGAGAAGAGAGACAATTGGGACTGGCAGTCAACAAATTGACGAAGCAAACAATTGATTTGGTGTGTCCACCTATTGCAATTTATGATAATTGATTTGGTGTATTTTATAACTAAATAATATACTTGCTACTCAAATTTAGTAAACACTTTTAATTTTCTTAGAGTTTGCTTATATATATGATAAATACACAATAACTTTTTATATATGGTAGATTTTGTATACAGGGGATTTAGTATTATTTAAATCAAGTAGTGTATCAATTGTCTAACTAATGTGTGTTTCCAGTTATATATGATAGACCTTCTATGCACAGAAAATTGTTATTATTTGGATTAAATAAAGGGATTTGATACTACGTGACAAGTATATGTTTACACCAAGTTCATCTTCTGCTCCACTTTTCTATTTTTATATATGCTTATATATTTAAAACCTTGTAGGTAAAAACTCAACTATTTTTTTCATGAGTGATTAGAATTAGATGATAACTAGATAAAAGTAGTTAAATGAAGTTGACCACAAACGTGAAGTCATTGGTTAGAAGTAGATAGTAAGCTGGTGATAGAAGTTGATGTACGTAATGACTTAAAAAAGTAAACTTGGTAAGTCCATAATAATTATCAAATTAAATCGGATAATTTATTTTCCAATTTTTTTAATAGACGATAGATCTTATATATAGGTAGATTTGATATTACAAAATAAGTATTTATATTTGATAGATCTTGTTGAGTTTGACTATACTTAAATACAATCTAACATATAATTTTATATCTCCATCCAATAATAAAAAGATAAAGTACATTCATAATTGTGTTCATAAGTCATACTAAAATTTTAATTTTACAACTTATAGAAGATAACTATGAAACAATAACTAAAATGAACCATACCATTATATTGAATAACATCAATTTTAACTCTTTTTTCTCTCTATTCAACATCTCAATGTCTTTGTTTATAATTTTTAGTTGATCATCTTCTTCCTTTGGTTCATATATACTTCTCCATCTTTTAGCCTCTTTCTTTATATAGATATCTTCCTTAATTTTTTGATTCCATAGATAACTATATCAAGAAATTACTTATACTACTGTTGGAAAATTTCATAATTACCAAACGGTTAATTGGGACATGCCAAAAATCTTCTACCTAGATTACTATAGCTCCATAATGTCTTAAAGAAACATCCAATCAGTAAAAGCAAACCACTTTGTCAACATTATTATAATTAGTCACTAGATGCTAAGAATCCTCTTTGTAAAATTATAACAAGAGTTTCATAGTTATTATGTTCAAGAAATAACATAATTGATTCAAAAATAACAAAGAAATGACACTTTCAAGAAAATTCACAAAGGTCCATCATTTTGTTAAATATAAGACTATGCACAAAGATCCATCATTTTGTTTAATATAAGACAACTTTAGATGACAATAAAACAAGAGAAGAGAACAATTCACGTAAAAAGAAGAGGGAAAATATTGATTTTATTTAACATTACTCAACATAACCTGGTTCTGATGTTACTTTCTTGACTAGAAGATTATATCATTGTATAGGCATTTGGTAATTCACTGGTAAATTTTGAAAGTAAACATTGATACTCGATACTTCAACCATTTTTCTTTCTTCTAATTCCAATAATAGAATGTCCATAGCATGAGAACAACACTAAATGAACTAAACTATTATAATCAGAGGTAAAATCAATAGGCATTGAAATATCCATTGATAGATTTTCGTACAATTAAGAAAAGTCATCGACAGAGTTAGCAAACTAGGTTGCTTAAGAAATGACAAGTGACTTAGTTAATCTGGCAATCATATTCATAGTGGATTATCAAATACAGATAGTCCACTACTTCAAGTTTCTTTAAAGTGAAAGAAAATGTAAATTTGATAAATTCCATATGTAGCTCCATGTTAAATACAGTTAAACCCCACACATAAAAGCTCAAAGAAACAAAATGCTTCAAGAAAAGTTTAACCTTATGGAACTAGTACCAGTAAGCATAATCATTCCTAAATGACCCACTTGAACCTAGAAGAAGGAAAAGTCACAATTTTAACAAAATAACTTTGTTACACGCAACGATTCCACCCATTTTTACTACTAAATATATGAACGTTTGTTTAATACATGAAGAAGCTATGAATTTGCTACTTCATTCATTTAATGATCAAAATATTAAAAGGGTAAACATATAAACAAAGCCAAATTAAATAGTTCAATGTTGAACCAAAGAAGAGATGATACCTTCATTAGAGAAGAGATCATGGTGAAACAAAGAAAAGAAAAACCAAAAGAAGCATACAAGAATGTTGGGATTATTCATTATATTTGAACCAAAATTTGAGAAAAGGTCTATACCTTTCCCTCTTTTTAAGTATAACCTTTAGCTACTAATCTAGCTTTAAAGGTCTCTACCTTTCCATCCAATCCTTTTTTCCTTTTGTAGATCTATTTATACCCTATGGCTTTTATACCTGGTGGTAAATCTACAAGGCCTCAGACTTCATTAGTGTACATGGAATCTATTTTCGATTCCACTGCCTTGAGCCATTTTTCTACATCAACATCATTAATAGCCTGAGTATACGTAATGGGATCCGTTTCTTCTTACTCTGAGATGGCAATTAAGCCTTCTCCTAGACCTAGATACCTATCTGGCTATCTCACAACCCTCCCACTACGTCTAGGCACAACTTGATGTTCAGGTTACACTTTCGATTCAACTCTTGAATCCATTTCGACATCTTGTTCTGTTATATCCATATCAACTCTTGGTTTGGATGAAATAGCTAACTCCTTTAGTACTACTTCACTTCTTCCTTTGTGATTTCTCACAAACTCTTCCTCTAAGAAGGTCGCATTTGTCAACACAAATACCTTCCTATCCTGAGGACTGTAAAAATAGTACCCTCAAGTTCCCGTAAGGTATCCTACAAACAAACATACTTCTGACCTTGGTTCTATCTTTATGGATTCAGACTTTGGAACATGGGCTGGGAAGCCCCAAGTCCTTAAGTGCCTCAATGAAGGTACTCAACTAGTCCACAACTCCTTAAGTGTTTTAGGCACCAATTTGGATGGAGCAAAGTTAAGAAGATATGTTGCCGTTTGTATGGCATATCCCCAGAACGATTCTGGAAGTCTAGCGTATGACATTATTGATCTTACCATTAGAGTCCTATTTCTCCTCTCAACTACACCATTCTGTTAAGGTGTTCGAGGAGTTGACAAATTGGAAACAATTCCATTGTCAATTAAATATTGCTGGAACTCTCCAGATAAGTACTCACCACCTCGATCCGATTGAAGTTGTTTTAATGGCTTGCCTAGTTGCTTCTCAGCTTCAGCTTTAAATTCTTTGAACTTTTGAAAGGATTCACTCTTTTTATGCATCAAATACAAATAGACTTGTCTTGACTAATCATCTATAAAAGTTATGAAATATTCATAACCTCCTCTAGCTTATACATTCATGGGCCCACACATATCAATATGTACAAGGTCCAACGTGGATTCATATTTGTCTCCTTTAGAAAGAAATGAGGCTTTGGTCATTTTTTCTTCAATACAAGATTCACAGGTGGGTAATGGATCACTATCCAAGCCCATAAGGATCCCATCCTTTACTAACCTATTAAGTCTTTTCTGATTGATATGACCCATTCTTAAGTGCCACAGATATTTTGAATTAATGCTAAAGTCATTAGATTGTCTTGGTTTTATCAATTCTGTGGTGTTTAGTGAGCCTGACATAGGTTCTATAAAGAACAATCCCTGTTTAATTATCGCATCACGAATAAAATCCTTATTCTCATATATTGAAACAACTTTTCCAAAATATAAGGAATAATCAAATTTTATTAGACAAAAAATAGAAATAATGTTCCTTACAATCACTGGCATGTAATAAACATCCTCCAAATATAACCTATGATCACTAGGAAAGTCCAAGATAACTACTCCCACTGATTCTACTAAAACATAGGAACTATCTGCTATCTTGACTTTAAATTGGCCTTTAGGTAGTCTTCTCCTTTGCTGGAACCCCTATAACGAATTGCAAACATGGTTAGTGGCTCCTGAATCTAATATCCAAGAAACAGATAAATCTACCACATTTCTAGTTCCTAACAAACTTAGGAAACCCATACCTTGTTTGCTTTTGAGGGACTCAAGGTAGACTAGACAGTTTCTTTTCCAGTGGCCCATCTCATCACAGTAGAAACACTTTCCTTTGATATTCTCTTTGGCCTCCTTTTTCATGGGTTTGGCCTTGACCCCTGTTTGGGCCTTCTTTTTCATTAGACCTTTCTTCTTCTGCTTGCCCTTACCCTTGGGCTTTGAAGAAGATGCTATATTAGCCTTGGGCCCATGAGCCTTGATATTCAATATCTCCTCCATACTTTAGATGGTATTCATCAACTCACTCAAGGTGTAATCCTTGTTGTTGAGCTCATAGTCCAACTTAAATTGCTGAAAAGAAGAGATTAAGCTATTGATGATCATAATCATCTATGTGTCCGCATCCATATCCACCCCAAGCATCTCAGCCTCAGTGACCACAGAGATTACCTTCATTATGTAATCCCACACCAGTCCACCAAGTTTCTGTCTAAGATTATGAAAGGTTTGGATAGCTTTCACTCTTGCAGACCTAGTCCTCACACCAAACATCTCATGTAGGCGATGAACCATTAAACTAGCAGTTTTCACACAAGCAATTTGCTTTTGCAACATGCCGTTGATAGAAGCTAGAATATAACACTTAGTAGTCATGTCAGCATTCTGCCAACGCTCATGTTGTTGGACTATCTCAAGAGTTGAATCTCCACATGGAGGTGTAGGCTCATTTTCAGTTAACATCGATAAAATACGTTCATATTGAAGAACAATGTAAAGGTTACATCTCCATTCATTAAAATTGTTTCCATTTTCCAATTTGTTATTTGTCAAGAGCAGGGTGAGTGGATTCATTTTGTGGTTGATAATGTCTGAAAATATAAATTATTAAAACATGAGCATACTAGTCAACAATATTAGAACTTTGTATAAAATCATGATGCATGTATGCATGTTGATAGATTTAACAAAACTTAAAAAATTAAAACATTATACGATGATTATTTTTCTTATCTATAATAGACTGACTGACGGTGAGCCATCTTATCTATTAAAATAAAAATTGGGACCCTCCCACTCAAAAAAATGTCAAGCATCTTATACCCAAATTTTTTAGAAGCATCATAATTTGGTCCATACTTTTACCAATAAAGTTATGGTGGGCAGTTTATTGATTAAAAAATGTTGATTGTTTAACTATTTGATTTGTTCACTAAAGATACTTGCAAACCATGCCTCAATGGGAGGTCACTTTTGCTACCAATAAATGGACTTATCCTTAAGGAGACCCAAACCATGCAAGATCTACGATTCATGCCCTCCGATGGGGAGTAACACTTCACCACATGCTAATGGGTCTTCATTTGGAGACCGTGGACTCTCACATGAGCATCCTTTCCCACTCAATCTTTTTGGGCTTTAAGTTTTAAATATCATCTTGTCTAGATGCAATTTA
>JAOSBN010000179.1:14793499-14854274 GCA_027563595.1 Erythroxylum suave | reverse complement strand
CCATTAATTTAAATTCTAATAATATACATGTTTCCCATGCATCTCTATGTATATGTATATTACTTACAAAAGAATCTCGGTATCTTATGACTAGATATATAATGCTCACTAAAACCAAACTCTTTTATTTTATTAATAATAAATATTTCCATTACAAAACTGTAACTGAAGAAGATTAAGATATATGTAAATACACTTTCTTTCCAGGGCACTATATTTACATAACTCCAACATCAGCTTAATAATCTAAGGCCACTAGATTTATTGTTTTGAGCCAATCTATACCTAATACCATATCACAGCCTCCCAATTTAAACACTTTAAGATTGAATTTAAATTTATGCCTTTGATTTTCCCAAATGAACCCCTCATAATGCTCCCTGATTACAACTCTAGCCTTATTTCCCATCATTATAGCTAAAGGAATGGTTTATGTGGTTTTTAGTGATGTTCCTTCTACTACCCTCGGGTCCATAAAGCTATGGGTACATCCACTTTCAATTAAAATAATTAGAGCCTTAGTTTGGTGGGATCCTTTGATTCTTGAGGTTCTAGGGGTGACAAGTCCCAAAACTGCATGCAAAGTCACCTCTGCTTGCAATTCAGCTTTAGCTTTAGCTTCAACTTTTGATTTTGCTTCTTTTTCCACTTCTCCTAATACCTCTGTGTCTTTTGTTTCATCACCTTCAATAGCATGTAGGTTTTTGATTTACATTAATGCCTGGGGTAAAACTTGCCACGACATCTATAACACTGCCCCTTCTTAAATTTTCTTGGCCCGCTATTTATTGGCTTCTTGAACTTTCTAAAACCATAGGAATCCTCTGCTCTACTTGTTGGGGTCTACCATAGCTAATCTTGATCTTGTTAAGGGTGGCTTCCAACTTTAATTCCTCTTGTTCTACAATGTAATAGGCATCATCCAAGCAACATGGATTTATGATAATTAAATAGTATCTTATTTCATCTTTTAGGCCTTTAATAAAGTGGTGGATAAAATGCTCTTCTTCCATTCATGGCTTAAGCTCCACTAAACAAGCTCTTAGTTCTTCAAAGGCCTCTATGTAATTTGGCACATTTCCATATTGTTTCAAACTATTGAAGGAAGCAATGAGGCTCCTTATGTTTTGTTTTTCAATCTTCTTTAGGATAGAAGTAGATAGTTCCCCCCATTTGATAAATTGTCTTCCAACAAGGTAGTTCTTAGACCATCCTACAACTCTACCTTCAAAATAAAGGGCGACAACTTCTACTTTCTCTTCTTTTGGAATTTGGTAAAATTGGAAATACCTTCCACATTTCCTAACCCACATCCTTGCATTTGTTCATCAAAATGGTTTAACCCAATTTTAGGTCATAGATAATTTAAATCTGTAGGCTCTATGATGTGGTTGACAGCTTGTCTTCGTTGGTTCATTGCACTAGTGGGGTTAGGATTGGCCTGTGATGACTCAGCTCCGGAGATTGGTAGTAAACCTTTGGAATTGACAGTTGAGGTTAAACACCCTTCTACTTTATTGGGTCCCTTGCTGTCAGTTAGTTGCTGAACTGTCGATAATAATTGATCCTTTTTTTCAGTTGAGTGGTGTGAATCTTCCAATCGCTGTTAAACTCCTCTCAGTTGAATAGAGAAATCATCCCTCGTAGTTTTAAACCTTTGTTCCAATTCATGTAGCCTCTACTCTACGTTTCTCTCAACCATAGATTGAAATCTAGTCATCGCCAATTTGTCCCATACTACCATAAAAATGTTCTGACACTGATTGTTAGATAAAAGATAAAATGGAGGGATAGTTTAGTAATTGATCAGGTTGGATTTTTTGGATTATATGGATTTAATTTGAGTCTAGGGAACGATGATTTAATGGAACCCAGTTGTCTTCTTCTCCATAATAACTCTTGGGCATATAAACCAATTAGTGGTTACTTAAGTAACCATTATATTACCCATCTTTCATCTTTCTGCATTGAGTCACCATCTTCCCTCTTTAGATCTAGCGTTTAACGTCACCTTTCTGTTCAAATCTGATGATGTCACTGTGATGAGTCCATTCGCTTCCACAGATACTACACATTACTGAGTGGCAGAGGGTAGAACAATCCACCTTGTTATCTCTGGAAATATTGAAGGAAGAAGATAGAAGAAACAAAAGAAGAAATGAAGAAGAATTACCAAAGAAGAAGAAAAAGAGTAGAAAAGAAACTGAGAGAAAATGGAAGAGAAAAAAGAAGTATTTTTTATTTTCCAAAATTTGTCTTGTTTTATATTTTTATGTGGTATTTATTAATACTTCTCTCTCATTTATGTTACAAACTTAACAACCTGAAATTCTTGGAATCTATGGAACAACCTGAAAGTAAAAGTAAAATAGAAGTCGAAGAAATAACTTCACATCTTTTGTAACAAACTTCTTTTATTTTCTTAAGTTTGTGTGTTGGACTTAAATTTTCTATTTTTTTGTTGGGTGTGGTGTTGACGGGTTGTATTGCAATGTGCTATCTTTAGGTTTGAATGTACTGACATTAGACTTTGATTGAGTCGTGACAACAACAACATTTGTTGTCAATCGTTGTTTTTGATAAGGATACCACAATCAATGCACAAGATAAGGATCAATCTCCATCATGAATTATAGTCCTGTAATTATGTTTGTATAGTCTTCTCGTACATCAACGCCAAAATTATAGGAGTGCCAACAGGAGCCTTGTAATATGTCTATATATTTCACCATCAACAGTAATGCAAATAATCATTCACTGTCATCTCATATGGTATCAGATAGCCACGATCCTACCATTCGCGTTTCCTTCTAACAAAAAAAAACAAACAAACACATTTTCCAGTTTCATAGTCTCCATCATGTCGTCATCTTCCTCCACCTTCTCCAACTCAGCGTCGGCTTTGTCAACTCCAGTCCTACCCAATCTTGCTGACCCCGACACCCCTATTGTAGTCCTAAACATTGCTGCCCAGTCCACGTTGAAGTTGAACACTACCAACTATTTGACATGGAAATTACAGATCCAGTCTCTTCTTCGTGGCCACAACCTTCTTGGATTTGTTGATGGCACGTTCCCGGCCCCTCCTCCAATGATTGTTGTTGAAGGCGAATATGTGGCTAACCCCAAGCATGAATCATGGGTACCCCAAGATCAGTTGGTATTCTCAGCCCTTGTTGCAACTCTACATCACACAGTAGCTGCTTCTGTCAACCAGGCTGCCACCTCCAAATAAATCTAGGATATTCTTTCCCAAACATATGCCTCGTCATCCCGTGGGCGTATAAAACAACTGAAGGCTGCCATTAAACGGCCAGAACAAGGCACGAAATCAATCTCCGAGTACGTCAGTTATACTCGGATGAAAGCAGATGAACTTGCTCTTCTTGGCGCACCAATTTCTGAAGATGATCTTACGGACAAAATCCTAGATGGATACTTAAATGTTGTTCTTTAGGAGAAATATGACTTGTATTTTTTAATTCTTTGGGTCATTTGCATAAATTCTTTAAATTTTAGTAAAATGTTTATTTCTTTTCTAACCTTTTATCGTAAAATATGTTGCTTATTATTTTACCGTTTTAGCTTTTGTCTCAAAAAACAGTTTTTTGCTCCGGTATTTAGCTCATCATCGAAAGCACAAAGTGACCGGATGTTGGTCAAAAACGACATACTCCTTGAAGTTTGACACAGATGTTACTAACGAGACTACCAATTTACCCGTCAAGTGCGACGGGCTAGAGTCTGATTAAATTACCAGACTGTCCTTCGGATTTGTAATTCACACGCCCGAATACCACTTTGCCCCATTAATGCACCAAATTTACCAGTTGAACTCTCCAACTGGATTGCGTATAATCCGCTCGAAGTATGGAAAATATGGGCCCCGTTCCGACCGATAACAAATACTTGCTAAATACAACTTAACAAATTGGTTAGTATTTTTCAGTTAGGTCAAAATTGGGTCCAATTTCTCAAGCTTACTTCGTGGGTTGGACAGGACTCATAGCCTTTCTGACCAGCACGAGTAATTTTTTCATTTCCTAGTCCATTGAATTCTCCCGGTAGCAGGAGGACAAGTGGTGAAACACCAGGTATGGCCACGCGATCTCTGTTGGGCACGCGAGCAAAACTCGCGGTGGCGACCTCTGCAATCCTTACGGGAAGCGCCGCGGCAACCGTCGCCACTTCTAAAGATCCAGACACCACTCTCAAGCTCTGCACCATCGTACCACTTCGTCTCATGCGCGACGCGGTAACTGCGGTCTCCATAGCTTTCGGTATCAAAAAATTTTTGTTTTTCTCCCCAAATTTTATCTTTAGAATTTTTTTACGGCTTTCTGATTTGCACCGTTATATTTCACTTAATGCGATTTTCATTGTTTCTTTTAACTGAAGCGTTAATTCCTTGTCATTAATTTGAGGAAGAATCTGAATTGAAAACTTGAACCAGATTTGGATTATTCTGGTTTTGTAATCTTCTAATGACGTAGAAGTTCTTGATTCCAAATTTAGACTAATTACACAATTTCCTTATCCATATAAGTTGCTGACTTGTGCGTATGATAGAAAACCTAGAAGATACGCGTAGAATTGTCATTGTGGATTTCGTGTTGGCTACTCTACCTTTTCTATTGTTATGTTTTAACATTTGGAAATTGCTGTCATGTTCATTTTAAGATGGATCCTAGTGCTATTAGTTACTGATGCTGACAGCGTATAAAATTTGGACTAGATTATGAATACTCATTATGGGGATTGCCGGAAGAAAGTATCGAGAGATCAAAAATAAAACATGAAGTTCACCTCAGGTCTGCACGTAGACTTCAAGAGCTATGTTTCAGAAATGGAGGAATATACATCAAGCTTGGTCAACATATAGGGCAGTTGGTATGCTTTCAGTGTGCGTCTGCAGTTATCAATAGTAATATGTGCAATACATGTTTTTGATAGATCGTTAACTCACATAACAGTTAATAGAGTGGGAGACTTAAATGTTTGTTGTGCCACTATACAGGAATATCTTGTACCTCAGGAGTATGTCCATACAATGAGGGAATCAATGCTGAATAAATGTCCAGTTTCTTCTTATGACCAAGTATGTGAAGTTGTTAAGAAAGAGCTTGGACAGGCACCGGATAAAGTACGTATTTGTTGGTTTGATATCTTATTGGAAGATGGTTTGAAGTGGGAGGTGGTAGCTCTCCCATGTGTTTGTGGCAAAAAAATTATATGTGTCACTTTTTAGTTGTTAGTTGCATCTCCCTGTTGATGGTTTTGAGTATAGTCTTTGATTTATATTGAAACTATACACTTCCAAGCTAAGCTGTCTCTCCCAATTGGCAGATCTTTAAAGAGTTTGATCCTGTTCCGATAGCAAGTGCTTCCCTTGCACAAGTTCATGTTGCTCAGACATTTGATGGTCAAAAGGTTGCTGTGAAGGTTCGCATTGTTGTCACTTTAAGTTGAAGTATTTTATTATGAGTTGAATACGATAAGTTTTCATTTACATATGTATTTAGTGGAGAGCCCATGAGGAATTTCCCTTTGATGTCCATGGTTTCTATTTTCTGGATTAGGTTCAGCATACTCACATGACAGATACTGCTGCAGCAGATCAAGCTGTTGTAGGATTTATCGTAAATACCCTACACAGGATTTTCCCTACTTTTGATTACAGGTAGTGTTATCTTCTCCATTTGAGTGTTGTTGTGGTTTTCTAGCCATGCATGTTAGTAACATTAATCAGAAAATCATTATGGTATATCAGAATGAGCATTGTTCTTTAGGATTTCCATGAACGCAACTTCTTACTACGTATTTATGTGTGGCTACTTTGTGGTTTTGAACAGCTGTTGTAACTAAAATTTTTTATGACTTACAATTGCAGATGGTTGGTTGATGAAATGAGTGAAAGTATACCCAAAGTAAGTTTTAACAGTTTCCCAAGATGTTATGGTTTAACAAGAAATATGCAAAAACAGTGAGACATGAAGCATTTATGTGACAAGTTTAATCATGATTTTGATGAGTTTTAGTAATGATCGTCAGGAATTAGATTTTCTGATCGAGGCCAGGAATAGTGAGAAGTGCTTGGAAAATTTCTATAAGTTATCTCCTCATATTGCTGAGTATGTATATGCACCAAGGGTCCATTGGAATTTGAGCACACCAAAATTATTAACCATGGAATTCATTGATGGCGCACAAGTAAGTGATGTGAAGGCCATCCAAAGTTTCAGAATTCGTCCTAACGAAGTTGCCAAATTAGTAAGACCTGAGTCCTCTCATTTTTATTTCCTTGATCTCTATCTGGTTTTAGCTTTTTCATGGGCTATATTTAACGCACTAGTGATAGTTTGTTAGGTAACAATTCAACTTAATTTGCCCGTGTGTTAAATAGCACTAGGTAGAGAGCAATAGCTCAGTATTATTCCGAAACAAGAAGAAGAACCTTCTTCACAAGGGAAAGGGAAAACCACTTACAATCTCAGGAAATCTTCTGAGAATTATTTTCAATCTAAAAGCCTACCCCACTTCCCCCATAGACTATTATTTTACATCTACTTGTCCGAACAAACTTCTGAGGAATAGATATGCTAACAACCTGAATCACTAAAATATGTTGATATCTAACTATCTCGCTACCATTTACAGACAGTCTTCTTCTTCCTTGTATAAACTAACCATTCTCCTCCTTTGTGACCATTATTCCTAAAAATATCGCCTGCTGATGAAATAACCTTGTCCCCAAGGTTAAGCTCTGGAAATTGGCCACGGATAAGCTCTTGGTCCTCTCATGTAGCTTCCTCCAACGGTTTGCCTTGCCAATGAATCAACCATTGGTCACTAGCAACTTCTTGATTATGAAGTGTCTTGCTACCGAAGGCCTCTGTTGGTGTACACAAGTTAGGAGTATAGTCCAACTCCAGAGGTAACTCTTCCTGATCATGGTGGTACCCGATAGCCTTTTTCAACTGGGACATGTGAAACACTAGATGTATACAGGCTTGAGGGGGGAGTTGCACTTGAAATGCGACGGTGCCAACCTGTTTGTCCACCAAATACGGTCCATAGTATCGTGCTGACAGTTTCGGATGCAACCGCTTAGGCGTGGACCCTTGCCGATGTGGACGAATCTTTAGATACACCCAATCTCCTACCTGAATGTCATGAGGACGCCTTTGGGCATCCACGAAACGTATCATGTGATCGTGACCGTGTTCCAAATGATGTTTCAACTGTGTCAGAGCTTCGTCACGACTATTTAAATCTTGCGCCATAGCTTCCACCAATGTTTCTCCAGGAATAAAACGTGTGATTGAGGAAGGAGGTTTGCCATGTACTATCTTGAAAGGAGAACATTTAGCTGCTGAATGAAAGTTGGTATTATACCAATACTATGCCCATGGTAAATTATCTGCCCAAACCTCGAGTTGTTCTGAGTTGAAACAACTAAGGTATGTCTTGATAGTGCGGTTATCTACCTCAGTTTGGCCATCCGATTCTAGGTGATAGGCGGTACTCGATTTTAATTGAATTCCTTGGAGTGTAAACAATTCTTGCCAAAAATTACTAAGAACCTAGAATCCCGGTCACTTACAATGGAAAGCGGAATTCCATATAATCGGACAACCTCCTTGGTAAAGATTTCAGCAATAGAACAGGCTGAGTAAGGAAGTTTGACAGGAATAAATGCCCATATTTGCTCAACCTGTCCACTATGACCAACAAGGTATCATAGCCTTTGGATTTGGGTAGTCCCACTATGAAATCGATGCTCAGCTCTTCCCAAATGGCGTTTGGAATAGGTAACAGTTGGAGTAAACCTACTGGAGACATAGCTTCATATTTGTTACGCTGACAAATGTGACAAGCTGCTACAAAATCAGATACAACCTTTTTCATACCTTTCCAAAAAGTAGATTGAGCTATCCTCTTATAAGCCTTGTAAATTCCCGAATGTCCTCCTGTAGGGGTAGTATGAAACTCTTGTAAAAACTTGGGAATCCATTCCGAAGATGCTGATACTACTAGCCTCCCTTTATAATATAATCTCCCATTCCCCAAGGTATAAGAAGGATGAGAATCTAGTTCCTTCTTAATTTCTTCTATTATTTTGCTCAATTGTGGATTTACCTTTACCTCATTATTTTGCTCCAGATCTTGCCAAAATGGCCTAGAAATAACCTGCAACTCCATGTCCTTGCATACCGTGGAGAGTGCATCTAGTGCCCCGTTGGAAATTTTCGCCTTGTAGAAAATATCAAAATCATATTCTAGCAATTTTGCCAACCAATTTTGCTGATTTTGAGTTGTAATTTTCTGTTCCAGCAAATGTCTGAGGCTTTTTTGATCCGTATAGATTGTAAATCTTCTCCCCACCAAATACGGTCTCCAATGTTGAATGACTAACATTAGCGCCATAAGTTCCTTCTCATATATGAATTTAGTCAGCAATGATTCAGCTAATGCTTTGCTGAAAAAAGCCACTAGTTTCTTTCCCTGTATTAACATTGCTCCAACCTTTACCCGATGCATCACACTCCACCGAAAAATGGGTATTGAAGTTTTGTAGCATCAAAATTGAAGCACTAGTTCTGAAGTCTCTTAAACGATGTTTCTGCAAGAATATCCCATTTAAAATTCCCTTTCTTCAATAGATTGGTAAGAGATTGTGCTATCTTCCCATAATCCTTCACAAGTCTTCGGTAATACCCAGTCAGATCCCAAGAACCCTTTAAAGTTTTGAGAGATGTAGGAATAGGCCATTGTA
Source organism: Erythroxylum suave (assembly GCA_027563595.1). Taxonomy (NCBI): domain Eukaryota; kingdom Viridiplantae; phylum Streptophyta; class Magnoliopsida; order Malpighiales; family Erythroxylaceae; genus Erythroxylum; species Erythroxylum suave. Next base: position 14,845,498 of record JAOSBN010000179.1, on the reverse strand, counting down.
AAACCACTTCAATCATCTTGTGATCCATAACAATGCCATCTTTGGAAATGATGTGACCCAAGTACTCAATTCTTAACTTCCAAAAGGTTCATTTTTTTGTATTAGCATAGAAACGATGTTGCTGCAACGTATGTAATACCGTTCTCAAGTGAGTGATGTGGTTGTCCCAATTGGTGCTATAGACCAACATGTCATCCAAAAAAACTAACACAAACTTTCTGAGGTAGGGCTGTAAGATAGAATTCATAGCACATTGGAACATGGCTGGTGCATTGGTGAGACCAAATGGCATGACGAGTAATTCATAGTGGCTCTGATGTGCCCGAAAAACTATCTTGGGAATGTCATCTTCATTCATGCGTATTTGATGGTACCTTGTCTGTAGATCGATTTTAGAGAAATATGTGGCTCCAAACAATTCATCCAAGAGTTCTTCAATCACAGGTATGGGCAATTTATCCGGTATTGTGGCTTTATTCAGCTCGATAATCGATACAAAATTGCCAACTGTCGTCTTTCTTCTTCACAAGAATCACCAGACTTGAATATGGGCTGTTGCTAGGTCCAATAACCCCAGAAGCTAGCATTTTTGAAACCTATTTCTCAATCTCATTTTTTTGTAGATGAGGATAACGATAAGGTCTCACATTTATTGGATCAACCCTAGCCTTAATTGGGATTTTATGATCAACTGGTCTGTTAGGAGGAAGCTAAGAAGCACGGAGACGGACACGGACACACGACACGACACGGACACGGACACGGACACGGACATGGGGACACACCAACTTCTACGATTTGGTGGACACGGACACGGCATATATATATATTGATTCATAATATGATATATATTGATTGATGTGTTTCAAGACTTTTAAGATCTTGATAGTTCATATATATTTGGTACTTTATAAGCCCCTCTAAAAAACCATGGAGCATATATTTCATTAAGTAATTTGTCTATAATCTCCTATCCAAAAGTAGAATTAGTCATTCACAAGGGTATTTAAAACCAAAAAATCTAAGTAAAGCATCTACCCTCTAATCACTTTACTCTCAAACATTGGCATTGGCATTGCTTTCATCGGCAAATATAACCGAGCTGTATCCAACCGTATTCGAGCCGTGTCCGAGTCGACAAAAATTAATTTTTAATTCGGACACATGCGGACACGTGTCCACCGTGTGTCCAGTGAGTGTCCGTGTCGGACACGTGTCTGACACACAGACACGGCTTCATTTTGCCGTGTCCGTGCTTCCTAGGGAGGAAGCCCTATTGGGTGTGAAAAAATTGGCTGAAATTCTACGAACACTTTCTGTAATTGCTGCTGCTGGTGATGGTCGAGTTTTTCTCCTATTTTGCTGGAACATCTGTCGTCTTTCTCTTTGTTTCTCTGAACCAAAAAATATCATAACTACAACCTCAATTTCAGTAGTCTTCCTTAATGCCTTGGTGGAAATTAAAGATCTCGAAAGAGTAAAATCCCCTTTAATAGTGACTATTGACTCTAAGTGCGAAAATTTCATGGAAAGATCTTTCCAATTATGTTGCACGTCATCTAACGAAACCAACCAAGCCATCCCCAAAATAATATCCACTCCTCGTAACTCAAAAAAATCTCCTGAATAAACATAACCTTACATTTCCAAATTTAAACCTTTGCAGCAACCTTGAGAGTCTTGTTTTTGACCGTTTCCCGTCATCACTTCGAAGATCGCAATTGTCTTCCTCAATGCCTTGGCGGAAATTAAAGATTTCGAAAGAGTAAAATCCCCTTTAACAGTGACTTTTGACTCTAAGTGCGAAAATTTGATGGAAAGATCTTTCCAATTGTGTTGCACCTCATCTAACGAAACCAACCAAGTCATCCCCAAAATAATATCCACTCCTCGTAACTCAAAGGGAAAAAAATCTCCTAAATAAACATAACCTTACATTTCCAAATTTAAACCTTTGCAGCAACCTTGAGAGCCTTGTTTTTGACTGTTTCCCATCATCACTTCGAAGCTCGCAATTGTCTGCACTTTCCAACCTTGTTTCAAGGCCACCTTTTTGGATGCGAAGTTGTGACTCGCCCCATTGTCAATCGACACTAAAATAGGTGTTCGATCAATCTTCCCCCAAAGCTTTATAGTTTTGGGTTGTGTCCATCCATCGACAGAAAATTGTGAAACTTCCATCCAGTCGCACTGAGCTTCTTTAGCAACCTCCCTTGACATTTCGTGTGTGTCCAGATATTTCGTGTGTGTAGAGACCTCCTCCTAAAATGGTCACTCTTAAACTTTTCTCTGAAAAGCAAGGCCGGTGAGGCATGATGAGAGAGGGTCTTTGAAGGCATGGTGGGCTCCAAGTTGATTTGATTCGCGGTTTGAATCTTCTATTGCACCACTTTTGACTTAGTAAGTTGCGGAGAAATACCCCTTGTATAGGTTGGAGCTATGGAGCTTACCTTATTCTTATGAAAAGGAGAAAGGGCTTTTTAAGCTTGTTGACTAGCTTCATCTTCTCCTAAAATTGTCACTCTTAAAACTTTTCTCCGAACATTTATGTTCCAAACCAAAAGGCAATCCACAGCGAAAACACCTCCCTTGTTCCTTCCTCTTTAAAAATTTTGGGTAGGGGAGCTACTTGGTCTTGCGGTTTTTGCGTGTCCCTATGTTCCTGTAAGTACCATTATGAGAATTAGACCCTACAGATGACCCACCACAGTTAGGGTTGTAGATTTTCTGCTCCGTTCTTCTAGTGGTTTTGCCTGGATCATTACTCGCTGTCTCGCTAACAGACCCTCCAATGGTCGTTATTCCTTGAACTTTGGAAACTATACCATTGCGTGTCTGCACACGATTCGTAAAATTGCTAGTAATGGAAGAATTTCCTCCATAAATCACCTACAGTTCATCCTTAATATTGCGAGTAATTTCCATTGCTCATAAGACTGTAGTGGGTCGCATTGATCGAACCTGACACCTCACTTCTGGTTTGAGGCCACCCAAAAAATGTCCTAATAGTTGCTCCTTTGACGCCTCGGGTATTCGTGCCACCAGCATTTTGAACGCCCGCAAATATTCCTCCATCGAACCAACTTGTTACACAGAAGTTAGTCTTTCATAAACGTTTCCCTGATTGCCTTCTCCAAAAAGCTGCAGCAGAGTGGGAATCAGTGTGTTCCAGGTTAACGTTGGACTCTTCTTGTGCAGGAAGCGAAACTAATGCACGCAGCCCCCTCCATGTTGATGAAGGTTAGTCGCATCTTTTCTTCTTCCTCGACGCGGTGGACCTCAAAAAATTTCTCTGCACGTGCCACCTAACCTAGTGAATCTGTTCAGTCGAAAATGAGTAGTTTGACTTTGTTGACCCAAGATCGACTCTCATGGTCCTTCTTGCCTTCAATGTCCTCCTCTTCGTTGGCCTCTGAGGATGCTTTGTTGCTTGACTCTTGTCATTGCATCAAGTGAGTCAAGATGGCTTTCAAATGACCCACCCCGTTCTTGACTTCCGTCAATTCTGCGACTTGCTCTCCCATGGTTCTCTCGATTCTGGCAACAGAGTCTTCCAACTTTCCTACAGGTGCCTTCATCGATCCGGCAAGTCGGACCAAATTGTTAGGTAACAATTCAACTTAATGTGCGCGTGTGTTAAATAGCACTACGTAGAGAGCAATAGCTCTGTATTATTCCGAAACAAGAAGGAAGAACCTTCGTCACAAGGGAAAGGGAAAACCCCCTTACAATCTCAGGAAATCTTCCAAGAATTATTTCCAAACTAAAAGCCTACCCTACTTCCCCCATAGACTATTATTGTATATCTATTTATCCTAACAAACTTCTAAGGAATAGATATCTCCTGCTAACAACCTGAATCACTAAAATATATCAATATCTAGCCATCTCACTACTGCTTACAGCCTGTCTTCTTCTTCCTTGTATAAACTAGCCACTCTCCTCCTTGACCATTATTCCTAACATAATCTCATTTTACTGAGGGAAATGTGAAAAGTTAGTGTGCTATTTGAACATGGTATTGTGGTAAGGGATCAGAATGATGCTTACTTTCACGCAACACCTTAGTCGCCAACGATTTGTTTTCAGTGGCTTTGGGCAAACGTTTATCGTATAAGAGCTGATAGATGTTTGTATTGCAAAACTATCTTATGCTTCTGTTTTGATTGATAAAAATGATGTGGCAAATAGTCTCCAATTTTTATTTTCAGGTTAGTCAAGCCTTTGCTGAGATGATGTTCAAGCATGGATTTGTGCATTGTGACCCACATGCTGCTAACATGTTAATACGGCCTCTGCCTTCTAGCAAAAGGAGCATTATGGGTGAGAGCTTGGTCGTGTGGAGCTTGCTCTCTCCTGAAAATCCGGCTTTTTTTATTTATAGTGTTAATGAGACCATAGATGTTTAAACATGAAACTTTCTAATTTGGAGAACCTCAGCATTTGCAGCACCAACAAACAAGTTCATAAAATGACAAACAATAATTCCTCAAAATTTCTGATTATATATAGTGTCTACTTAAAGTTTACTGATGTTGCATGTTTTCCTTTCTCCATAGGGAAGAGAAAACCACAATTGATACTCTTAGATCATGGTCTGTATAAGGAGCTTGACTTTGCTACTAGATTTAGCTACGCTTCCCTTTGGAAGGTAAATTATGGTTTCTTACAATGCTTTTTTTCTCCATTTCAGTGGCATGATTTAGAACTTCTGACATTGGAATGTTTGCCAGGGATTAGTTTTTGCTGATGCCAATGCAATAAAGGAAAACAGTGTTAAATTGGGTGCTGGTGAGGATCTCTATGTGTTGTTTGCAGGGATCCTTACAATGAGGCCCTGGAATAGGGTTATTGACCGATCTGTTGATCATTTGGTCATAAAAGGCAGTGCTAGTGAGCGTTCTGAATTGCAGGTCTGAATATAATCTGTTCTAGTTATCTTAAACAGACATATCCTCGGGAAGGTTCCTTCTTTGTTAAACCTGGTTTTCAATGTTTATGTGTTGCAGATGTATGCATCTCAGTATTTCCCCCAAATTTCAGAGCTTCTGAGGAGGCTGCCACGTGTAATTCTGTTGATGCTTAAGACAAATGACTGCTTAAGAGCTGTTAATAGTTCTCTGGTATTTTATATTTCCCCTCTTGTTGCCATTTAGTTCTCTGGTACTTTCTCTTTGGTTGCAAAATTTAATGATCAAAAGGAGTAATTTAACTCCTTTGGAGATTGAGATTGGCAAGGAGCCAATTCTATCATTGAGACGTTTGGACCTTTAATACATTGGAGGGCTAGTACAAATTGGGACATATTTTCGAAGTCCTGTTTGATTTTGATTAGGAGATGCTAATAATAATGTTTCCGATACATTTAGTAGTTGTCAATCTTTCTTTCTTGTAATGTTGGTAATTGTATGTGCATATATTGGTCATTATCTGTTTCCTGTATCTATTGTGTGTTATCTATTAGTTGTCGTTATCATGTAAATTATAATTTTACTTGAAAACACATTATTAACAGATGCAGGGATCTTCCCTCGAGACATTTTTTATCATCGGAAAAGTTTCTTCTGAAGCCGTTGTTGAGGCAAAGAGGTCACAGAGGAAATCTGTGTTGGGCCGATTAGATGTGTGGTTGGAAGAAATTCTCTTGGAAGTTCGACTTGTGGGAATGCAGATAGCCTTGTGGCTTTTACAACTCAGGAGAGCTTTGACTGGATGAAACCTAATATGAGGAGATGCGTACTCATTGTTTTCTTTGGCACAGAAAAGGCGCCAGGATTCTTTCTCCCCGTGGTTCAATTATTGCAGTCTGCATGCAGGTACCCTGAAAGTGGATTGATTCATTGATTTTTTCGTTTCTTGGAAATTGTTTTTAGCGGAAATAATAGACAGAAGAGGATGACAAGAGATATACTTATTTTTCATTTTTGTTTATCCCAAGAATAGTCACAAAGTTATTCAGGGTTAACTTATGTTGTAAAAACTTTTCACGGCGATGTAAGCGGTGTAAAAACATGTGTTATAGCGATCGTGTTAGATAATTCATCCCCTGATTTGGGATTTGAGATGTTAAATGGTAAAACATGAGATTCATTTTTCACTCCGGATTCTCTCTAATCACGCAAGAAAGAGAGAGAGAAGCAGAGGAATGCTTTGTCCATTAATTATTTAATTGGAGCCTGCTTCCAGATGTTCCCCTATATCACTCTGCGGCAGACAAGTTGGGGGTTGCCCATAAACTTCACAAGTGTACTATCCCAAAGCAAAGCACAGAACATTTAGCTGTTAATAATTGGATGCGACGTGGATTGTTAAAATCCATTCCTTTTCGTGCATTTCTTCGTCTCATCCTACCCTAGCACGCCCCGTTAGTGATCCTTAAATTTCGGGAGAGAAAATGATCTCATCTGATTCGAAGGTTGTTAATGATCTGGAACGGCCTAGACTGACATCTGATCGGTTCTCCTTGGCCAGGATAGGGAGATCTGGTCGTGGTTCAGTGATACAATAAGTTGCCTCTTTGTTTGGTGGTTTAGTTTGAGTTTTATTGGTTGGAAGTATGCAGAATTACACCAAACTAGCATTAAATTTTGGAGGCCAGGTGCATGCGATTGCAATGGCGTGGCTGAAAGGCTCAGAGATTTTAGGATGCTTTTGCTATCCCCGTGAAAATATTTACTCATCCTAGCAATTATTTCTGTCCGAAAGGTAAACTGATTTGACAATGCAAGTTCGTGACTTTTATATTTTTGTTTGACTGAAGAAATGGTGGAAGCGAGAAAAAGGGTAATTCGCCAGACTTGTTGGATGGCAATAAATGAGAAAAAAGAAAAACGATAAAAGCAGAAAGAAAAGGTCGCATGATAATGCTTTCACAAGTCCATCTTGGCCCACTTTACTGTTCAGCTTCTCCCATATAATGAATGAAACTAAGACGGTAGTTGCGGTGAGGGTGAGGATCAATAACTAACCCCCCCCCCCCCGGGATCATATGTACATGATTTAAGAAGCGAACCCAAAGACCAGAAAGAGGAGTAAAAAGACTAGCGAGAGAGATGGTGGGACCGACGCGGCCTCAATTCGTTCTCTTTGGATCCTCCATTGTCCAGCTCAGCTTCAGCCATGGCGGTTGGGGCGCCATCCTTTCCGACATCTATTCTCGCAAAGTAATCTCTTTCTGTCTTTTCTTTTTCCGTTGCAACTTTCTCTCTGTTTTTTTTTTTCCTTTCTTTTCTTCCATACTATCATCTACTTTGAATCTATTTATTCCCCACTTAAATTTATCAACTGTTTTCGTTCCGTGGTAATATATTTGTTGCCTAATAAAGTTTCGACTGCTTTACCTGTCGGAGACGCGTTGCAGTTAAAGTTGATTTCATAAATCTTAAAAATTTGGATTTCCTCAGCCCACAGTGTCTTATTTTAGTTTGTTGCCATTTGATTTACATTCTTGGTATAAACGATGTAATATTGCATCTCCTCTTTGTGTTACTTGTCTATGATTTCAGGCGGACATTGTTCTTCGAGGGTATTATGGATGGAACTCACGGCTTGCAATTAAAGTCCTGGACCAAGTTTTCCCAAAGGTTTGATATCCTCTGATGCAATTATGAGCATATAGTTAGAGCCACAAAGTTCTTCTAGGTGGTTAGTTCCTATGACTTTGAGGACCACCTATGCACTGGCAAGGTATGCTTGTGCAGAAAAGAGCATGCATTGTATGCAGACACAACTGTTCTTATAAGGATTAATACTAATTTAATGCTCAAATATAGATTCCTGTGCAACAACCTTTATGTAGTTGACCTTGTAGAAGTAGAAGAGTACTTGAGACGCATTGGAACTGGGTTTAATTATATCATTGTTCTTGAAAATAAATGGGTGAACAATCAAACTTGATGAAATTGCCAAGGTGCTTCAACATGGATGCATTGCAGGCAAGAACAGTTTTGTCGATTTCCGTTCTGAAAATTCTTTCTTCTATTTGGTCAACATATCATAAGGATTGATTTTGTGCTGTTATTTCCTTCAAATCAATTTCTATGTCAATGGCATTTAATTTTTAAAACTCCTCTTTTGGACCCTTGATGTTGCTACGATGGAATTAGTGAGATATTTCCTCTGCATAGGATGCTGCTGTGCAGCCGTCTTTGATAATAGTTTACTTTGGTGGCAACGATTCAATGGGACCTCACTCATCTGGCCTTGGGCCTCATGTACCACTTCCTGAGTATATCGAGAATATGCGGAAGATTGCAGTTCACCTTAAGGTCTTTCTTGATTCTCTTGTGTATGACTCTAAAACAATTTTCCCCAAGTAAGCTGGTCCATAAGGATTTGGCAGACAATTTGTTCTTGTCCAGCTGTTGAATGCCTATAAATGTTTTTGCCTGCATTGTATCTACTAAATGATTTATTTTGGCAATTAGAATCTTTCAGATACAACACGCATTGTTTTCCTGAGTTGTCCCCCAGTCGATGAGGCGAGAATCCGTACAAACACATGGTGTGCGGCAGTATAACTCTTCCTCATCTTCTTTCTTTTGGTGCTACCTAAAATGGGGAATCATCCGTTGTTCTTTTTATTTTATTTTTGCCCCATAAACAGTGAGATATTCAGTGAGCTAGTACGAACCAATGAGTTGTGCCAAAAATATTCAGAAGCTTGTATAAAGCTCTGCCAGGAAATGGATCTAAAGGTCGTTGATCTATTTTCTGCCTTTCAGAAAAGGAGCGATTGGACAACTGCGTGCTTTACGTAAGTTGTTTAATAGAACTTTGTATGTGTCATTTGCTTGAAAGGTGTATTTATCCTCTTTTCTCAAGCTTATTGAGTGACGGAGAATTACCTCACTAATTAAGGTTCTTTTCAAAATAAGCTATAATTAGTTACCTTTTGCTTCTTTAGAGATGGGGTCCATTTATCAGCTGAAGGAAGCAAAATAGTTGTGGAGGAGATTCTGAAGGTGCTAAAAGAAGCTGAATGGAGTCCATCCCTGCACTGGAAATCAATGCACACCGAATTCTCAGAGGACTTCCCCTATTATCTTGTTGCTGCTGATGGAAAAACAACACTAAATCCCTCTGATTGGACGTTTCACAGGGAAATTGAGTGGGATTAGATTTCAGAATACTAATCTTTATTGCCTCTAGTATCCAAGAAAGCAGTTGCTAGGTAGAAAAATTATGACCAAGCCGAAAATTGAGAAGGTATATGGTGCATATACATAATGGTTGTTTTAAACCATCTGTTGATGAAAGTCTCCACTTAAGTTAAAAATGTCTCTTTATCTACCATATACAGCGAAATACAATACTTTTAGAAAATATATATCTTGCTCCTCTTTAGGTTAAAAATGTGTCTTCGTACCATCTACAGCAAAATACAATACTTTTAGAAAGTATATACTTTGGCCATCACAGGTGGTTCCTATGTGGCACGAGTGTGCTGCCGCAGTCTAGGCGTCTCTCATCTTATTTTACCGTCCCTCTCTACTCAGTTCAATTTTAATATTAATTTATACTCTAAAATGTTAAGAGTTTGTTCTGTATTATGGTACAAATATTAAGGTTAAAAATACACCTTTTTTTACCTTTGAAAAATATGGTTATAACTTATCAAATATGCATATTATTAAACACAAATGAAAAGAAAACAATTTAATTTAAAATTTTAGTGTTATTTAAACTTAAAAGGTAGGTATGAATATAAATACGTGAATGAGTAATGTGTTTAATATCTTTATTATAATTTTATAATAAAATAAATAATTATTTTCAAAATAAAATTATTTCAAACTTGACCATATTGAAATTTCACTTCACCATGTTCTCCCCCAAAACCACAACCTTCCCACTGTAATGGGAAAAGACAAAATTCCTTAGGTAGAGTTCATAGCAACTCTTACGCCAGCACCTATTTCTGAAATATCTGGTGAAGAATGCTCTTCTAAGTATTCTGGCATCTCCGAGCAATCATCTGTAGTAGTTGAATTGTGTAAAATGTGTTAATTGTCTTCAAATGAATCTACACAGTTTGCTGACTTCACAGATCTAACTCAAGTCATGATGAGCATATTCCTTATAGAATTATAAAAATATGGAATATTTATTTATACAAAATATAAACTATTTAATTTTGATATATTTTATAACAAATTATTATAAATAAAATAGAAAAATTACATATTAAAAAAAATGATATTCTTGTAATGATAAAATAATTATTATATATTTTAAATTAATTATTGATCAATGTGAAAATTTATTGAGTGACTTAATCTAAGAATTATATGTTCATGGGAGAGTAAGTGAATCAAGCCCCTCATCTTTTGTTTAGATGGTTTTATGATGTATTAAGTTTTTTCACATATGCGTTTGAATTTGATTTGGCTTAATACATTTTATCATATTAAAAAATAATTAATTATGTATATTTAAATAAAATTTGAGTTTATTTGTAGTAATTAGAAAAGTAAAGAAAGTATATGTTCATCAATGAGGTGTGCATGTCTATGCAGTTCCACGATACTTAACGGTGGACAGATATCTTGGCTTAAAATATCTGATTCTTTTTCCAGAAAGATAAAGATGTCGTGGCAATATCAGGACCTTTTTCCCTCAGCTTAAAATATCTGATTCTTCTCCAGAAAGATAAAGATGTCGTGGCTACAGCAATACCCTTTTCCCTCATCTTCACCCAATAGAAGAATCTCAAGACTGGGATGTTTGTTAAGAGACCCACCATCCTTCGTACACGTAGCGTGTGCAAGACACCTCTCTTAAATTTCAAGTTCTTTGTCTATTCTTTTTCCTAATATCAATTTCCATTCTTCTCTTAATGTCTCGTGGACAATGTACATACGACATCACCACTTGCCACATATATGTATGTATATATAGCTCCTTGCTCTCAATCTCTCTGACCATAGACAGAGGATGTTGGTCCAATAGAAAATTGATGTGATTGGTATACATGATCACACTAGACTCCTTCTCATCCATTGAATCGAGCATGGAAGATGCCTTCAATCATTCTGCCAACAGGAAGTGCCATTGCAAATGCCATGACGGGGCTTTTAACAATGAGGGAGACAGAGAGGCTTGGGCCACGTTTAACAACAGCTTTGATGAGATGCAGTCGGTAATGGACTGGAACAGAGCGTTGATTCAACAAGTAAACGATAACCACCAATCTAAAGTTCCAGATAACATGGTGGAAAACGTTGCCTTGATTTAAGAAATTAACGGCAACATCAACAAGGTCGTCTTCCTTTACTCTGACTTGTCCACCAATTTCGTCTCCTCCTGTCATCAACAATGTAGTAAAAAGTAATGTTAACGCCTAAGGCTTGATTATTTATTTGTTCTGTTTCTTCTTTTAAGTCCAATAAAGTTTGGTTCAATTTGTATTACTGGAAAAAGCAATGGATGGGGTTTAGAACAATGGACACCTGTATTAGACATTTGTGCTAGTAAGTCATGTTTTGAATCGTTGCCTCTTTTGACATTTTGGGTCAGTTGGTCTAAACTAAGAAAGAGGGCTAGAAATGCTCAAGCCATTTATTGAAAAAAAAAAGCTTCAATTGATTTACCAGCTAGTCTTAACTATTGTAATTTGTATAAACAAAGGTCAGGACTCAGGACATCATTCCTCCATCACAAGGGAGAACCAATATATTGTTCCAAATTGAACACACAGATGCGCAATCCATATAGCCAGTCTAATTTGCACAGATTGTCTGTCAGTACACAAAGATAAGTATTGCCAAGGAAAAGCTTTTTCCAAACTAATCTTTGCTTAGGATTTTGTAAGAATATCAACATCTTGATCTTGAGTTGAGATAGGATAAAGTTGAATGACCATTTGTTGAAGTTTCTCATGAATGATGTGACAATCTATTTCAATATGTTTTGTCCATTCGTGAAACATAGGGTTGGTAGCGATGTGGCAAGTAGCTTGGTTATAGTAAATAATAGTACAAGTAAGGGAAGTAAGTTGAAGATCTTGAAGTAATGTGTTAAGCCATATAATTTCACGTGTGATTACTACCATTGAGCGATATTCAGCTTCAACAGAGGAGTGAGAAATAGTAAAGTACTTTTTACTTCTTCTCAGATTGGACTAGACGTGAGAAAAATATAAAAACTTGTAGCGGAATGCCTTGTCATTGAAAAACTATCCTAATTTGGATCACCATAAGCTGATAGTTATAACAAACTTTTGGATGATAATAAAATCCCTTGGCCTATACTTTTCTTCAAATATCACAATAATCGATGAGCAACATCAAGGTGAGTTTTGTGAGGTTGGTGCATGAATTGACTTAAAGTATGGACCATGAAAGTGATGTCTGGTCTTATAATAGAGAGATAAATAAGTCGACCAATAAGTCATTGATAGAGAGAAGGATCTGGAAGTAAGTCACTATTGTTTTTATCAAGTTTAAGGTGTTGCTCCATAAGAATTTCATCTATGTGGGAACCAATAAGACCAGAGTCATAAAGTAGGCCTAGCACACATTTTTGTTGGCTTAGATAAATTCCTTCAGGTGAGTAGGTAATTTCAATGCCAAGAAAAACTTGAGAGGTCCTAAATCTTTGACAAAGAAATTGCTAAAAAGGATATTCTTAACATTAAGAATAACATTATAATGATTACCTATGATCATAATATCCTCGACATAGACTAAAATAAAAATGCATAAAGAACTATTTCGTAAGATAAAATACTAGGGGCATTTCTACATTTGGAACAACAAGCAGTCTGAACGAGGGTATTAAGGAAGAAATTGGATCTTATCTTAGTGAATCAGGATAGGTTAACCTAATTTCCTGATTGTGTGTCTGCATTTCTAGATCCGCTATTTTTAGACCACTCACCAATGCAGGTTGAGAACCTCTTCCAGATTCATGAAAGAAAAGGCCCTTTTAGATTTAATAATTTTTTGGTTAAGGATGATGGATTTTCTGAGACTTTGCAGAGGGGATTGGAGTTTTCAGTTGAGGGAATCCTCAATTTATCTATGTCCGTAAGTTTAAGTCTATTAAAGTTGAGACAAAAAATCTTATGAATAAAAGAGCTTCCTCTATGCAAATAATTGTCGGAGGGTACGATACTGTGGTATATGCCTGAATGCCCTGGAGAGTGAGATGGTGGCTGAGAGTGATGACTAATGTGTGTGACTTATACACAGCTCTTCAGATGATCGAACTTATGGGGGTTAGCTCATTGGTGAGGGGTGCCTCTGACGGTGCGGGTAGTGAGAACATGTGGTTATTGAGAATAATGACAAAAAAATTACAGTTTTCTACTCCCTAGGAAGAACTAAGACAAATTTGAAGTTTGTGCTCACTTAGGCAGAACACTGACTGAAACTCAGATAGCCAAACTTTGCTTTGATACCATTTTATAATGGAAAAGATTGTTATGATTTTCTTATTTTCAAAACCAAAATATATACAGCTTATTATAACAGTTAAAGGAAATCTTAGCCTGAAATTGTGACAAGGAAAGAATAAGCTAGTCAAATAGATTATATGCAACAAAATATATGTAGGATATGTACAACTATATGTACAACTAATAGTTAATTTACTTTAAAATTTATATTTTTAAAACTCTCATTACATAATTAAGGTAATATAATAATCATTTGATTATTTTTCATTTGTATTATTTAACATGATATTATAGTTTGAATTTCTTCCTTTCAATTATCACTTAGATAAATTTTTTTAACATGCCTAGTTTCTATTTATTAAATACTAGAAGCAATTGTCTTTGTGATGAGTCAATCTTTTATCTATCTAATATACTCTTTCATTCACATTCAAATATTTTATAAAGAGGAAACATACTTTAGATACAAGTGTTATATAATATTTGTCACCTAGTAAATAATTTCAATCTATATTACACTTATGACATAATAAATGAACATATATTTATAAAATTTTATCAATAATATATTAACATTTTTGTAATTTTAATAACTTCACATGTTTAATATATGTATCTCTTATAAGTGTCATTGACATTGGGTCTACAATTATATCACACATAAACATATACTTCATGTTTATTTTACTTGCAAATATATCTTTTATGTGAGTATACTTGTATCTATGTACTTAGTTTTGTAATAAAATTTAAGACCTTTGGCATAGGCGATCGCTATTTGATTATAACATTACAAGATCAAATTCGTTTTTAATGACTCCCAAATGAATTAAGAAATGTCTAAATCAAATAACTTCTTATATTGTAACTGAAATTATTTGTGGATAAATTAGCATATAATTGTCTCTTAATTTTTTATGATATTGCATTATTATTGAGAAAAAAATAAATAAAGAGGTAGTTTTTCTCTCATATAAATTTCCTACTCAATTTACAGTCATATAACCTTGCATACTTAGGTCATTACCTTGATAAATCAATGTGTAGTCAATAGTATTTTTTAAATACCTCAATATTCTCTTTATTGCTTTTCAATGTGTTTGACTTGAACTTGATTGATATTTGTTCACTATTCCAATAGCATAACAAATATCTAGTTTGTATATATTATTTTATATATAAGACTTTTATCTACATTGAAATAGGAATCTTTTTATGCTTGTTACCTTTCTTGTGGTTCTACTAGAAAAATTTTTGGTTAAGACCTAATCCTTTGGCAATAGGATTATAAATTGGCTTACAATCTTACAAATGAAATCATTCAAGAATTGTTTGAATATATGTCGCTTATGAAAGAGACAGTGATCTCTTTGATTGATCTCTTGATATCTTTAGTTAAAGAATGGATGTAACTTCATTCATGTCTTTTATTTCAAATTCAAACAGCAAACAATTTTTGATTTGTTTTAAAAACTCATAGCCATTATAAGCAATACAAAACCATCTACATATAAAAATAAAATCATAAATTTATCTTTGAATCTTTTGAAGTATACAATGTGGCCTTCATCAATCATATGACATCATAAAAATAATCACTTTATTAAGATAAATGTACCATTGTCTTGAGAACTACTCCATGCCATAAATTTATTTTAACAATCGACGCACTTTATATTATTAGATCTTAATGAGACTAACAAGTAGTCCTATATATATTTCTCCATCTAATTCTTTATTGAAAGATAGTCTTTACTTCCATTTGATGTGATTTAAAATCAAAGTTAACTACTATGATAAGTATTAATGGAATTAAAGTGAATCTCACAATTAGTGAAAATATCTTTTCAAAATCAATTTCCTTTTGATGTGTACATCCTTTATCCACAAAATATGCTCAATCTTTCGATACTACCATCAACCTTTTTTTTTATTTTAATAACCTATTTGGTCTCAATAGCTTTTCACCTATTAGGGAGATAAACTAATTCTAATGCTTGATTGGAGCTTAAGAATTCATTTCCTCCTGTATTACTTTTATCCATTCTTCTTTAGCAAGGATAGTAATAAATTCATTTACATTCCTTGGCTTACCCTCTTCTTATAGAAAAATTACGTGAATTTCTTCTTCTATTTAAAACTAATGTTGAGGAACTATTCCACATTTTCTATAACCCATAACTTATACGAAGTATTTATAACTAAAATTTGATCACCTAATTATGTACATAAGTGGATGTAAGTATTACATCGCCTCAATAGTTGATAGGTAAAGTTTCTTATACTATCATAGATCTAATTATTTTTAAAAGAATTTTATTTTATTTTTCTGAACCACCATTTGTTGGGTTATTGAAGCCCTCAAAATTAATTATGATACTTTAATTTTTTAAATAATTGTGGAACCAGGTCGAATCCAAAGATAACTAAATACTAGTTTCTTAATTTCAAATAATAAAATAAAGTGGGGGTAGGGTTTTCGCTTAATTACTAATTAACTAAAATTAACAAGGAATCCAAATTAAATCAACTGAATATAAAAGTAAGAAATTCAAGAATATGTAACTCCGATTCAAGGGAAAAATATCCTCTAAAGGAAAGATCAGTCACAATGTAAGTAATTAGTTCAAAAAATATTAGGATAGTCATAATAAGTCTCAAAATTTCCTAAATTAATTGTTTCAAACCCAGCATCCAAACCAAAACTTAACATCTATTGTCTGGGTGTAATATATCAATTAAATGATAGCAATAAGCGTAGTGAAAAAGACTGACCCCTAAATTAAATAATTGAGATAATTGCAATTATTCAACTTAGTTTTCTTGTTTATCATAATTTAAATATGCAAATTCATAAATAAACTATTTGCTACTTATACCAGTTCTTCATGACAATTACGGATTATTGATTCATGGATATCGATAGAATAATCAACATTAAATTAATTTAGCAGATCAATTAATATTAATCATTCATGAAATATAAGAACTCAAAATAAGAAATACTTTAATTAAAACATGAATATAAGTTAAAAACAAAACCTCATAAGGTTATAACTGGAGTCTCGAATCCCTTTGAATCAGAATAATTGAATTTAGCCATACATGACTTTTTCTCTAATACCAAAAACAGAAGAAAGATGAAATTACAAGAGAAAAGTAAGAAGAAACAATTGATTCTTTGGAGAGTTAGGGAATGTCCCTTTTATAATGGTTTCCTACTCTAAACCTAATCCTATCTTGTTTTGCAGAAATGCTTGTCAAAACTTATCCCAATCCCTTCATGATGGTGATAGAAGGAAGTTTCCTACTTAAACTTCAATTCTTTAAGTAAATTTGGCATTTGTCTTTATCTTCTCATATCCTTGTAGCAATCTTTTCACTTTATTCAAAATTCATGATTATCACTAATAGCGTCTCGATTTTATGTATTCTCCACTTTTCATCTCCTAAAACAAAACCAACATTAATTTTCCTATTTAAGCATTGCACTAACTTTGATGGCTTTTACACTACATTACCTAAATACATCTCATCTTAATCCTTACCCACATTACAACCCTAAAATTACTTTGATTCATGATTATGCATGTGAATCCTAATGGTGGAGAAATGAAATGATTTGCAAAGTTTTGGAATGTCTTGATCATAAATGATGTTTGACTCTACCTATGAATATATCTTATTTAAACACAATTTGTCTAAGTCTACCTCTACATTTCTCAGTTTCTAAAGATGACAAGTGTTGATTAATCATGAGTAGAAGCATTAAATGTTGAGTTCTTGCTGTGGTTTTTGAAAGTTATTCATCTTTGCTTATGGCTATATATTTTTGGGAAATATGATAAATGAGTAAATGTTTTGGATCTGTGACTTTGATTTTAATGTTTTGCCCAAGGATGATTAAAAGCTAAGTGTGGGGGAAATTGACATGTGCTTAATTGATTATACATTTATTCTATAACACTTAGTATTTAATGCTATAAAATGCTTAAGACATTTACTTTAATTTATATTTGGTTTTAGGTACAATCGGAAGCGAAAGAGCTAAAGTGAGTCAAGTACAATATTAGAGTCGTCTTCTTGAGATTCACACTCACTTGTCTTCATGGAACAAGAAGGAGAAAGATTATAGCTAAAGGAGACAAGAAAATACCAAAAGGAATTAAGAGTGACAATGTTATAGCCGTAAGATACATCTCATGACCATGACTAATAAGTCGTGATCGTGAGAGGTCTGTTAGTTGCATGGGCGTAACAGCCCCATGTCATGTCCATACAAGGTGGCTCACGGCCGTGAGTCTCATGGCTCACACTCACAGTTGTGAACAACATATGCACGCCCATAAGAACATGACAACTCACCCGAAAACCCTACTTTTTGGTATAAAAACAACATCTTTTCGTCAAAATAGATATAAAAGGTTTAAGGACACGATTTAGGGGTTTTAGGAGAATGAAGAGGGGAAAAACTTGCATACGTTGGAGACCCATGGAGGCATAGGCTTCCGGATGCTAGTTTGAGGGTGATATCGAGGTCCAAGAACTCGGTTAAGCATTTCTCTCATTATTAGTTCTTCCTTTTAAGGATTAATTGTGTTATCTTATGTTTAATGTTTATGTGATGTGTAAGAATAATTGGATGTTCTATTTGATTGATTTTATGTAAGAACCTATTGCTAGAATTTCAATATAATCCGTAATTTTTATGTTAAGATTTGTTCGTGGCAACTAATGGCTTTGAATCATTAGGGATAACATAACCAAGTCTATATGACTGAGCTTGTGTGGCTGTTGCCTGGATTAATCTGCTTTCCTAACTCGTAATATGACTGTCCAATTAAATCTAGCGAGCTTGTTCTAAGTTGTTCAATAGCTAAGTTTAATTAATGAGTTCTTAATTAAACACGACCTAAGGAAAACCAGGGTTAATAGAGCTTGCTGTTAATCTACGATTAATAGTTGTTAGAAGAGGTATGAAAACAAAATTTTAATGAAATTTGTTTAATTATATGTAGGCAGAGATTGAACTGATGATCGGGTCCTTAACGTATTCATCATTTTCATCATTTTTGAATGTTTTATTTATAGATAATTATTTATAGAATTGGTGAAATACATAGTTTAATGCCTTTCCCTCATATTCATTTGACGATGTATATCTAAATTAATTAATTACAATGGATCAGAAGGTCATATTCCCTTTGTAAATTATTTTCTTGATATTTTACCATCTAAACAATGTTCAGAAATAGATAGATCTACTTAATTGAAATTACATAAAAGGCCTTATTTAATTAATCAAATTATTCAATTTTAAACAATGTGGCAAATTGTATCATGTCAAAAAATTATATTGTAATTGAAATTACTAGATGTAAATAAGGAATAACTTATATCACTTATTTTATGTATAATATATATTATAATAAATTCATCCAATATAAATCCATGACATAACAAATGGTCTTAAGATCGAAATCCATTCCATCACTCTATAATTTTTCATTAAATACATGTTTAATTAATACAAATATAGAATTTATATTTTGTTGAGTCTTTGGAGCAAAAAACATTTTATTTAGAATTAAGGGTTGATCATCACACATGCCTAACTTACAGGTGTGATTCCCTTGACAACAACTCTTAAGTTGCCATTTATATAATTTCATCATTTTTCATATGAGATTTTTCACAATTATGTGAAAGTAGTCCTATCCTTGGCTATATAGTTTATTGCTTCTAAGTTACAGTACTTAAAGGATGACTATTAATCATAAAACAAAACAAGAGACATGGATATAAAAATATTTATACTAAAAGGTTGTACCGTTTTAGACTTTATAATCACGAGTGACATGAACCTTATTTCCACAATTATAACTCTTCACTTTTTTCATGGTTTTCTTCTTAAAAGGAAATTTTCTTTTCCCATGTTAGTTCCACTTGTTTTATTTATATGCTTGAACATTGTAGTCATTTTTCTTAGTTTTTTGTCATTTGAACTTATAGTGATGTTTACGCTTCTTATTGATAACTCTAATTAAGCTAAAACCAACTATATATACTTCATAAGTTATTTTAGAAACTTTAAGAAACTTTATTCTAATATAGGATGTCCCGTAGCATCCTTCATCATCTTGATGATCTTATATGAGTTAGATACATTTTCATATGCTCCCAACTTTAATAAAAAGAAAGGATAACTACCTACACTTAATGTTCATTAGATAACTCTTAACCAATAACTTGCAACTTACTTATCATGTTTAATATATGCTTTAAATTACTTTATATTGCGTGATTAGGTAGCTTCTTATATCAAACTTGATAAACAGTGACCTTAATTTAGTTACTAACGTGCCTCCAAATTCAAGTAGACAAAGAGGATTACATGACATTAATAGTCTAATGCTTTCTAAACTCACACAAAATGTCTTTATCCATACTACTAAAAATATAATTCAAGCCAACAAGTTCTTTCTTCATATCTTATTTGCAACATAGTCAATTTTATATTAAACTAGATTGTCGTCCTCAAGAACATCTACGGCTATGTTTGCTGGTTTTATAGTCTCTTACTCTTCTCGCGCATGTTGGATTTTTATGCCCCAAATTTTATAATTATCGCTATTCAACATACCTTTATCACGCTCAACAACAATATGCTTTAACGCAGTAGTCATATTTGAAACATTACATTTCTACATTAAGGTAAAAAAGACATACAGGTAAGTTAACGTCATATCATGTAAATAAACACTTTTTTTTTATAAATAGGATCAATAATTAGTTTCAATTTCTTATGAAATAGAAAGATCATAAAGTTATTAATCATTATTTATATAAAAATTGAATACCAATTACAATACTTGAGTTTTTTTTACACACATAACATATGTAAACAAATAATAATGATGATAAAAAAGGAGTTTGATTATACATAGATTAGTGTAAAATAAATGACTAAATTGTTAACTTATAATTAAATACAAATGTATTACAAAACACATACATACTTAACTAAAAAATAAATGGTAACACATCATATATATAGAAACATATTACTTAAATAATCTTTAGACAACTCTATTATAGATGATACATATCCTAGATATGATAGACCCTGTATGGGATATAGTTAACTATTGTACATGGCAGAGTTCTTAAAGCATAATATGAAATAACTCTAATTATTTCGATAGGGAAACCTATATGTTATAAAGTCTTGATCAATTCTCTTTATTTATTTTCTCACAAAAAATAACATTATTAACAATTTATATTTTTTTCGTTAGGTGATTCCCAATTCCTATTTATGTTTAACATTTCATTTTTTAATTATGACAGTTTTAAGAGTAAGGTTTTTACTCACTTTAACATTTTTTAAGGCTAAACAATCACCAAAATATAGTTCTTCAATTACATTATTAATAGAAATAAAATATTAAGTTAAATCTTCTCTAGGCAATAATTATATATGGAATAACTATTTTAGCATGATGATGATGTGTTCCAACTATGCAATAAACATAGAATTCTGAATGTCCTCTTTATACCATATGATGATGAAATGTCTCACTATAATTGAGGGAAAATTTATACCATTTCCTTATTATAAGAAGAAAATTCACTTGCTTGATTGTTGCTAGGTAAGCCTAATATGAAGTTTAAGGCTTGTAACTAGATGGGGCATCACGAAAAGATATGTAACACTAAAGGAAAAGAGTCAATATAACATGCAAAGATAGCAACAAAGAAAAACAAACAAGAAGCTAAAGAAACTCTCTTCACTATTATTGTCTTATCTATTTACACCAGTAAGTATTTTTAACTTATAAGAGTATGAGTATATATGTCATATGACATATGATGAGCCTCTTTTCAAAATCCTTGATAAGAGCTACCAAAGGAAAATTTTAATAGGCAATAGTGCTTTCCTTGGAGTGAAAGGAAGGTGATATTGTAGCATCCCACTACCATAGAGTACGTACCATAACACCCTGAGGACATTCCAGTACATACCTTATAATAATGACATGTTAGAGTACTCACAACTTTAACTTAATCATAGCATCATCATTCTGTATTCTCTTATAAGACATCATATTTTAAAACCAAATTTCTCTTTTCATTTCTTAAAAACTGAATTTTACAATGCAGCTTTCAACATCCACACATGTACATTGAAAGTTTCCAATATCATCTGAGTACGTACATTATCAAGCCTAATATAAAATATGCCACATGAAAGAGGAATTATACAAAAAGATCTATCTAATCTTCCAATCTCAGCTGACCGACCTTTGAGCCATTTCATCTTTTTCCCCAAAATTACAAGACTATACTTCTTGTAGCATCTCTTAGTAGTTAAAGTCATCTCTCAGTCCTGAAAAATCAACGTTGCAATTTTGGTAAGTTTTGTGAACTCGATGAGGTAACCATCATCGATGGTTCACTCTATTCATGCAACACATCACACATACAACATATAATTCATATCTTTGTATTTTTTATAAATTATTGAGTATCACATTCTCACTTAAGGGTAAGACAATTTTTCATTTCAAACAATCAAACATACTTATTAAAATATATATGAAATGCTCATGTGACTCTTTTCCAATTATTACATTGTTGTAACCGAGTGTCTAAACTGTCCCATATCCATTGTAGATACCGGACTCATTTATACTGTTCCTTATCCATTAAGGATACACGACTCATTTTACATAGTGAGTCTTTGGCTCTTAATCACATTTGGAGCTTTACATTGGTTTTCGGTGGCTACTTAAGTCACAACTCTCATTATCTGATCATGCATTCATGTATGGAATGCATCTCTCATAATCAATCAATCATGTCAAGAAGCATTTAGTTCGTCACATTCACATACAAGTAGCATCAAGTCTCGGATCTTCATTGTCCGGCATCAACATAATCAAATCACATTCATATCATCATCCAAAACATATTCTAAAGTAAACAATTAATTGCGTGAAACCGTCTAGGTTACTCACCGATTGATCCCGAAAATGTTGCCTCAAAGTTTCGGCAACATCTGGATGTTGACGTTCCAATTGCTCCTCTATATCAAGCAATATACACATATCACACCTTTGCACAATTATAAGTGTTTGTTAATGCAAATGTATGTATATGAAATATGCACAATGCATGTTTATGATAATCCCAGGTATCACTCTATTATTCTCATCATGTAAACATTCATATTTCAAAGTCACATAAGTATCATTTATACTTATGGTTTATAACTCAATAAAACCATTAAAATAAAAATTCATAACTCGTTTCGTCAATTCAAATTTTTCCTGAAACATACCTTCAGGTTTACCGTACATGATCGATTTGATAATGACAATGAAATAATTTGGCAATACTTTCTTCTATAAAAATGTTCTCGATTGTCTTAAGTTTCTAATTACACTAAGACCATTTAATTTGGTTTAGTATTCCAAAAGTTATACTCCAAATAATTCGGACTATTCTTCAATTATAACAATATTTGCACCAAATTTCAAGTCAGATTTTGAAATTCTAGAGATAGAATTAAAATTCTACTTCTTAAGAAAACTTGTGGCCCTATGTCTCTAGTTTAATCTAAATTAAGAATCATTCCTTTTGGATAACTATAGGTCAATATACTAACAAAATACCAAAGCTTGTTTAATGAAAATTTCTCTCCCAAATGATTTCAAAAGATCATAATTTTTGGTGGATATGTAGAACAATGTGTTTTGAATATGTTGGTTCAAATCCCATTCACCTCAACACATTCTTAAACAGATTAAAAACCATAATTAACGGAAAATATAAAAAAACAGAAAATTCTCCACGCATGTTCCTCATTTCCTGCACTTTCCTTCATTTTTTTGCATTTTGTTCATCCTCTTCTTTTCTTTTTCTCAATATAATATTTATAATTTATATCTACCCCATTTTTGACTTCCATTCAACTCAAATCATCCACAAACAAAGCCAAAATCCCAGATTAAAACTCAAACATTAAAAAAGAAAAATTCATGCATGTTCTTCACGTTTTCTGCATTTTCATTTTAAACCGCTTTCCTATATCAGAACATCATCTTACACCTCTTCCTTAACTCTAAACACATTTTAAAGCATATCTAAAAACACTCAAAATAGAACATATTCTCATACTCTCAAAATAGAACACAAACATATACATTCATCTTAACAATTTGCTGCACCCAGTTCTCAATTTCATGTTAAATTTTGAGACTCTTAAGGATAGAATTTAAATTTGATTTCTTCATGAAAAATGTAGCCTTGTGTCTCTAGTTTAATCAAGATCAAGAATCATATCATTTGGATAACTACAGATCAAGTTATGCATAAAACGCAGAAGCATAATTAGTGAACATATTACTGCTACATTTTCCAGCACTCATCTTCCAATTTTCCAAATTTTACACCTAACACAACTAGTACAAAGATCACTTTTCCTACTTCATTACTCTTCATTATTAAATCCATTTCAACTCAATATCATTCACAAACCAATTCATGATCTATATTTGATCATTAACTCAAAACATAACATATGCATATTCATTCATTATCAATTATCTGCATTCATCCTAACACCATTATGATGATCATCCTACCTCTAAAACATTTCTAAAACAATTTATGAATTATTACTCATAATACGTATACAAAAGCAAGACATATACATCAACTATTCATCATACATAAAACACCATTTTATGCCATTTAACCTCTAACTATCAACATAAAAGCTTCATTTAACATTATCCCTGAATATTAACAGGCTACTTACTTGATTTAGCTCCAAATCTTCAAAAATAACACTTAGCTCCAGCTCCTAAGCATCACACGTACAACATCATGGAGGTTGGAAGATATAGGTTTTCTTGTGGTAATGAAGAAGATAACATGAAGGAAGTAGTAATTGAAAGATGAGAGAGTTGGTTCAACATTGGTGGAGGTGAGAGTGAATGGAGAAAATGAAAATGGAGGAGAAGAAGAAAGCAAGCCATAAAGAAGATGAAGAAAGCATAAGAGAATCGTGAGAAATAAGACAAAGGCGGTCTTTCAATTAAAAGAATAGTGATCTTAAGACATAGCTTGGCAAGTAACACTTGTCACTTGCCACATGTCCAATTTTTATAACTTTAAACTAGGTTCTTTCATGTAACAAGTCTATTTGTCTCCAATTTCTAATTCGGTTGTCTCCCAATTTTCAATGACACTTATAAATAACTCCCAAAGTCATTTATCACAATTTCCATTGCCATTTGACAGTTAATTCTACTGCCATTTATCATTTGTCTTACCACTTGGTTTTTTTTTCCTAGTCCAAAATTACTCTAAATTTCCTAAAATTCACCAAAAGTTCTAAATCACTAAATACACTCTCCAAATCAATTTTCAACATATAAAAACCACAATTCTCAATATAATCACATTTACAAATCAATTATACCTGGAAAAATGTCAACAAATGCATGTACAATTATTTTCATAAGCAAAAATTCAATATTCACGTATATGTGCATATCATATAATGTATGAGCATGAAATGTACTTTCTAATCTCTCAATAATCTCTCATATATATAATGTTCTAGCCTCAACGTGGGTAATGGGATGTTACAGATATATTGTTGTTTACTTTAATAGATATCAAGTTAATAACTAAAGTGCTTCTACTGTCTAGTTTTGATCAAAATCTACTAAATTTTGATAAGTTAATTAAAAAAACTTATTTTGAGCATTGATAAGGGTGAATGTATGATAATTGACTTGAAAGAATTTGAATTGATGAGAGTTTGCATGAAGAAAAAAACTTTTTAGATGATCTGAATGTTAAAACTAAATTTGTTGGAGAGTAGAAGTCCATAATTTAGTTATTTATATTAGTGAGTTGATAATAAAACATAGTAGATTAGCACATGTTAATGATAGTATAGGAAAAAAAAGAATGAGAATGATGTTGTGCATGGTCTTCTCTAGGAGACAAAAACCGGTGAAGTTTTTCAAGCATTCCAATTTGGGAAGCAAGCAAGATTTCCTTTTGAAAATACTTATTGGAGAGTTAAAGAGAGGTTGGATGTAACACCCCCTATATAGAATCTACAACCACCTACATATATGGCAACCAATTTCCTGTGCATACATTCATAACATACATTTCTATTCAATGCTATACATATACAATTTACAAAATTTCACATCACTTAACATTATCATTTAAAAGTAGTATTACATATTTATATTTACCTGATAATCCAAAAGAAAACAAACAATTTCCTTCCCTCTTTTACGTGTAGAATCATCTTAAACCAAAATACATTATAAAGATACTTTTACTCCTACCTGTTGGCCTTGGTCCGTACAGATGTTCCCTATATCTCACTTCTACGACCTGAACCTACACAGATTAACACGCATGCTAAGCTTGAAATCATTGTGGGGAAAGTATTTAGTTTGGATGATCACTCATAGTAGTCATCTGCCAAGCACATATATTCAGAAATATCATAACTTACATTCTATAAATTCAAATTCATAAATGAAACATTAATATTCAATGCTCAAGTAAATAATGATGGCATAATTAAGCAGACTACATAATGCAAATATGTTTCAACATATTATTCATATGCCAAAAATTCACATTTATAAGCCAAATATTGATATTCAATGCTTATTGATATAAATTATCAATATAATTGCACATCATTACAATCAATACAAGTGCTCATCAATACTAATTACTCATGTTGTCATATTGTATTTCTTATTTATAACTATTAAGTTTCCTTTTTGTGTTAAGCTTACACATTTTCTATGGGTGTGGATAATGGGTACTGTGGATATTCGAACATATCAAACTCTTTATACTCAAAAGTATCAAACTGCGGATACTTGAAAGTATTGAATTGTGGATACCTAAAGGCATCAAATTGTGGAGACATTATAGTCTCAAATGAAGACACCATTGGTATCAAACTGTAGCAGCTGCACTTTAACCCTATAGGCATGCCTATCTATCCACCACGAAGACAATGGAGTAGGCACTATAACATTTCCTTTAACCATTTTTCAATTTTCCTCTTTATATATTGACAAGTCATATGATATACATTTAAAGTCATAAAATCTATATTTTTGTTCATACTTGCAAGTCATAACTTACTACCATTAGAAGGGTGTCAAAATCACACATGTATAATCATACTATTCACTTATGAGCAATAAATATACATGCAAATCATTTATTTACATGTAAGTTTTCTTTGGAATGCATTATGCTCAATCTTTCCAATATTCAATCACCCAATTCATATATGATAAGTCTTATTTTATTTATTTCTAGGTTTTGAAAAGTTTCATAGACATTCAAAAAGGTTCGGATATGATTTGGTAAAAATTATAAATGAAAACAAACTCAAAATAGTGCAATTTCCTTCTTGTTGTGCCCCCTGCCTAGAATTCATAGCTCCAATTGTTCCGAAATTTTCATATAGAAAACGTTCAAATTAGATTTTTATGTCTTCTAGAAATTTGTTTCCCTATTTCTCTAGTTTCCAAATAACTAAAAATAAAATTCATTTGAATTTCTAAATCATGATATATAGACCAAATATCACAAGATGCTCCAAAATAGGGGCAACATCAGATCACCTTTTTTATCTCAATTTCCAATATTATAAAGTCAGAATTAAGTCGTAATCTCTTCTAGAGATTTCTATTTCTATGTCTTTTTCTCCATATGAAACTGAAATAACCCAATTTAGAGGTATGTAGACTGAGTTATCACCTAAACAATATGATTGGTTCAACAAACCCTAGATAAAATCTCACTACACGATACTCTTTTGTCATATTCAACCAATTCTATGCAGGATAACTCTAAAATAACACCACATCATCATCCCAAAAACCATTACACATCTAAATGAGTCTTTGTATCCATTCAAACACAAAAAAAACAAAGAGAAATTAGACTCAATGTAGTCCCAAACCTTAAAATTGGCAAAGTAGTCCTTCTAATGCTTTTACTTCCCTTTCCCTTTGACTTTGCTTAACTCACTAAATGAAAAATGATGAGATGAAGAAGTTGAAATGGAGAGGAGAAAAATCTAAAGTTAACGGCCTCAAAGTGTCGTCCATCTCCTTTTTCAATGTGCCTTTTCACGAATTTTCTAGTATTAGACATGTTTCAATCCCATTGGAAATACTTCATAATGATGTATATAGACGTATGAGTGAGATCCCACTAAATGGAAGAAAATTTTTTGTGCTACTTATTGATGATTATATTTTATACACCTAAATTACTTTCTTGAATCATAAGAATGGGATGTTTTAAGAATTCAAAAGGCTAAAAGTAAGAATAGCGAAAATAACAAGTCTTTCACACAAGAAACTAAGGTTTTATAATAGTTCACAATATTTTTCCAAGGAATTAAGGGAATCAATCACTAATTGATAATTCCATGAAGTCCTCGATAGAATGAAGTAGCAGAGAGGGAAAGTAGAAGTATTATAGATATAGTAAGGAGTATATTGGCTACAAAAGAAGTACCAAAGAAGTTTTGAACATAAGGAGTGAATATCTCAATATATTTGTTAAATATGCTACTTACTAAGACACTAAAAGGTAGAACACCAATTGAAAAATAGTTTGAAAAATTACCTTTTGTACAAACCTTTAGGAAAATTTTGATATATACATTTTCTTGATGTTAAGAGGAAAAACTTAGACAATAATGGTGAACTTAGAGTGTTCCTAGGATATAATTTGAAAAGTAAAGAGTCTTCAATTTTGTAACAAGATTTAAGTAAGTCAAGATGTAGAAGTCAATGAATTGATCAAACCAAATTGGCAACAACTGCTATTTGTTGAAGTTCAGGATCTTAAAACTGACTCTTTAATAGTTCATAATATGAAAGAGGTTCTAGAGGAAGCTTATGATGAGCGTGACACTAAATCTTAATTAAGAAAATAGCTCTTTAGGAATAAAATTATAAAAGAGTATATCTAGTAATTGTTGAGATAATAACCTATACCAACGCAATGACTAAGAAAGAATGAGTTGCAACTATGGAAGATGAAATCTCTGTGATAAAAAGTATGAAACATGGCTTTTAGGGGAAATAACAACAAATTAAAAAGTACTTCTAGTCAAATATATTTTTAAAACTAAAGTTAATTATGAAGGATCAACTAATAAGCTTAAGGTAAGTTTAATTCTAAAGGGGTATCTTTAATAACATGGAGTTGATTACTTTGAAATGTTTGTACTAGTTGTTAGGCATGACATTATAAAGTTATTGGCAACATTAGTTGCTAAATTTGACTGAAGGTTATATCATCTTGATGGCAAGTTAGCATTCTTAAATGGATTTATAAAGGAAGTCATTTATATAGAGTAATATGAGGGCTTAAGCACTAATCGTAAGGAGAAAGAAGTACATTTACTACATAAAGCTCTTCATAACTTAAAACAAGCCTTAAGAGCTTGATACAATAAAATGGATAATTACCTAATTACGACAAGGCTTAGAAGAAGTAAAAATGAAGCTACTCTCTTTGTGTTACTTAAAAACAAATATATGAAGTTGATGATGTTCTTATACGTAGATGAATTGTTAATTATTAGTGGCGAAGTATATGAATTCATTCAAACAAAAAGTGAAGTTGAATTTAAGATGTTTAATCTTGAAAAAGTGCATTACTTTCTTGCCATAGAGATTGAGTAAGTTGAAGACTTCATATTCATTAATTATTCAAAATATGCAGAAGTTGTCTTTGAAAAGTTCAACATGAATAAGCTTAAGCCAGTGGCTTATCCTTGTATTATAAAGTCAAAACTATCAAGCAAAGATGGTGAGGAGAAGGTTGATGCAACCTTGTACAGAATTAATTGGGAATATATTGTATTTGACAACTACAATACCAAATTGATGTATGCAACTAGTTTGCTATCAAGATAAATGTAAGAGCCAACTGAAATTTACTTTGATGCAACTAAAAGGGCTATAAGATAATATAAGAGGAATATCAAACTATAGGTTAATTTTTAAGAAGGAAGAAAGCATTAGTTTAATGGGGTATGTGGGAAGGAGAAGTAGGATTAGAGCATTATTCTTAAAGGAGTAAAACGTAGACATATAATGTCTAAGGATTTAATTAGGGATAAATTTATTTATCTAAGGTGCAACTGTAATTTTTTAAGAAATACTTCAAAGAATAGTGTTGGAGTTGATATATTTCCATGAAACATGAATAGCTTCTTTCACTCTAAGTTCAATCCAATATTGTTTTTGATAAGTTTATAGGAGAACACGGTCTCAGATATGCCCATATACTTTTCTATAGATGCTTTGTCATGTGACATAATCTTTAAGTAACTATGTAGCAATTTAGAAGATCATGACATGAGGCATCGTCATGTACCTTATTTTATCTTCTTCATCACATGGCACATATTTTAAGATGTTCACATTTGATGTCATATTCTTTACTTCGAGTGCTCAAAGAAGAACATATCATGAAATACGGTCATGTATCAAAACATGTCCATTTTCATGAACCTAGATAACAATATTTTTATCCTTTGATGATATTTATAATAAACAAATCATTTTTTCAAATTATTAGTTCAATACTAGGAAGATAATTTATGTTGATATGTCTTTTTATTGGTTGTAATGCTTGTATTATTAGATAGACTTTGCCTATCCATAATGTTTGTTAGATTTTCATTTTTTGTCTTTATGAATTATGATATTTTCATGCCATGAAATCGTATATACCCTGTATTTTACTTCATCTTGATCTTGTGTAATTAGATATTTGTATGGAATGAAAATCAAGAAATATTCTACCCGTAATAGTCTGTCTTATTTTTACTGTTCAACTAGAACTAGTAGGTGGGAGTAGTTTTAAAAAATTTTAAGGGAGACCATGGCTTGCATCTCCCACATGATAAGAAACAAATATGGACTTCAAAAGGTTTGTTAGAAGGGTTAGGTTGCTCCTGGAAACTTGAACTCTACCTACTCAATATCAAAACTGATGCGCTGAAATGCTCAGAAGGATTGGGTGTTGGCCTGCAAAGCATTTCTAGGGACCAAAATAGTTGTGCAAAGAGCTTAGCTAGGTTAAACGTTAAGTACAAATTTGGAACTTCTAAATTCCCAGATCCTTAAAAGATAGCCTTTTGTTTGTAATATGTAAAACGCATATGAATATCCTATACCGAACACTCTTCATACGTATTTGTGATTAGATTAATATAATTTTCCCCATTTCCTCTTAAAATAAAAGCAACATTTCCTTATAAAGGGTTCACTATACCAAACACCCTTCATACGTATTTGTGATTAGATTAATATAATTTTCCCCATTTCCTCATAAAATAAAAGCAACATTTCCTTATAAAGGGTTCACTTTCAAAGCAACATTTCATTTGACAGGTTTACGAAAAGGGAACATACACGACTATAACTGCAGCATCCTCATTTGTTACAATTACATGAGCAAATAAGGGGCCCAGTCTCCATCTAGCATTCCATTCCATCGTTGAAGGTCATAAAATCGTAATTAATGGCCATCAGAGAAGTGGAAAAGATGGTCTATTTTTCTTAGGCCGCGATAATATTGTTAAGAAAGGAAGCTGAAATTTCTTGGGTGACAATAATATTGCTAAAAAAGGAGATTGAACTTTCAAGCTTCCAAATTTATCGTTAACTTCACGTATTTATAAATCTCTTTCAAGCATTTTATTGTATTTTTTACTCTCTATTTTTTTATTTCCATTGAATTGTGACTAATATACTCAAACAAAAGAATTAGCAAAAAAATATTTTCATTGATATGATTTTCAAATTCTGAGTTATAATTAAAGGTGAAGTTTCTTATTTTTTTTAATGTATTTTTTAGCTTACTAAATATTTGAATACATTAACATTAATTTTTAATTTTTTATTCACATAGATATTATATTAACATTTTAAATCAGAGCATTAATATTAAATAATATTGTAAGCCAGAAGTCTTTTAGCATTCATATGTATTTAGCGTAAATGGAAATGACGTATAAAGAATACTGGGTATTTATATAATTTGATAATATTATATAAGAGAAAAACTTTCGCAGATCTGAAATTTGTCTATATTTATATTTTATACCAATTAACGTAGCAACAATTTTTATGATCAACTAATATTTATTATTATTTTAGATGCAGTTATGGTATTTGAAATTATATAAAACTATAAGGATAATCAACTAATAATGGTTTTGACAATTTCATAATTAAATTCTCCTACTATTAATAATATCTAAATTAAGTGTTTTATACTAAATTAAAAGAATTTTTTTATAATATTAACAAAATTTTTAGATTTCACATGTACAATTTATTATTAATAATAGCAGGCCTGGAGTGCGACGTCGCATCTTCTTGCTTGTAGCCTTTTTCCCTATGTCATATGATATTATTTTTAAATGCCTAAATTTATTATATATAAATTAAAGTTTATTTTATTTACATTTTAGCACTCTCCAAATCCTTGAATAAATTGCATTAAAAGAATAACTCGCTTCAAAAAATTTATAATTAAATACATTAGTTCTTTACTTTGTTATTTTAGTTATTGCATTCTAAAAAGGTACTATTTATTTGTATATTATTATTTAAGCGTCAAAAAATTTAATATTTAATATTTTGTTTATATTTATATTTATTTAAACGAACATAATATTAAATTTACCTCAATTTTAATAAAATATAATAAAATTATTTGATAATTAAATAATATCGCAAATAGTTATTATGATATACTAGGTTTACCATTATGTTAATTTCCATAATAGAAAATTTTTTATTACTTAAAATTTAATAAAATATAATAAAAATTATTTGATAATTAAATAATACCGTAAATAGTTGATATGGTATACTACAACAATGACAACAACACTAAGTAAAAATCCCATTGAGGCACAAGGTCTAAAGAAGTCTAACAGTTCGCAACTTTACTCCTAATTAATAGAGAGACAATTTCTAAATAACCCACATGATAAATAATAACTAATATATGTATACTAACAACAATAATAATCATAATCATAACAATACTAATAATCAAAAACATAATAATAATAATAATAATAATAATAATAATAATAATAATAATAATAATAATAATAACAACAACAACAATAATAATGTTATTGGTAATAATAAAGATGATGACAATGATGATGGTGATAATAATAGGTAATTACCTATTAAGTTAACAACAAGAGGCAAGAGTTAAAAGATTAAAAAGGACTACGATGATCTCTTTACGAGGGGTCATTTACCTGAATCCTAGCATGCTGGGTTATGTCTTCAGTAACTTCCAACATTACCACATCATTTTTATCACCTCCCTTCAATTCTTCTTAAGCCTCTTTATTTTTCTCTTACAATCTCTAAGTACAATCATTTGACA
Organism: Erythroxylum suave; assembly: GCA_027563595.1. Classification (NCBI taxonomy): domain Eukaryota; kingdom Viridiplantae; phylum Streptophyta; class Magnoliopsida; order Malpighiales; family Erythroxylaceae; genus Erythroxylum; species Erythroxylum suave. Next base: position 14,812,578 of record JAOSBN010000179.1, on the reverse strand, counting down.
TCTTCTCAATAAGTGATTTCATTTTCTGAAAATCACAAATACAAATTTAGCATGCAGTTGGTATTATACTCAATGGGAAAGAATTTCCTACAAACGTGTCAACTTTAGATATGGGAGATCGTTTTAACTTATGATCCACCTCCAAACTTTGAAGCTAATACATAGATTTAAAAAAATGGTTCACTGAGGATGATTAACTATTTAATGAAATCCAAAATACCTTGGACCCAACGGTAGATGATTTTAGTTATCATTGTGATGGTGTGACAGAAGTGGAGGAATATCTAAAAGCATGTATGCTAGTGAACATGATTTATATCAAGATCATAAGTTGATTTTGAAAACTTGATGTGATAAGTAGAGAGGGAAAATTTTTTAGGAAATGATGTCAATCGAGCTAAATCATACACGAAATTTGGTCTATCTAACTTTAAACAAAAAGGTAATTAGATGCAAACGGGTCTTTATAGTTAAGATGAATCATGATGGATCTATTGCTCACTTAAAGGAAGGGTATTGTTTGACTTAATAGTTAAATTCAGCGTGCCAAGTTAGGGAATGAGTCAAGGTAGTCGGACAGTGAGCTGATTTTGTCACCTCATTTGCTGCTCATCTCTTCTTTTGCTTTCTTTCATGTGTGCAGTTTTCTAAGAATTTCTCCATGAATGCTAAATTATATTAAATTATTCATTTGTCTAGCAGCCACCTGCCGTTAGCCCCTTCATTAACTTAATTTTGATGATGCATTCCTTCATACAGTGACTTATTAAGAGGAAATTCAGATGGAGCAACCATCAACACTCATTGATCAAGGAGAGTCAAAGAAAGTATAAAACTACAAAATTCACTATATAGTCAAAAACAATTGACCCACGCCTAGTTTGGGAGATATAGTGATATGATTGAATTTTGTTTTATAGATAAGTGCGTATGATCACTCAATATTCTCTACAATATCTATGGATATATTTGCTTAGTTGTACATAATGATGATATAGCAATTACTAGATCTTATAATATTAGTATCGGTATGTTAAAAACTTTTCTTGGCATAAGGTTTCAAATAAAGGAGATAAGTCCCTTGAAATATTTCATAGGGATTGAGATCTCTTGAAGTAGTAAATAGGTATCTTTGTATCCTACATAGTGTACATTCTAGACATGCTATATGAAACAAGTTTAGCTAAAGCAAAACCATATGATAATATACTACATTTACCATTATATTAATTCCCATAAAAGAAAATTTTTTATTAAAAATTACTAACATTAATTAAATTCAAAAACTATTGAAAATATTTGATTTAATAATTTAAACCTTTATCTAGTAGCTTGAAAAAATAATATTTAATCATTTCCATAACTTGTAGAAGAAGGTAATTTTTTTATTTACTATTGGGCTTGGCAAATTTATAGGATCTAATTATGTAGCATTTTCTAAATTATTTTTGCGTATTAGCAACAAAATAATAATATATAAAAGTAATTTAACTATTAAAATAATTGTTTCTTATCTTTCTTCATTATAAAATAATTACAATTGAATAGAATATATATAAGGAAAAAAATAAGTAGTGAACATTATGGAATGTGATGTAGAAAAGATAAGCAAGTTTAATATTAGACTATGATAAACGAAAATTGTTAAGATGTAAAAGAGAATCAAAATATATAGAAACTTAAACAAGTAGTGATTAACTAATAGGCATTATAAAGAAGACGTGTATAGTCATAAAGGAACTCATCTCGATTAACGATGACAATAACATAGAAAATATAAATGATTTCAGGTAAATAACTTAAATATAATTTACTCTATATTTTCCAAAGTATGTTAATTTTTTATATTTTTTAGAAATTAGTGCTTCTCTATATAAAAATTTGCTCTTTTTTTCATTTTCAATAAAGGATGTTAAATTTTTCTTTTTATTTTTCCCTATGCCATAGATATAATAGCATTAATATATCTTTGTGATATATCGTCGAGCTATTGGTATTTTGTTGTGCCTGCATATTTCTTCCAGTTTCATACAAGTACTTTTTTTCTTTTTCTAATCTAAATGTGTTATAATTGGTTTATATTATGTTACCTAAAAACATTTGTCTGGAAGTGAAAAAAGGGAGAAAAAAAAAGTAGAACAGTTAATAAAATTCTAAAAAGGAGCAATTAACAAATTTATTATTAAATTTATTAAAATAGTAGCGTCTTCTAGTGAAAATCTTGAGGAATAAGATGAAGGTAGTTTTAAACAACTTGAAGAAAATTTAAGTGATGATATTCATATTCATAAGGATATTTGTAATTTAAGTGAGCACAACCATGTACCAAATGCATTCACTTTAGGAAATTTAAGGGTAGATGAGCAACTAATCCCTATATTAGATATTTATGATTCTAGAAATTTGGATAATCTTGATAATAAAGTAACGGGCATTTTAGTTGAAAAAGGGTCTCTAAGAGAATTGAATCTTATATTTCCTTTAGACAATACCTCTCGACATTTTTTATATTTTTATTATTATGAAAATTGAGTAATGGAGAGATTAGTGATGGAAAATGGTTAGTTTACTATAAACATATAGATAAAGTATATTGTTTTTGTTGTAAGTTGTAAGTTGTCAAAATATAACAACAAGTAAAGTGCATTAGCAAATAATGGATTTATAGATTGGAATCATCTTAGTGAAAGACTCAAAGAATATGAAAATAACATTGAACATATGAGTAATATGAGAACTTGGAATGAATTAAGAGTAATATTGAACAAAAATCAAACAATTGAAAAGGATTTGCGATAAGAAATTGTAAAGAAGAAAGAAAATTGGAGACAAGTTTTAATAAGAGTAGTTTCTATTGTGAAATATCTTGCTAAATGTAATTTGACCAATCCAATAAGAAACTTTGCCAAGATTGTAATGGTAATTCTTTGGGATTGATTGAGATGATTGCTGAATTTGATGTAATAATGCAAGATTATGTTAGATGTATTCAAAATCATGAAATTCATCATCATTATCTTGTTCTCAAAATTCAAAATGGGTTTATTCTCTGTTTGCTCATAGTGTTAGAAGTTTTATCATAAGGATCATTAAAAAGATGAAATACATTTATGTTATTCTTGATTGTACCCTAGATTTAAGCCATTAAGAATAAATGAGTTTGTTAATATGATATGTGATTATGTCAAATAAAAAATAAAAATAGAGGAATACAAATCTAATATGAAGGAAAACACAAAAGGGTTCAAAAGCGATTAATTGAAATACATCCAAGAGCATTATATATGTCATGCACATGTCATAATCTTAATCTTACTCTTAGTGATATGACAGATTATTGCGTTAAAAGTTGTTTTATTTTTTGGAGTTGTGCAATGCATATATGCATTATTTTCAAGTTCTTCTAAGAGGTGGAAGGTTTTACTTGATAATGTTTTGAGCTTATTTATGAAATCATTGTTTAACACTTGTTGGGAGAGTCAAATAAAAAGTGTTAAAGTCATTAGAGTTTAAACTCCTCAAATAAGATTAGCTTTAACGGAATTATCTACATCTTGTGATAATACCAAGTCAAAGAGTGAAGCGGAAAGCTTGGTTAATGTACTTGAGAGTTTTTAGTTTTTACTTAGTATTATTATTTGGCATGATATTTTCTTCGCTATTGACATGGTAAGTAAAAAATTGCAATCTAAATCTATGTGCTTGATGCTACCATAAAGCAATTAGAAAGTGTGATGACATTTTTTAGAAATATAAAGACGAAGGGTTTGACTCTAGTATGAATATTGCCAAAAGTCTTACATATGAGATGAATGTAAAGCCTATTCCAACTAAACGTTGTATTATTAGGAAAAGAAAATTTGATGAAAATAATCATGATGGAGAAATATAATTAGTTGAGGATTCTTTCAAAGTTAATTACTTTCTAGTTATTATGTATATGGCAATTGTTTCGTTGAAGAATAAATTTGAACAATTAAAAACATTTGAAAATATTTTTGGATTCTTATTTGATTCAAAGAAGTTGAGATCGTTGAATGATAATGAATTAAGAGAATGTTGCTATAATTTTACAACAACTTATTCTCATGATAATGTGTTAGATGTGGATTTAGATGATTCTCATGATAATGTGTCATATGTGGATTTAGATGATTCTTTTTCTTGAATTAAAAGTGTTGCAAATGACTTTGCCAAATGAGTTACTATTATCAATTGAAATTTTAGAATTTTCTAAAGATGCAGATTGTTATCCAAATGTTTCAATTGTTGATCAAATTTTATTAACTATACCTGTAACTGTAGCATAAGTAGAGAAGTTTTTCAAAGTTAAAATTATTGAAAACTTACTTGAAATCATCAATGTCACAAGAAAGGTTGAACAGTTTAGCTATTTTATATATCAACAATGATATATTGGATAGTATTGATCTTGATACTATTATTAATGATTTTGTATCTAGAAATGTACGGAAAATTTGTTTTTCATAAATCATAATTATTTGTGTGCTTGTTAGTACAACTTTCTTGATGTTCTGTAATATGATATTGCTGTTTAATTGTTGTTATTGTTACTCTGTTGTTACTGTTACTATTTTTTGTAATTTTATTGTTTCTGACATTTGCAAGATGTTATTAGCTGAGGTTATGATCATTTAGTATTTTTTTAATATGTAAACTTATAAATTGACTTGGTTATGAATAGATATTAAATTTTAATAATAAAAATGTGTTTTTAAAGTCTACGTATTTATATAATGCCGATTTATTGGACCTTTTTTTTTACTTTATTCGGGCCTATAAAATAATAGAAAAGACCATGGTTCAATTCGATACCAAAACGAGCACATTGGAGGATACATACATGCTTGTAATGAGGAATTTTGAGTTTCTGTTGACTGTGCCAAACCCCTAATTCTGATTGAAGTTCACGAGTATGACATGTACAATCTGCCTGCCTATGCCAGAGATAAGAAGAAGGATTCGAGCTATTCCACTGTTGAACTAGATGCGAGAGAAATATAATTCCCTAAAGCTCCTTGTGCGCCTTGAATTTGTGTGAGAAACCTGGCAGTTTTATGCCTTTCCCTTGTGGAAGAAAATGTATATATTTGTTATGTCCATTTTGCCTTCCTCAACTTTGCCGTGAGCTGATTGTGGCCGTGCGTTGATCCGTTGCTCTTCCTGACTCTTTTAACTCTTGTTAAGTAGCCCAACTACCTGGTACCGCCCGCTTTGCTTTGCTCGTCGGTTATTGTTCTTTTGGAACAGAGAGCTGTGGCTAATGTGGAGCGGCTTCTTCTAACCATTGTCATTTTTGTTGGGCCTGTTGGGGCAACGTACTTTTGGTTACAAGGGTCTCCTCTGGTTCTCTCGCTGGATGAAAGAAGCTGATAAGAGACCAAGAAGATATCCACAAACATAATCGCTCTCATGCTAGGTTCTTGGGTCTTTTAAGTTTAACTAAATTTACCGCTTCAAATTGCATAAACATATATTGGTCACTACACTTCTTTTTGCTTATGGAGCAATTCTTGTAGACTGTACAGAATTTTCAAATTATATTAATAGTATTTTCTAGGAATGGAAAAGAAGTCATTGTAGCTTAAGGTTGCAATGAGATACCATACTTTTGTTTTCTCAGCTCATTTTTCTGTATTTATTAAATGGTCGTTGTCTGAGGGGAAAAAAAAGGACTCTGTATACAGTGGATACGGCCGACACTTTTTCTGCAGCTTGAAATGAACTCGAAAAAGAAAAAGATTAAACTGCTCTTACAATAATTATTAGAGTTAGATTTGTGGGGTTGCTGCTTTGCATAACTTAATACTACCTAACCTGATATGTCTGTTACAACTGATGATGTGTTCACATTTACATAATAGTTGGTTTGCTGAGAATGACAGAAGAATCTAACAAGAAGAAAGAAACAGAGATTGGAAAGACCAGAAATATTGGAGAACCTATTTTATTATTTATGAATTAGGTGGAGTTTTTGTCTGCCCTTTTACTAAAAGTCCCACACGCTCCCACTTGGCGTGCTTTGACTTAGTACTCCTTGTGCATGCTCTTTTATTTGCGTAAAACGACCGCATAACCCGTATGCAACACATGAACCTCAGCTTCAATTTTATCGTCGACCGGGTGGACTTTGGATTTGATCTGGTGAATTAATTCGTCTCACACAACACGGGAGTTTCCGCCCACCACACTATTTATCCTAACCAAATGCGATTTTAATGTACTTGCAGCTACGCGTACCATAACCAAGTGTTTTAAATTTGGAGGCACCGCCACCGCGTGATGTAATTGAACTATTGAAGCCATTAATGACACATGTCAAGCAATTCAAGCCTAACCGTTGACATTTGGGAGCCAAAGTTGATATCTAACTGCACCCTATTTGTTAAACTTGAAGCCTACTTGCCCAGTTAAACTGATTGATATCTAACTGCACCCTATTTGTTAAACTTGAAGCCTACTTGCCCAGTTAAACTGAACATTTCTCTTTCGGTTGGACGGTCCGTCTTTTTATAAGCTTTGGAAATGGTTGTTCCAATTGGGTACTTGTGGGTTGAATTACAACTGTCGAAAGGCGATAGGCATATCCCATAATCCCAAGGCCACACCAGTATATTCTTTGGTGCATTTTAAGAACGCTCAACAGCTAGAAAAGTGTTCATATTTTGTCTGCCTGCTCACTTCACATCGTGTAACTGTAGTACAAAAAGTTCTTCTATTCCACGTGTGGAAAGGTTCCAAATTACCCTACAGTGTTTATAAACCCTTGACTAGAGTCGTAAAATGGAGAAAGATGAGCAATTCACTTGGCGTGGCCGTCAATCTTTTCAAAATCCTATCCCATATCGTGTTACTAAACATCTAAATAATCCAAAAAGTAAACCAGAAAGGAACTGTAGCTCCTAATTTTTACTTCTTCCTGAAAAATATATACTCAAGATGAATCTTCTAAAAGAATTTTAAGTGAATTTTCTTACTATTCTTATCATTGAAAATTCAATCTGAGGCAATTGAAATTATACCGCTAGAGATGCTTCCATGGCTACCATCACCAGCGCACAGAGATAAGGCTCTCTCCAAATTGGAGACGATATCCGTCATTGTTGGCCTGTCTTTTCCTTCCAAATTTACACAATGCATTGCAGTATATGAGACCAGCTCCACAGCTTCTGCTTCATTAACATCTGGTGGACCAATTCTCGGGTCTAAAATCTTCAGCAGTTCATTAACCATTATCTTGGGGACTGCAAAATCTACTATGCTCGTTGGCGAACCTCCATTCTCTTCGCTCGTGACTATTGCCCTCTTTCCTGTCAAAAGTTCCAACAATACCACGCCCAGTCCATACACGTCACTCTTTGCTGTCAATACATTGAGACCATAATACTCGGGATCGATATACCCTACTGTTCCTGCTGCTTTCATTGGCTTGTAATGGCGGTCCGATTCAGGACCCATCAAGGACAATCCGAGATCAGAGACTTTCGCTATCCAATTTGCGTCGAGCAATATGTTCGACGACTTGATGTCTCTGTGTATAATAGGTGGGACTGCATAATTGTGCAGATACTCGATACCTCTGGCAGCGTCCAATGCAATTTTGATTCTCATTTTCCAGGAATTTATCGCACTACTACTCCTTTCAACATTGTTCTTGTCATGTAAATGATCGTAAAGAGCACCATTTTTCATGTACTCGTATACTAAGAGCCTCTCATCGCCATCTTCACAAAAACCGACAAGCATAACCAAATGTTTATGGTGAAGCCTTGATAGGAACGCCAATTCTGATTCAAACGCACTGTCTTTCTCTTGAAATTTCTTAGTCTTTCGGTCTGTTTCACCTCTCTTGATTGCCACTTCGCGACCATCCGCCAATTTTCCTCTATAAACAATACCAAAACTCCCTCCACCAATCTTGTTCTCGAGTGAAAAACCATTGGTGGCAGCGGCAAGCTCAGAAAGACTAAATTCCTCAGCCCTGTCAGCGTGCTTCGACGAGGTTCCACTCCTCTGACGCCTCATTGCCAGCGAGCTCTGGCGTCTTATCTTCGATGATCGTGACAGAATACTATTGTTTGATGTTGTGCCACCACTAGATCCATTTCTAGTGATTGTTGGTTGAACTGAATTATGCACTTTTTTCTTCCCAAAACAAGTTCCAGTCCACAAGCAATATAGAATACTACAAATACCCAAAATCGAACCGACAGATCCCACAATGGCAAACACCAATAACCCTGTTGTCAGAGTTTTCGATCGTGTGGACGAAGGCAACACAGGCGGTGACGGCGCTGAAGGTATCGGTGAAGGTACAGCTGTAACATTAAACTGACAGCGATTGCAGATATTCCCTGAACCACCGCACAATCTCTGAGAATCTGAGTACAAACCACATTTAGCACAAGACGATTTAACACATGGACCAGGAAGAATTTCAGGCAAGTTAATCTGATTCTCACCAGACCAACCTGGTCCCCAACAAATTATCGAAAAATTCGAAGCTATCAACCCACAAGTGAAATTCGAACCTGAAACAATCGACTCAAAGAACAAACCTTTTGTTACATTAACCCCATACCCTCCACCTGCTCCCCAACAAACAACAGATTGATTGCTCTGTCTAATTGCACAGCTATGGTTCGCTCCAAGAGCCACTTGCGAGTACTCCAACGCAGAATTACCAGGAACGTTTAACTGACCAGAAGAGTTATCACCTTTACAAACCAAAAAGCCTGTAGAATTCACCCCACAAGCATGCGAACCACCAACTGAAACACTCAACATTGACATGTTCACAAACCCCGACTCTATACCTTCAGCAATAACTGAATTGCGACCCCAACACCGAATTCTTCCACTATAAATCAAAGCCCCACAACAGAAGCCGAACCCGCATGAGATGGATTCAAACCGATCGCTAAAAATCGGCCGTCGGAGTTCATTTCCTCTCCAGCACGCAACAGTCCCTGTGACGTTACCTATACTGTTCACGGTGGCGCAAATTTGATTATCACCTACAGCGATGTCTTGTACCAAGACAGTGCGGTTATTATAGACCCTTCGTGGGTCAAAACCGGCGGAGTTAACGGCGTCCCAGCATAAGAAAGCGTAACCGCCGTCAAGAACGCCACAGAAGAAGCTTTCTCCGCCAGAGATTGAGGAGAAAGATACGTTGGGTTGGATGGCGATGACCTGGCCACCTCGATAGCAGACGACGCGGTGGGTGGACTCCGCCGCAACGACTCCGCAAACAGTTGCAGAGCCGGAGACGACGGCGATTGTGGAGCCTGAGCCCAGGCCATTGGTGAGTTGAAAGAAAGAGAGGAATGTGATCAATGAACAGGTGACGGAGAGAATAACGCAGGAGGAAGTCATCTAAAAGAGAGTAGGTGGAGGGCGTTAGTGACCGTGGTTTTTTGGTGACTCTGCTTCATCGGAGAAAACAGAGAAGAAGGAAAAGGGAAAAAAAAAAAAAAAAGACTTGTTCTGTGCCTCAAAACAGAGATGTAAGACTGTCATTTACAAAGAGAGAAATTTAACTTATAAAACGGTCGAGGAGACCGTTTTATAGTTTGTATGTTTCAGTTCTGAAAATGTTAGAAACGTTGAGCAGTGGGAATTACAAAAGAAAATAACATGCACTGATTATAGTAATCACATAATTAATAATTGTATTAAAAGATGTCGTTACTAGTTGACTTGAAAGTTGAACCAACCAACTTGCTGGGCCTTGGATTGGAGGCTTCTGTTGCTGGAACCATCACACAGCTACAAGTAGACTCGGTGCAAAGTTTGATATTTAATTATAAAGTTTTTAATAAAAATAAAATTTTCGTTTTACTAACGAGCTTTTTAGTATTTAGTTTTAGCATCCAGAATTCAATAACTTGGTCAAGATAGCACGAATATTACGCCGCAAAATGAAAGAAAAGGAAAGCATAAAAGAGAAGTTCTTTTGTGTGGTGGTCACCCACTAACCTTTTTCCAATGCTCAAGCTTTGACGTGTTCAATTCCTAGAATAATAAATTGAAATCTTATTACAATTATAAATTATTCCACAGTAACAACCCAACCCTTAAAACAACTCTATACTTTTCACCAAATCCCAAATGACTGGCTGTGAATTTATTTTTGGTATGTGATAAAAATCAATATGCCTCAGGTCGTGGCTTCCCAGTTGATATTCTGATTTTTGCAACACATTTTAGGCAACACCTAAGCTGTTTTAAGATCAATGCAACTTTTATTTCGTTTTTGGGGTTAATCACTTAACCCAAAACCATGACATGCTATTTCATCTGTTAGAATTGAAGAGATTAGTTATAGACTTATTTGGCTTTGGTGGGGCATATGGACAAGAAGTTATACAGGAAAAAGGTGAACTTTCAAGATTCGGTTGCTTTCACTCCACCCTCCCTCCACGGGCGAACAAAGAAGTAGAACTCATAATGCTTTTTTTTTTTTTTTAATATTCTACCTATATTAATTAAAACAGGCGTCCATTGTAGATTGATATCTGACCATTCGTAGGCGTAGCCGCTCTTTCCTTCTTTTCAACCCCATTTGATTAACCTTGTTAATTCATCATCCCTTTTACTGTTTGCTATGGTATTTCTTCCCACATTACATATTCCACGCTCAAGCACTTTCCAGATCATTTCGAGCAGCATATATTATAACAGTAAATCGGATTTCAATTATCAATTTTCGTTAGTGGAGTCAAATTTGGAACCTCCTTTAACTAAACGAAAAGGCTGAACATATTATGGTTGTAGGCAGTGATTAGGTGAAAGTTGGTCAAAACGGTGGTGTGAACGGGCATAAAAGCTGGTGACTGATATTAATTTAGGAATAACGAAGAAAATGGGAATAAAATGAGCTTTATCAACAGCTAAGTAGCTGGTGGGTGCAATCATAGTTGTTGTAAGAGATGAAGCATTGTAAATACATATATATATATATATACACACACACACATATATATATATATATATATATTATGCATGGGCCAATAGCTTTTTTATCTTTAAAATTATGGGAAAAGATAAGATATTGGTTTGGTAAATTATATGGAGGTGACATACTTTACAACCAAATTAGAAGTGTTTTGAGTTTTCCAAGTTGTGACAATTTAACTTTTAACAGAATGAGAGGTTGCTATGATTGTCTACGTGTTAATTCGTTCATATTCATAAAAGTTGCTTGAAAACAATATTAGGTTTCTGACGTGAAAATGTGTACGGATAAAGCTTTCAATAAATAAAGGTTTTATGGCTGTAATGATGTTAAAGCTTGGATCAAACAAATAGCTAGGCCAGTTGCCGACTTGACAAAGTTATCACCACGCTTCTGTCACCAAGCTTACAGGTACAGACAGACGGACATTTTCAAGACAACGATCAATCTTGGCAAGTCCTTAACTATAGGAAATCCAACCCATCCCATACGAGCCTAGGGCCCACTCCCTCGAAAATCAGATGGCATTAATTCTTGGTTAAGTACAAATAATAATTTATATTGAGAAGCATGATCAATCTTGGCATACAACGGATGGATGACTGTTGTTAAACAGTACTACTAGATGACAGATACTATATCAGCATTTTGGTTGAGTGTTTTGACTTGAGAAAAAATCACTAGGCTTTCCAGTTTCATTTATAATGCTGCTTTGTCATCCCAAATGACTAAATAGGACAACACCGAATTCGGAAACTCGAATGATATAACCAAAATACGTTCGGGGATTTAAATGCAGTTGAAGCATTGTGTTGGAAAAGCATGCCTGCCTCTGGAATACATAGGAAGACACAGAGATTAAATGCTTCTTAGACAATTGCATAGCCAATTATCACGAGGGGATGTATAAATTACAAATAATCAGCGCAATAGAATAGCTCATGACTCTGAAAGATACACATTTACAATCAGAGTATGGGCAAATCTACAAGCATAATTAATTGTCGTACCTAGTTGATCAATCAAAGCAAAAGATAATTCCTTCGTTCCAAACGTTGCTTCCCATTAATGCATCGGGCAGACAGGATGATACTATACAAAAGGTCTTCATTCCTTCCTCATGCTGAGGCTAGTATTGAGAAAGCTAGGAGACTGCTGTCGTTCACAATCTTGTGCTGCTATGTCAAGCCAGAAGCAGGGATTCCCTGCTTTTGAAACCATTCTGGCATGTGAAATCTGTCGTACAGCACGGGTCTCACATCTTTCTGTTCAGAAAGATGCTTGAGGAGTGGAAGAAGTACATCCAGAAGCTAACCGATCATAAAAAAAGAAGAGGTGGTAAGCCAAACATTTGATTGGAAATCAATACTGTGATTTCAGGGACTCTTAAGACACAAGTACCTGTGTATCATGAGGTTGCCCTGCAGAAAATGGAACACAAGGAATGCCATTCACTGGTTGCAACAAGAAACTGAATGGATTGTTGTCAACAATAACAATTCGGCATGGATCCTTTGATAGGCAAGTAAGATCCTTCACATGCTCCCGGTATTCCCTATTGACAAACAGCATATGAGACTTGCCGACATAAATTACAATCTCAAGCTTCAAGGATGTTTAGGAGCCCAACAAACTATATAAGTAAAGTAGCCATCATAACATTCATGGAAAGTAGTCATTAACTACTATAATCCTTCACTTTTGCAGGACATCTATTTTTTTTTCATAGGATAAGCTAACGCGTGTCAAGATTTAATACCTTGTAAGGATCTGTGTATGCTAATAAAACATGAACCTCTGTCTTGAATTTTTAATAAATGCTTGCAACTAACAAAGAAATCTTACAAAATTAGCTCTCTTATACACACACCCAGGCACAGCAGATGGATATTGCGGATAACTGAACGTGCAAAAGAAGGTAATCAAGCTTTATCTCACAATATTTTCTCTCAACTGGCAGTTGAAACAGATTCTGTTAAATATAAAGGTCTTAGTTCACATATATTAACCAGGAAAGTACAACGTCTCACAAGCGTGTTAATCATATTTCACTGGATCCCTGTCCTAGTGCTGCATCACCAGATATCTCAGTCCATTGCTAATCTAGCAGCACTTGGACAAACCAAAAAACTCTTCAACAGTCTTCAGCACACTGAACATAAGTTTAGTTGTTCCAACCTCCAAGAGATCTCTTGATAATTAAGGAGTACATCTTTTAAGGATTATCCAGTTAAGATAAATTATGTGGAGAAAAACATAAGATCTTCATGGAATCTTTCCCATATTTTTATACAGTTATATATGGAAAATACTAGAGATAAGGTACTCATGGAAATTGTCAGCACGGAGAACATGTTTTCCATAACGAGCACCCTCATCTAAATTGATACAGTTGGCTATTTCAAGAGATGAGCTCTTAAAGTAATGGCATAAATTTGGAGGGAAAACAAATATAACGAGAGAGGGGAGACAGAGGAGAGAGAGGGAAACCGAAAGGGCAGTACTTACGTGCTAGTTGTAGAAGGTCGATATAGGCGAAGACAAAATCTCTTTTCTGTATCTATCCTATCAACAAGTGGTCTAGCATAACCTGTAAACGTCACAGAGAGTAACTGAATTTCCAAGGAAATCAAAGATAAATGAAAAGATATAACAGGCTGACAGAAGATTGTATTTGTAGTGGTGATAATCAGACCTTCAAGGCCAGCTGTAAAGAGCACAAGGTCAGCAAAGTCACTAAGTTGTTTCAGGAATTCATCCAATCCAGGCCGCTCAAACACCGTAACATAATTGATCTTAGGCTTTCCTTCAAATTCCTTCAAACCCCAACATATTCAAGTCAAAAGAGTTTCTCTAAAAATTTCCTAGGCAACTGCCTTACTACAAAACTATTAATAAAACCTTGTCAGATGAAACACATTCCAACTCAAACCACTTTAACCCAGCTTCTATTGCTTGATTTCGTAGAACAATGGGTAAGCTCGATGTCTCATATGCACATACTAGAGTTTCATCTAAGTCCAGAACCACCTGCAAATCCACGTGTCAGTCTCACTCAAGATGAAGTGAAATTAGAGAAAATTGGCTCCGCAGTAGTGACTACAGATTCTATTCTTACAAAGCCAAAACCTTGAGGCAAGCAACAGACAACAGTTCACATAGACTTCAAGATTCTGCTCGTAATAGGTGTCCTCTAGCAAATTAAGGAGTAAATGCTTATATTCATGTCATCACTTACTATAAAAACAAAGACAAGACAACAATACTAGGACCTTACAACACAAGTTATGCTGGTCCACGGTTAACAAATAATTAGCTGTTGAAACCTCGTTTTCATTTACATATATTTCAGTTTCCAATAATTTCAAACAAAACAGTAACCCAAAAATAAGCGACGGCAGGAGCTTTTACTTAAAAGGCAATAGAAACTAATATTTATCCTTTGAAAATAGGCCACAACTGATTCCATACCAAAAACAAATGTCCAACAGTGATCAATGAAAAAGTCCAATCAAGACAAAACTTGAAAAGGAAAACAGTACCGTGAGTTTCTGAGCAGGCTCATCGGCGACGAGTGAATCAGGATCGGCGGCGATCTCGACGGTGGAAAGATGATCAGTCTCCGACAATTCAACAACCGCCAAGGGTTTGAAGGAGTGAGAAGAAGAAGAAGAAGAAGAAGAAGAAGAGAGAAGAGGAAGGTGTCCTAGAGCCCTTAGGATTGACAGAAAGATCTGGAAGAAGAAACCCAGCCAATTCCAGAGTGTTCGCCATACTCGCAGCGACCGAGGCGAGTACACCACCTCGGCCTGAGTTAACTCGGCCATTACGAATCAACGAATCGTTTCAGGTCTTTGGTCGTGGTGGCGGCGGCGGCGATGGCGGTCCTGACGTAGTTAAATGATTAAGAGCCGAACAAAATAAAAAGTCCCTTTATACATCATTGCAACTTGGCTTTTCTTGCTACTACTTTATATTTTTTTGGCCTTGTTTTAGAATTTATCTCTTTTTTTGTTATTGTCAATAATGGCCTGTGAGGTCTTTCCGTGCCTTGTGTTTTGGTCTCATGGTACTGATTATTCCTAGAGTAATGCATATGTAATTGTCTCACGCGCTTGTGCGCACAAATTGCAATTATTAAGCAGGATGTTTGTGCTTGTCATATAATTTTGGTCAAAATGATATTTATTTCTTTTTCGAACAGGAGAGTTTTGAATTCCCGTCATTCTTAGACAACTATAGAATTTAAGCCACATAATTATAATTTTTTTCTTGGACGTAAGGGACGAATATATGCTTACATTATGATAATTTTTACCGGCAGCATACAAGTTTTTGGCATAAATCACTGTAATAATGAGAGGCAGGGGAATTCGAATTACACAAGAAAATAAAGAGCGCGTGGCGAGTAAGAAATGTGGGGAGAGAATTCTTCCATCAAACCAAATCTGTGGTTCAAAAAAAAGACAATCTTGGAGTTCTTAAGGTCTTTATCCTTAAACTCTCAGCACTCAGCAGCCGTGTCTCAAAGGGCAGGGATCGATTGTGTGGGTTCGCGTCCATCTAAAAGCAGGTGAATTCTTTCTTTCTTTTCTCTGTTTCATTTATTCTGAGGATGTTTCTAACGAACAGTCGACAAGAGTTCAATACAATAGAATACGATTTGATATGCAATTTAACTAACGGGAAGGAAAAATAAATAATTGATTTTTTTTTGTAACGTAATAAACACAGTTCGTACGATATATGTTTTTCTTTCTGTATGGCTTTTGACCATGTCTTGTTAAATTAGTTGATACTATCTCTTTTGCCGTCGATATATTTTGGTACAAAATTAATGTTCGCTCACTTTTATAATAATAAAAGTGGTCATTTGATCGGACATTATTGGTGATAATGACAAATTTTGAATATATTAAACTAAAGTTAGATTTATATAAAAAGTTGAAATTTAAGTAGAAAACTTCTTTCTATAAGATTGAGATTTGTTTTAGATAGACGTCTTTACAAGATAAAATAAAATTAGGTTTATAGTAGAAAAACATTATAAAAGGGATTCTCCACCTCTCGGTAGAGTTATCAACTAATCTTCTTCTTACTTTTCTCTCAATTCTTCATCTTTCTTCTATTTTTGATGTTAAAACTAAAATTATGTATGACTAAACTCAATTATTATGATTCAAGGGGAATTGAAATTTTAGTTGTAACCTTGTGAGATTTTGTTCTAAAGTTTTATTAATGTTTTTAATTCAGGTATTTCCTGTTTTGAGTTCTTATATTTTATGAATGGCTATTATTGATTAATCTGACAAATTAATTTAATGTTGATTATTATATCATTATTTATAAATTCAATGATCTGTAATTGTCATCAAGGATTGATACAAGTAGTAAATAAGTTATTTATGAATTTTACATTTAATTGATGATAAATAAGAAAACTAAGAACCGAAACTAATCAGGGAAACAGTCATTCACCTATAGAAGTGAAAGTTGAAATAGATCTAACAATTGGTGAAACCTCTAATTTTCAAAAAGTAGAAAAAAAAGATGACAAATTTTAATACTAGAATATTGAGGGAGCTAGCAGCACCGAATTTAAATCAATAACCCTTTTACATACAATTTTTAGATGTTGAGGTAGATTTCAAATTAAATTTTGGATTGATTCACTTACTCCCTATTTTTTGTGTTCTTACAGGTGAAGATCCAAATAAATACCTGAAGAAATTTCATGTTATCTACTCTGGAATGAAGCCACAAGGAATAATAGAAGAACAAATTAATATTAGGGTCTTTATGTCCTTTTTGAAAAAAAAGACAAAAAAAATGGCTATATTATCTTTCGCTTGACTTGGTGACGACATGAAATGAAATGAAATGGAAAGAATGTTTATGAGGAAGTTTTTTCCTGCATCATGAGCAGTGAATTTCAGAAATGAGATACTTGGGATAAAATAAATTACTAGAGAAACATTATATGAATAATGAGAAAGGTTTAAGGAGTTATGTGGTAGTTACCTACATCATCAAATTCCTGATCAACTTTTGATTGAAATATTTTTATAAAGGACTATTATCAATGGATCAGAGTATGGTTGATGTAGTAAGTGGAGAAGCTTGGATAAATAAATCACCTGAGGTGGCTAGACAATTGATTTCAATTATGGCTGAAAATTCTCAAAAGATTGAGAGAAGGATGGATGTAGCTGTTAAGCATGTGAATAAGGTAAGTAACACGCACCTTGAGGATAAAATTTCATATTTGACTGCTCTAGTTCGTCAAATGACTGTAGGTCAATTACAATTAGTAAGAGTGTGTAGAATATACTCATTCTTTAAACATCCTACTAATATATTCCTTATATTGCTACAAGACTCCCTGTAAAAAGCTAATGCAATAGAGGGATTTCATGGCCAAACTAAAAATATATATAACCTTTTTTTCCAATCATTATAATTTAGAATTGAGGGATCATCCTAACTTGAGCTATGGAAATCATGGAGGGCATATCAACCTAACAATTTTAGAAAGCCTCAATATTCAAATTTAGGTATGTCTTTGGGTGAAATTGTTAAGGCATTTGTTACTGATATTTAACAATTTCAACTGGAAACAAGAGCAAGCCTTCAAAACTTAAAAAATCAAATCACTCAATTAGTCACCTCTATAAGTAATTTGGAAGAGTAAGCATCAAGAAAATTACCTTCATAAACTGTGGTGGATTGTAAAGAGAATGTGAGTATAATGACTTTGAGAAGTGGTAAGGAAATTCATTCATGATCTCCCTTAACCATGAAGGTAGAAAAGAACGATGATGGAGAAAAGAAAGAAACACTTCCGATTCAAAAATCAATAAAGGTAAAAGATGATTTATCTTTATCGGTATCAATTAATGCACATGTACTTTCTTTTCCTAGCATGTTAGCTAGATCAAAAGATGAGGAATATGAAAGAGAGATCTTAGAAACTTTTAGGAAGGTGGAAGTCAATATACGACTTCTAAAAGTCATCAAGCAAATTCCAAAATATGCAAAAAAAAAATTTTTGAAGAACTATGCACAAATAAAAGGAAGTTAAAGGATAAGGAGAGAATAATTTTAGGTAAGAATTTATTAGCTATGATAAATACAAAAATTACTAAAAAGGGCAAAGATTTAGGTATGTTTACACTTCTGTGTGTTATTGGTAATAAGAAACTTGAGTGTGTCATGCTAGACTTAGGTGCATCTATTAATGTCATGTTATGCTCAATTTATTGAGCTTTAAATCTAAATTCTCTGCAAGAAACTAATGTGATTATTGATTATTTAACTAATTGATCATTCATATATGCATCCTATTGGAGTTATTGAGGATGTTTTAGTCCAAGTTAACAGTTTGGTGTTTCCAGTGAGTTTTTACATCTTGAAAATAGTTGGAGATAGTGTTGAACATTCAGCTTCGATTGTGTTGGGTAGGCTGATTATGAAGATAGCCAAAATGAAAATTGATATGGATGAGGGTCCTCTTTTCATTGAATTTGATGAAGAAATAATAAAGTTCAATATTTTTCAGGCAATAAAGTACCCTAATGATTTCTAGCCTATTTATCATAAGGATATTTTGGATTCATTTGTGCAGGATATGATTAAAGAAGAAAGTGTTAAAGATAAGTTGTACCTTAAAGCTAAATCGGACGTAAACAAGCAAGTTAATGAAACTTGTGAAGTTGTAAAATCATTATCAATAATGTTAATGGATTTGAAACTTTGAATGATAAGCTTACTATAACTAAAAAGAAAATGCTA
The DNA here is from genome assembly GCA_027563595.1 of Erythroxylum suave. Classification (NCBI taxonomy): domain Eukaryota; kingdom Viridiplantae; phylum Streptophyta; class Magnoliopsida; order Malpighiales; family Erythroxylaceae; genus Erythroxylum; species Erythroxylum suave. The sequence continues at coordinate 14,793,806 of JAOSBN010000179.1, read as the reverse complement.
CCTTTTGTTTTATAGGCCTCGAAGATAGAATTGAAGGCTTTATTTGATCACATAAAGTATGTCTATTTAGGTTATGGAGAATCATTACCTTCAATCTTTTCAAAAAAGTTGGCTACATGGCAAGAGAAAAGGTTACTAGAATTATTTAATGAGCACAAAATTACAATTACATAGAAGTTTGGGGCCTCGTCAAGCATAATGACATTAAACAATTGTGCTTTTTGGACAGCAACTGTTGGACCCCGATTTTTGAGTAAAATAAAGAAATATTCAAAAGTGGATGAGTTGATTGAAATAGAGTTGAAAA
>JAOSBN010000179.1:14779698-14792218 GCA_027563595.1 Erythroxylum suave | reverse complement strand
ATCGGGTCCCAACATTTATGGTATCAGAGCTTGAGAGAATTATGTTATGGTTTAGTATGGGTTGGGTTCCGGAAACGAGATCCAACAGCAACCCAAAATATGATAGTTTTTATTAGTTATATATATTTTTCATTTACTTGTTTTTGAGAAATTAGTTTATTATCTTAAAGGAAAATAAATCTTAAAATTCCACAATATTAAATTTCATAAGACGCAATCTCACTTTATGTGATTTAATTGTCAGGGTCAAAGGCTTAAAATTCAAGAATACTAAATCTCATAACACGAGATCATGCCTTGTACATGTTAGTACTTTGCTTTAAAAAAAAACACATATTTTTTAAAATAAAAAACAATTAAATAAAAAATTTTAAAAATAAAATATTAATCTTTTGATTAAAAAAATAAAACAAAAAATAATTTGTTATGTTTCTTTTTCAACATCCAGCCTAAGTCTTGTCTCCCAACAGTCGCAAACACCATAGCTAACCACTAGATGCAACTCCAGCCACCAACACCCACTAGAATTATAATGATTTTCTATTTGTTTTTCCTTCCTTTTTATTAATTACTTTTATTTTCTTTACTTTCATTTTAATTATATTTATTATTAGGTTGTTTTCATTATTTTCCATATTAGTTTTTTGTATACCCTTCAAATGCATGTCCGAATAGCCAAAGGATGTGAAAGATTAAGAAACAAAGAGACAATTCAATCATGTGCTACATGTATCTCCATGTCCACCGACACTATAGTACATCTCCTTTCCGATGCTCACACCTCAGGGTGTCTTCTATTATATGCTTTATTTTTGTTGATTATTTTTGTTGAGATGTGAGTATCTTATGCACAAATTGAAGACAATGTATGATTTAGGTACGAGGAAGCGAGTGTTTACATTATGATAAACTTTGTGGTTTTTGCTTAGACTCATGATATTATAATTTGTATATTAATTATTCTTCATGATAGCCTCATAATTTTTTGATTGTTGTTTATAAATAATCCTTAAATTAGGACACATTTTTAGTTTAAGAAATAATGCATGAAAGAGACAATCATGATTAGTGTTTTCATTAACTTATTTTGATATCTGATTGTTTTGTTGAAAGAAAGTGTGCAAGACTTGATGCATTGTTGACACCTATGTGAGCTTTGAGCCTAAGAACATTCATCACATTTGTGCTCATACATATCTTCTTGATGTGTGTTATTAAACATAGCTTGTATATGCTAGAACTTATTTTTGAATATTATTGAGACTACATTTTTTATGAATTTGTGTATAAAGATTATAACAGCATTTAGGATAATCATTTTTGACCTAAATAATCCTACCTTGCTTTTTATCACTAGAAATACTAATTTGAGCCTTACCCTTTCTTTTCTTGCATAATAGCTATGTTACAAGCCAAATTTATCCTTCTTTTGTTGATCTCTTTAATAATTTTGAGCCCAAAAATTGAAGGAATTGTTTAAAGCTTATTTGTATATAATTTTGACTATTTCCATAAAAAATAAATTAGTTAATTCAAGTTGCACTGTTTTGAATTTTCATTTTATTTTATTCAATAGAGTGGGGGAGTAGTTAACAAAAGATCTCTTCTTTGATATTTTTGTTTAAAAAAAGAAAAAGAGAAAAGAGAAAAAAAGAGAAAGAAAAAAAAGAAAAAAGTGATTGAAAGGGATATTATTTGAATCAAATGAACTTTGGATTCTATTAAGTTAAAACTTGTGTGGATAAGTGTTTGAATAATTTCCTTCAATTTATTCAACCTAAAAACTTCTTTTCAATCATAGCTTAATCAAGCCAAGTTACAACCCTTATTAAGTCCCTTGGATCTATGCATTATATTTATCTTTGTTAAGTGGTGGTGATATAATTCATGAGTAAGCTTATGAAAATAACTCTCAGTACTTTGATTTAAGAACTTAATGAACCCTAAACACTTTTGAATGTATAGAGTGAAATCCATGAAAGATGTCAAAACTTGTTTCATTTGATTTTGATGGAATTGATGAGATGCTATGCTTTAATTCTATCAATGTGTCCTATGAGTGTTTAGTTTCTCGATTGTTATTTTATCTTAAATCTTTAATGTAAATTAGCTTTTGAATTTTTCTGGATAACATGAAAGGAGATGAGAGGTTATTATGAGAATGATTGATGTATTAAATTGATGAATGCTTGAGGATAAGATAAGTTCGATATGGGGGATTTTGATAAAATATTATCTTGTTAAATTAATTGAAATTATCTCTTTTGTTTTGAATATATTTTGGTGCTTAAATAGGAAAATTAATGCTTGTTTTGTTTTAAAAGAGGAAAATTGGTGATTGCATCAAATTAGGACATTATTGGTGATAATCACTAATTTGGATAAAGTGGAAAAATTATTGTAGTGCATAAGAGGAGATACAGATTAGTGCTAGATTTACTTTGAAGATTTCAAGTTTAAATAGAAAACTTCTTTCTATCCTTATAATGAAGGCAACGACATTTGTTTGAGATAGGTATTTTTGCAAAATAGGATAAGATTAGATTTAGAGTAGGAAAACATTATAAAAAGGATGTTCTCTGCCTCTCTAGAGAGGAATGGAACGTTCTTCTTCTTACTTCTTTCGTAGTTCTTCATCTTTCTTCTATTTTTGATGTTGGAACTAAAGTCATGTGTGACTAAATTCAATTATTCTGATTTAAGGGGGATCAAATTTCTAGTTGTAACCTTGTGAGGTTTTGTTTTAAACTTTCATTTATGTTTTAATTCAAGTATTTCTTGTTTTAAGTTCTTATATTTCATGAATGATTAATATTGATTAATATGATAAATTAATTTAATATTGATTATTCTATCTTTATCCATGAATTTAATGATCTATAATTGTCATGAAGGATTGATATAAGTAGAACATAAGTTGTTTATGAATTTGTATATTTAACTTATGATGTGATAAACAAGAAAATTAAGTTAAATAGTTGCATTTATATCGATTATTTAATTTAGAGTTTAGTCTTTTTTACTAATCTTATTGCTATCATTTAATTGATATAGAAAGCTATTACATCCAGTCAATTGATGGTAAGTTTTAATTTAAATGTTAAGTTTGAAACAATTGATTTAGAAAATTTTGAAACTTATTATGACTATCCTGATATGTTTTGGACTAATTGTTTGAATTGTAACAAATATTCTTTTTAGACTAACGTTCAATGTTATAATTAGATAAGAAATTTCTCTTAAATCAGAGTTTAGTATTCTTGAATTTCTCACTTTTATACGTAGTTGATTTAATTTGATTCTTTGTTAATTTTAGCTAATTAATTAATTAATCGAAACTTTATTTGAAATTGAGAAACTAGTAATTAATTCTCTTGGGATTCGACCTGATTCTATGATTATTACAAAAAGTTAGAGAATTAGAATTATCTTGAGGGCTTTCGACAACACGTTCAAAATTTACAATACAATTTGAAGATCAACCTATGAGGATCTGAGAGTGAAATTTAAAATTATAATCAGTAAGAATGTTTTGTTTGATCCTGACTAGCCGATGACTTTCTCATACAAAACAGAATTCTTTTTGATAATTTCGTGGTCTTTTTTGGAACGAGACAAACATGTCAACCTTCAACATTCGCTGTGTCCTGCATTAATAATACCCAAGAATTCTTTCCAGAGATCATAGTAAACATCTTGAAATCTGAAGAAAAGTGGATCAGGTGCAACCAACAATAAGTTTGGGTGACATGAATGAACATGAATGGTATTATTGTTCTCTTCTGTATCCAAATCAATTGTTTACACTAGTTTTAAGCTCCCATTAAGTGAAGGGATGGAAAAGATATCCCAAAGAAAAATGAAAAAAAAAAACGCTTTCTGTACAATATAAATGATAAGGTGTCGATTGATAAATGATAAGGTGTCGATTGATAAGCGGGTAAAGTGGTGTGGTTGCATTCCGAGCCTTGTGCTCACAGAAAGCTTGGTTGTTCAGCTCTGTGACTGATCCTGAACAGGTACCAGATTCCCCCTCACTTGAACTCGTATGAATGTGAGAGCCAAGGGTGTTTTAATGCCTCTTTCGCAGTTGGTCGCATCAGAGGATTGACCTGAAGCATGCTTCTCACGAAATTGGTAAGTCCAACATCGGAAATTTGCAGATGCTGCTCCAATGAGGACTCCTCAGGTATTATGTATTCTAATTGGTTTTCCTGGAAACAGAGAGCAAGGTCAAAGTTATGGAGTTACCAATTTCAGAATATACTATTTTCTAACATATCAACTAGGGGACGCCTTGATCTAAAGGGTGAAGACAATTTCCTTTAATCAATATTTATATAATCATAGCAGATTTAGCCTTGCACAACTAGGTACTCAACTCCAGGATGGACCACAAAATTTTCTTCTTCAGACAAGGATTTTCAACGTCCAGAGGCAAGGTATGCCCTATTGCCAATTTGGATATAGCGAATGAGAATGCACTGCAGTCTGTTGACTACAACGAAAGAAATAAAATGACAAACCTCATTCATATGATAGATGTCATATTCTTCTGTAAAGTAATTGTGAGTTTCGTGTCCTCTCTCTAACATATCCAGATCAATGGGGCCAAACATCCCAATCATCCGTGCGAGGATCATCACAACCGCATCATTTGGAAACAGCACCTGACATAGATGGATACATTTAAGAATTAATTAGTGATAAAACTATGTAATGAATCAAGCTTTTTAACTTGTTGAATTCACTCATGGAACATATTATGGCTTAGTTGTAACACAAAGCTTTTACTAAAGGAATGCAACAGAGGATAGCTAAGACATACTTCCCCAGAGCATAGCTCAGCCAGGATGCATCCAAGAGACCACATATCAATCCTTTCATCATATGGAAGACCTAGAATGACTTCAGGGGCTCTATAGGAACGAGATTGCACGTAAAGGCACAAGTTATCTGACTTGAAGCAACTGCTTCCAAGATCAATAACCTTTATCTCACATTTCTTGTAACTCTTTATAAGTATATTTTCAGGCTTTAGATCACAATGAATAATTCCCAAGCCATGCAAGTATTCCAGTGCCTCCAAACATTGACGGGTTATGACCTGAGAAACAATCAATTAAGAGCCCGAAGTTATACATGTTTCTTCCTGTCTATTACGGTAACAGAAATTTGCACCATTTGGTTTCTGAATTACCTGATAATATATGAACCCAAATGGCTGTAAAAATTGTTTCGCAACTACAAAAGTTGAAAACTCATAATACTAACCTGCAATCTGCTCAATGTGAAGTAAGCTTCACCACCTGATTCTTGGTTAAATTTTTGAAATTCATACAAGTTTGCCTTTAGGAGTTCACAAACTATGAACAGATGCTCCTGTATTGTTTATTTAATACATGGTAAAGTCAAATGGCAATGATAGCTGTAACAACACTTCAGATCCATCTTTGAAGAGTGATGCAAAGTTAAGCATGCTGACAAAACCGAACTTATAATCCATGTATAATGCATAAATCACTACCTAAGAAACCTAGTTTCTATATATCCTTTAACAGTGAGGGCCCCTCGCCGTGATACTCGTCTTAGGAAAAGGGAATATTATCAATGGCAACTACATGCCTCAATTAGCACTATAGACCTTATCATCTATGCTGCAGGAAAATTTTGGGTTGTACTGCAATACCCAGAGTGCTAGACACTTGCTTCCAAAGCAACTGCTGATAGCACTGATCATGTTAACCACCATAAATGAAGCTAAGAGAAAAGAGTGTGAAGATGGAACAGCAATTTTCGGAGAAGAAACCTGCCCTAGATGATACACAAGAGACTTGCAAATAAGAAATCAGAGAAAAGACAAAAGTTCACACTTCTTCGATGTGTGTTTACTGAAATTGTCAGACAGGCAGTAGTACAGCATTATGGGTGTAAGCTTACTAATGAATGACACGAAGAGCATCCTTTTCAGCAACTATATGCAGTACATAAACAACTGCCAACTAATCAAGGCATACCTGGTGATAGAAGTAGTCATAAAGACGCAAAATGTGGTGTTCATCAGCTGGATCATTTTTGTTTACAAGTTTTAGAAGTTTGATTTCATCTAAACTTTGATCAAAAAAATCTTTGTCATTTTTTATTATCTTCAGGCAAACATCTACTCCTGTGTGAAGATCATTCGCCTGAACAACCTTGCTGAAAGCAGCTGAACCAAGGTATTCTGTAACATAGTATCTGCTGGCAATGACAGTATTTAGCACAATAGGTAGGTCCTTGCTCTCCTCAAATCCAGTTCTGTGGAATTCAAAATAATGATAATTGATTAAGACAGAAACTTTATATAGACCAAAGAAGTAAGATCACAATAATATTATGTTTACATAACAGCAATCCTATAAGGATTGGCATTACAAAGGAACTCTTTTTAATAGAAAACAGTTTCAAACATTTAAAATATTACTGTTATGTCAAAGTTATTGCTAGTAATCCTTAGCAAGCATGTTGTGCCCTGATGCGGCAAGAAAACAAAAACTTTATCGTCTCTCACAAACCTGTTCTTCCTGTGAATGACTCTTAGGTTGAATACTTCGTACTGATCCTCCTGAGTGCCATACATCAGAAGTTCATCATCAAGATCATCCTCTCCATTAGCAGCAGGCCTGGCTACCTCCTCTCCTCTGTATACTCCTTTATCATCTCCAACTTCATCGTCAAGTACATTTTGTATGATTTCATAACGATCTTTAAACCCTCCATTCTGGTCACTGGTAGAAACATTTTCAGAAAAATATGTGATTTTCTTGCTTTCATTGTGTTCAGGATCTATATTCCAGTAAGCAGAAAGATCCCCAAGTTTGATCTGAAAATGATCAAAATCAGCTTCTTTGGAGCTTAGGTAAATATTATCAACAGAATCCCAGCTATAATTTACACCAGCTCCCAAATGGCATTTGCAAAGTGGGTTTGAACCTCCAACGCCTGCAATACCTCCTTCATTGTGTTCTTTTGCACAAGAGAAATACTCACTTGCTTGAGGCCCATTTTGCTCATCCAAAATTTTGTTTGCAAGGCAAAGTTTGTCGAAGCAATTAGGGCTTGTTTCTGTTTTAAATCCTTCATATCTTTTATATGTATTCAGTGGACTTTCATATTGTCTTTTAGTTTCTGCTGTCATTACAAACTTGTCCTCACTTTGCGAGCCATAGAAATCTGGCACCTGAAAGGTAGGAGTCATGAAGCAGCCTTCATCTTTGTCGTCAGACCAAAATAGATCATTTTGCTTATCAAAATCAGGATAATCACGTGCTGTGCCGAACTGAGAATACGTTTCAGATGAAGTTTCTGAATCCTGAGATGCAGAACGCAGTCCATACGGATTGGTAAATTCTGCAGAAATAGGAAGGAAGTCAGAGTGCCAATTGCACCACTGACGATTTGATGAAGGTGCCACTTTGATGCACATTTATCGAAACTAAGATTCCTAAAAGAAACTGAGAAACCTTAGGAAGAACCTAGAGTATGTGCGTGTCTAAAAGTGTCTCACATATGTTTCTCGCTAGTTGCTGAGAAATGATGACATTCCTAATGGTGGATTGAAGTCATGAGGAATATTGTGAACTCTGCAACCTTAATATGGAAACTTAAAATTTCAAAAGAATAAATATTTAGGTTTCATCACAAGCCTCTGCTTGAGTTAGATCCTCCACACACAAGCAAAAGATCAAATTCCATGTTTAGCGTCTAAAGATCGCAGACAATGTATCTTGCAGTTCATCGTATTAAACGAAACTTGCAAGTTATGAATATATAGCTGAAATGGATGTAAATATTTAGTTTTTGATCGGTACTGGAAAAAGATTTAGTACAATTATCATATTACCTGAAGAGCAAACATCACTTGTGGAAGAATCCAAGCTCACGAACTCATCATCCGAGGTGGACCCAGAATTCGCTCTCGAGCGTTCATCACCAATGTCAGCTTCAACATCCTGCCGCCCGAGACTAGTTGGAATTCTCACCGGCGGCAACTCAAACAAGAACTTTTCGAAATCGAAAGAACCCAACTCAGTTTTCTCAATCATATCCTCCTTGAGAGCAGACTCTGCCTCTGTTAATCCGTTCTTCCGCAAAAAATTTATCACTGCTTCGACCTCCGATATTAGACCTCCAGCTTGGGACATGATCGCGAAAAGTCAAACTCCAAGTGGAACTTGAGAAAGTTGAGAGAGAGACGTCGCTTACATGTGAATTAAGCAAATATGAAGGGTGAAAAGTGGAAAAAAAATAAGACATGCTTCAGAATTTGCATGCTCCTCTCTCTCTCTCTCTCTGTCGTCTCCTCCGTGTGCGCGTGTAACGGATATGACTGTAAAACTGAAGCTAAGTTTTGGAGAGAAAGGGGAGGGGTTGTGTCTTACCAACTTCAAATGAGATGTGGGCTTAAGGTGGGGTTTCAAGAGATCACGTGGATCTTTTTGTCCGTACACGTGGAAGATTGTATTCCGTTGGATGCCTGGCAGTCTCTTTAGTTGATGGTAGCGAGTCATTTAACGGGACCCTTTCTCTCCTTATCGTTTGCCTTTCAAAACTTTTCTCCTTTCCACCCCATTGTTTCAAATCAATTCACGACTTTCATGATTTTGTCTTGTCTTTTCCTTTCGGACGAAAGTATAGTACTTAAAAATTAAAATAGAACCGTTTCACTTCTACCTTTTTTTTAAAAAAATAAATAAATTATATTATTTATTTTTAATCTAAAATTTTGATTAAACTTATAATATTAATTAAAACTATAAATGATATCAATCAACTATGCAACATTTCAATTTATATAATTATAATTGATTGTTTACATTACTATTAATGTTTTAAACGTTAAACACAAAATTAAATATTAATTATGTAATATCTAATTACTTTATTTAAGTATTCACTTAGTTTTTCCTTTATTAGATTATATGTATCTATTAACGTAAAATAAGGTCTAGTTATGTGGTACTGCACACGGACCCCACCAACAATGTTAGTCTAATTACGCGGTGCTCAACACCAATAGAATTAACATAGAGCAAATTGTTTGTTATATTCACAACAACTGCATTTTATATGCTAATTAATATAAATTCTTTTGTATAAATAAAAAATTATTTAATTATTAATATTAATATGATTATATTTTTGTTACTAACGAAGTAATTAAATATTAAATAAAAGCTAGAGATATAATTTATAAATTAATTAAGTTATTTTATCTTAATCTGTTATATAATATTTATTAACAAATATGAATACTAAACTAATCATCTTTTATCAAAATAAATGATAAAAATAAGAAAAAATTTGTACAACTTTAATTTAAACTATTATTTATTTACTAATATATATTTTAATTGTTAAAACTAAAGTTATTATTTAGAATTAAATATTTAATATTTCCTGAATAACTACTTTAAGATATTTTAGATTTAATATATATTTATTAAATACGATAAATTTTAAAATGTTTTATTTTAAAAATAAATTTAATAATTAAATTATCATTATCATTATCGTCATCATCATCACATCCAGTCCAAATCTTGCACCAATGTGAAATCTGGGGAGGTCTGATAGTACATATCCTTATTCCTACAAACTAAAGAGATTATTTCCAGTAGACCTACAAAAAAACCATAGTATAGTAATAATACATCGAAGCTACAAATAAGTGATGCAAGTTAAAAAGAGTAAATAAATAAAACTAAACTAAAATAAAATACAATACAATCTCTACAAAAAATGTGTATCAAAGGAACTACAACAATATAAGTAGCAAAAACTAGAATTTTAACAAAAAGAAAAATGATCAAGAAGATACGAATGTGAAGAGTTTTAAAAATCATCAAATCATCGAGCATTTGGTTGTATGCATCAATCTACCGTAAAAAAAAAGAAAACTGCAATAGTTTATTGTAACAAATAGAACAAAACCAAGTGCAATGAGAATAAACCAAGTAACCATTCATAAAATTGTACAGATCTAAGCTTTACCAGAGTCATGACGGTAGAGTAGAGAAATGTGATCTATTGAAGTGAAAGAATAAGAGAAGATCTCCCAAAATGAAACCATAAGATCGTTAGGCATAAAAATTCAACCTTGACATAAACCCAACAATATCAAATACAAAGAGATCAAAATAATAAAACTCGGAAAGCATTCAACCTTGAATCACAAAAGAAAAGCTAATATCAAAACCAAAAAACGCATAAAGAACAGAAATTTCAGAAAACACAAAAGCTAGGAAACATCACAGTAGAAGAGACTGGTTAATTAAGAAACATACCTAGAAAGAGGAGTGAATGTCATTGTTTATCCCGTGAAGCAATGACCGCGTTTGTAAAAACTGTGAATGTTGCTGTTTATCCCGTGAAGCAATGACCACTGGGCGTTTGTAAAAACTAACTAACTTAAAAAGAAGAGAGATAAGCTAAGGTATATACAAGGACATGGGAGTCTTTGGCGTTTCTCTTAGCATTAGTAGCAGAGAAGACCGTGTACAACTAAGAAGGTGATAGAAAACCTAAGAAGGTGAGAACTGAGAAGCATGGTTGAGATAAACAACTATTTTGCTAAGTCAATCTCAAATCTAAAACGAAAATCATAGCAGGCCTAATTCACTCGTGCTAAACCAAAAGAACAGAACAAGGAAACCAGGCTCTAAACTGTTATGGGAACATAAGACATGGGATAGACAAAGGAAAAAGACAACATAAGCAGCAAGAAATTAAAACTCTGCTTGTCCAAAGAGTTAAATCAAAATAGTAACCCTTCAAACAAAGCCCATTAAACATCTACGTGCATATGCCCTCTTCCCTACAAGAATCGACGTCTAGTAGCTTTATTTATTTTCTAGCACAATGAAACACTATAGGCCAAAAAAAAGTTTAACCATGTGAATAATTTTCACCCAATTCTAGATCAAAAATCACCACCCAACCCCTAAAATAGAATCAATCCATAAACCTTCTCCTATAACACTCCCCAATTATCCTAGATCTTTAAAGAAAAATCAAACCCAGAGCTGTTTAATTCTCAATCACCAAAATCAACCCTTTTAGAAACATATTAAAAAAGAAAAAAGAAAAATATAACATACCGGAGCCCTTAAGAGTCTGATCAACCTTGAAGATTCAACCTTTGTAAATAACTCATTGATTAGTGGCAGGAATATTGTCTTCCTTAAATGACTGTATTATTAATTAATACTAAAAATTAGTAATAGTGAGTTAGTAATAAAATCATATTTTCAAAAAAAAAGAAAACCTAAAACTAGATTTATGATTTTCTTAAGATGTAAAAAAATGGTGCATTATATATGGAGCTATTGAAAATAACTTCTTTACCAAGTAGGGATAAAACTGTATACTACTAGACCTCTCTAGACTTTGTGTCCCAATGAAACTCTCATTGGGTGTTATTTTTATTGTTGTTGTTTGTTAAGTTGTAAAAATAGAAAAATTTGTGGAAGTCTTTAATATACTTCTTAAAAGGATAGTGTAAAGAAACTACCAATTCAAGTTTCATATGAAATGTAAGAAGTGAGAAATTCTTAGCTTGAACTTTACAAACAACCAAAAGTTATTTTAAAGAGTAGATGGAAGCTTCATAACTTCATTCATGATCGCCTTGAAGATATTTAGAGTGATGTTTGGCCTTGAAGCAAACAAATTAAATAGTGGTATTTATCTGTCTGCGAGTTCCTTTTGTCAGGCTCATTAGCTAGCTTCTATTTTTTGCTTCCAATCAACTATCTTGGCATACATCCATCAATGTGTTTTGGGTAGCTCAGATGGCCTTCCCTAAAGTATTCATTAAAGTCATAGGCAAAGTATTTAGGAGATTTTTATGGTTTGGGTGTAAAGAAATGAGGATTGAATGATTTAAGGTATGTTTAACTAAGCTTCGAGGAGATTTAAACGTGTTTCCTCATAAAACCATAAACATGATGATGCTAACCAAAAGAATATGGAGACTTTATAAGGACAAGCAATCCTTATGGACAAAAGGTGACAATTTTTGGAATTTCAAGCTTCTAAGTTATCTCTCTTCAATAATGACATTTACGGTTAAAATCAAAGGAGAGAGTAAGGATGGAGTTTCAAAACGTGATTGGCAATAGCAAAGTCTCTTCTGAAGCTAATAATTGGTCACCATTTGGTCTACTGAAGAATGTAGACTCTTTATTCCCTTTCTAAAAACTCAATTCTAAAGAATTACATAGTGGTGACGATGATTGCACACAAGGAGCTGAAAATGGATGCATTACCTTCTTCAAATTTTACCAACTACTTAGATCACATCTTTTAGAATAACACTATTAAAGACAAGGTGATTTAGAAAAACTTAGGCTCTGGCAAATTTAACAACTCTTTATACAGGAAAGTTCTATGGTTTGTGTTGCTTAGTCTAAAATAGTGTGGTGCAATCACTTACTCTTGCATCCTTCACCTTCTGGGGGGGGGGGGGGGGGGGGGGGGG
>JAOSBN010000179.1:14740678-14779598 GCA_027563595.1 Erythroxylum suave | reverse complement strand
GACCCCCCCCCCCCCCCCAATTGATAGAATAAATAAAATTATGACAATTCTAAATTGGTGTGTTATATGTAAAGCTGCACAATAAACATATAAAATAATGACATTTTAGGGTAAACAAAAACTGCAGTATATTCTTCCCCCATACAGAGGCAATATATGTAGACACAATTAGATTTTGGATAGAATTATATTCTAAGACAAACTATAATAAACTTTTATAATTACTCAATCAATCCCTAAAAATTTCTCCTACGTTTATCTAGTTTAACAGGCTCTTATAATTATTCTTGTATATACAACAAATCACATCCGCACTTCCCCTCAAGTTGGAGCATAAATATCCAATATGCCCAACTTATCAATCACATTACAAAATGCCCTTTTTGAATTTGTCTTTGTAAGGGCATCAACAAATTGATCTTTATACTTAACATACAAAATTGAATAATCTTTTGATCTAACTTTTCCTTGATGAAATGTCAGTCAATTTCAACATGTTTGGCACGATCATATTGTATAAGATTTTGTGCAATCTCAATAGCAACCTGATTATCATAATAAAAATTCATAGATTTTGTATGCTCAGTCCCCAAATTTGATAGAAAATGCATAATCCATAATAATTCACACATTCAATGTCCACTTGACTTGCAACAACTTTTTGCTTTTTGCTTTTCCAAGTTATAAGATTTCCTTAAAATAAAAATAACCTAATGTAGATTTTCTGGTTGTTTAATCACTTGCCCAATTTGCATCCGTGTATCCTTTAATGTTGGAAACACCATTCTTTGAGAAGAACAATCCTTTTCCTAGAGAGCCTTTCAAGTACCTCTCAATATACTGCATCTATGTGTTCTTCATTTGGTTGATGCATAAATTGACTAACAATATTCATTGCATACAATATATCTGGTCTAATATGAGACAGATAAATTAACCTCCCAGTTAGCCGTTGATAATGTCCTATATCTGTTGGAATTTGATTTAGAAAAAATTTAAACTTATGATTTAGTTCTATAGGCATTTTAGTTGGCTTGCAAGCAAGTATTCCAATTTCAGTCAAGAGGTTAAGTACTTTTTTTTTGTGAAAGAGAAATTCATTAATTTGTCCTTATTACCTTGATAACTAGGAAGTATTTAAGCTAACCTAGGTCATTCATTTCAAATTTAGTGGCTAAGTGTTCTTGTAGAACTTCATTTCTTTGTAATCATCTCCTGTCAATACCATATCGTCAACATCCACAATTAAAACTATTACTTTACCTCCTTTGTGTTTTATAAACAAGGTATGATCTACACCACTTTGTTTACAACCAAAAGTTTTCATTGTTATTAAAAATCTCCCAAACCAGGCTCTAGGTGATTGCTTGAGCGCATATAATGATTTTTTCAACTTGCAAACTTTATTTCTATTTAATAAACCAAGCTTTACACCTGGTGGTAGCTCCATGTATAACTTTTCTTCTATAACCCTTTATTATAATAGAGATGAGGATGCATAATTTATCTAGCTTGACTATTAGTTTACAAGTCTCTAAGTAATCTACTCCATACTTTTATGTATAACCCTTTGTATCTGGCCTCGCTTTATATAAATCGATGCTCCCATTAGTATTGAGTTTCAAGTATATACCCATCTACACCTAATTGTTTTCTTTCATTTTGATAATGAAATAAGGTCATAAGTAGAGTTCCTTTGCAAGGCTTCCATCTCTTCATTCATTGCCTTAGTCCGTTTTGAATTATTTAAAGCTTCCTGCAAATCAGTAGGAGCAAAAACACTGGATAGTTGATGAACAGCTAGTGCATATGACTCAAAACAATTTTTTCGTAAAAATATAATTATTAATAGGGTATTTGACATTGGCATTAACTTCAGGTTCATATTGTTTCTTTGGTATACCTTTGTTCAATCTTTGTTGGTATCTCATAAGAGGAATAAGAAACTCATTACTAGAATTACTAAATGTTAGACTTAAGATTCCTTAAGAGTTATCATTTTGGATATTCTGGATTGACCCTTCAGTTAGTGGTGTTAAACTAGGCAAGTCTATATTAATAGGTTGTTCTTTATGGTTGTCATTGTTATCAACTTCTGCTAGTTCTAATCACTCATTTGCATTGCTTGGAATATCAACAACTTCATCAAGTTCTAAGCACTCATCTACATTTCATGATATGCCTTGTAACATATTCCCTCCACAATCATTATTATTGAAATTCCCTCTAAATAATATGATTCTAACTCTTAAAAAGAGCTATCCAAGTTTATATGCTATTTTTGAGTTTGAGGATCATAACACTGATAACCTTTTTGAAAATTTGAATATCTAATAAACACATATATTTTTGCACAATAATTAAGTTTAGTTCTTAAGATTTGATGGATATGAATATACACTTTATAGCCAAAAACTCTAGGTTCAAGTTTAGGGAGATGAGGAATTGAAAGTAATGATTGCTTTTTCTATTGAGGAGTTTGAAAATCTAAAACCCATCTCGATGATCTATTAATAAGATAAACCATAGATTTTACTACCTCTCCCAAAAAAAAAAAGTGGCATGTTCATACCAAATAGAGAAGCATAGACCACCTCTAATATCTGTCTATTCTTCCTTTCTGCTAATCCGTTATGTTATAGAGTATAAGTGCATGAGATCTTATGCGAAATTCCAAGCTGATTCAAAATACTTCTAAGAGCGGCAACTATAAATTCCATAACATTATTATTTTGCCATACTTGAATTGGTTTTTGATATTAAGTGCTCACCATATTGTGAATTTCTCAAAATGCTATACAAACATCACTTTTTTTTTTATAAGTATTGATGTCCAGGTCATATGTGTGCATTCATTAATGAACATAACAAAGTATTTAACTTTAAACAATGAAGGAATTTTTGCAGGTCCCTATACATCTGAATGTATAATTGTAAATGGTTCAGAACTTTTTATTTAAACTAGGTAAACAAAGAAGATGGATTTTAGCACGTTCACAAACATCATAATAAAAATGTAAATCACTTAAGTTTAAAAAAAGATGTGGCTGTAATTTTTTAAGATATCTAAAAGAAAGATAACCCAACCGTCGATGCCATAACCAAATATTTGCTCATGCTTTTTCTTAAATATTAGTTTGATATACATGACTGAATTTTTGTCTTCGATTTTCCATTAATTCCAAGTAATATAGTTTGCCTCGTTTAACACCATAATCAAGAGTCTTCCTGGTCAGAATATCCTCAAAAACACATAATGATGGCTAAAAGTTATAGTACATTTTAGCGTTGAAGTAATTTGTCTAATAGAAAGGAGATTATACTTAAGGGATGGAACGATTAAGACTAAATTTATTGTAAGAGAATTAAACAAGGTAACAGATCCTTACCCAACAACTCTACCATCAACTTGGAAACAATGGACTGAGGGAATGGAAAAATGGAATGAAGTATTAATGGTGGAATTGCATTTGCTAGTGTGCAACTGCTAGAGTTGTGTTATGCATCGCTTAACTCTGGCATCATGGTTTTGGCTAGTGTTGCTCGAACAATGCTAGAGTTGTTAGTTGGAATTGCATCTATTGTTAGTTGGAGCTATGTGAATGTTTGGTTAGTGTTGCATGGTATGTGTAAGCATTGCTAAAAAAGAAACAAATGTAAAATAATTTCTAGTAAACAAAGAGCACATTCTTTAAAACTAAGCAAAAATTTGACACTAATGAAGGTAAATTCAACACTACTCTGCTTCCATGTAAAACAATGATGTTTTAAGGTAAACAAAAACTAAGCACATTCTTCTCTCATATGGAGGAAATATATATAGATACAATTCCACTTTATATATAATTATATTCTAAGAAAAAATGTAATAGACTCCTGTAATTACTCAATCAATCCCTAAAATATTTCTCTTATGTTTATCCAATCTAATTTCTCCTATATTTATCCAGTTTAACAGACTCTAATAATTACTCTTGTATATACAACAAATCACATCCATAAAATTTTTTTTAATGCAAATTCACTAGAGTTGCATAGGAAATGGTATTGAGCAAGTATAACACGAGTGAATCCCCCATATATTGGCATAGTGTAGTACAATGATGTTCAACAATGAAACATACTAGCAAAACAAATAAATGGGCTTATTGTCTTTCCTTTTCGTATCTTGTTACACCAATATAGGATGAAAGGAACATTTCCATTTTCTTCAACCTCAGCCAAAGTAGAGAGATTCACCAATGAGCTCATTAACAAAGTAAGATATCTAATTATCTTATCCAAAGTTCAAAGATACTTCTTCTATAGAAATCAGGTGGAATATCTATTAAACCTCGACACGTAATCATGGTGATGTAGTATGTAGGAATGCACAATCGTCAATGACTTTGAACGTATGAGTGATTTGTGATCTAGTAGTAGCCTCACCTTGTTAGTCTCTAATGTATCTCTTTTGTACATTTTAATTACCCTTGAGGCTTGATTCAATTTTTTCAAAAAATAAAATAATAAAAATAATAAACTCAATCAATCAATTTTTATTTAGTATAAAAACTAAAAATTAAAACATAAATAAAATCAAATGGACCTTTAAAATAATATTAAGATACAAACAATATTGTTAATGACATTTTCTAGTAAATAATGAATTCATTATCAAAAGGGTTTAGTCTTATCTGTCAATAAATGCTAAAGGGTTGAATATTCAAATTTTAATAGAAAAGATAATCATTAAAATTTGAACGTATTTTAGTTTTGCAGATCATTAAGACATCTCTTTCTAGTGAAAAACAATTACGCAAATCCTTTAATCGATGAATTCAATATAAATCTAAGTGATTTATGTTTGATTATGCATATATTGTAATTTAATCCTTTTATAATCTACATGATTATCTGTTAATTTTCTGTGATTATCCTTTAATAGAACAAGGTTACAAATGCATTGTTATTATTCGTAGTGTATCCATTGTTATTATCCATATTCTATTAACTTAATAATATGTTTGTGTTGATTCAAGTCTTCGAAAAGATTACATATCAAAATCATGATTTTGATTATCTTTATCAGATAGAGTAATTTTTGCTCTTTAATATGTCTATGTAATAGAACGGTTTGTTTTGTTATGATGTGTTTATGTTCCTTTATCGAGTTGGATAAATAAGAAAACTATTTGTTAGGACATAGGAGAAATGCATACCATGCATTGTTGAACAATCTCAAACAATGAATGTGTTTCTTATAATAACATAAATACCAAAAGGAGATAAACCAAACATAAATACAATTATTAGAGGAAACAACAACAAATGGTTCAACCTCTATCAATGCACACTTCTAAAAAATTTAGTGCTATAAACTCCTATGTTATTTTCAAAAAATAGTAACAAAAAAGTAGTCAACGTATAAACCACCTATAGATGGGTGTTACTATTGGTACAATGGCTAATGTGGGAGCTTTACGGTTGCCTCTACCATCGCATGGGAGGGATAGGACTTGTGGTGCTCTAGCTCCTTAATACGGTCGTTATTTCCTTTAGTGAAAGGGCATCTTTAGTAGTGGCTAGTGAAGAAATTTCCCCTACTTGCATCCCACTGTTGCGTTTAATGGTGGAGCCTATTATATCTGGTGGTAACTAGAAAGGGGCTTGTTGTATTTGGAGGTGGCTAGGAAGGATGCTTCCTTACCCCACTATTGCTTCTTCTCGCTAGTGTAGTCATGTTTTCCTATGCCACTGTTGTTTCTTCTCACTAGGAGTCGTTACCTAGGCAAGAAAAAAACCTCTTTCTAGTGGCCAACTGTTAGCCCCTTAGAACATGAAAGCATTTCACAGCTAGCCAGAAATAGGCCTTGGGTTAAAGGTTAATTGGATCACACATATGACAGCGACATGTGAAGGCTCTAAGGTAACTTAACAAGTTAGATCAAGCATGGTGTAATTTTTTTTAAAGTTTTAGACCCTGTATGGACTAACTTGGCTAAGGCTAAGTCCTTGACAGACTAAGAACTTAATATATGCTCAAATGAATGAATCATAACTAATGGACTTGAAATAAATAAGAATTTGACTAGACCAATGTGCTATGAAAGGCTTTGGGCTTGGATGATACATCATTAACGGATAGAGTTTATTGAGAGATGTTGGATGATGTGATAGATAAGATCATAGAAGATAGACATCAACTCTAAAAGATAAAGACCATATGGAAGGATAATTTCAAGATAGTTGAGATTTCATGGATATGGATGTATCATTCCTAGATAAATGTAATCTCTTATCTTGTTAGTTGTGATATAGATAAATCCTATCAAATAGAGACCTATTTAAATGAGGATGCCATCTTATTGGATGATGTGATGTAATCTAATTAGGTTAAGATGTGATTTTGTTAGTTGAGTTCAGTTAAGATTCTAACTTAGCTGTCAAGCCTTATAAATAGCTCACTTGAGCCTTGCACCTCACATCATCAGATTGAAAGAGCATTCCTTTGTATACTTTGATGGAAGTAATAAAGGTTAGCATTTACTATATCTTTTTCATGTTCCTATTGTTTTCTTTATTAGTTTAGTGCTTTCTTAATAATCTTCAAAAGTGTGAGAGTTAAAAACTTGAGGGTCATGAGGGATTCAAAAGCAAGTTAGTTTGTCAACAATCATATGGGAAGCCTAAATCTTCTATGAACGAACCTAAGTGAGATTGTCATGCAAAAGACTAGGCACAAATTATAGTATAAGTTTAGTGCTTAGAAGATGTTTGTAACAACTGGTATTAGAGCCATACTTCAATATAGTGGGAGGAAACAATTTGATAGAGCGTGTCAATAAAGTGGAGGCACTCATAGGGCCAATTCCTTAAGGAAAGGAAGAGGTCATATCCTACAATATTTAGTTCAAGATTTTGTAAGAGCAAACCCAACAATTGCAACATCAAATAACAGATTTGATGAGGGCAGAAGAGGAGACTAGGTTAGAGATGATGATCCTAAGTTATGTTATTGCAACACAGGATGTTGAACTTAATGACAACACCACAGTGAAGGTGTATGAACCCAATGTTTTTGAGGGTGTGTAGAATGTAAAGGAGCTTGAGAACTTTTTATGGGATATAGAGAATTATTTTACAACTGCTAAGGTACTCAATGCTGAAAAGGTCAATATGATGATCATATACTTGGATGAAGATGCCAAGCTTTGTTAGAGAATGAAGACCACTACAGAAATCAATGCGAGTAGGACTCCTATTGACACATGGGAGAAGATGAAGGAGTAAAGGATCAATTCCTTATGATGAATACTTCTTGGCTTGCAAAGGATGCCTTGAAGAAGCCAAAATAAGATGAATTGGTAAGAAAGTACGATAAGAAGTTTAGCTCTCTATTATTAGAGATTGAAAATATGTCAGATAAGGACAAACTGTTTAACTTTTCATCCGAGTTATAGCCATAGGCCAAATGGAGTCGTAGAGGAAAAATGTGAAGGATGTGGTAGGTGTAATTGCAGCTACTAATGCCTTGGTGAATTTTCAATTGACAAAGGAAACTAAGGCGACTTTTCTTCTTCTTCTTCAAGGACAAATGCCTAGCCCATTAAGAGAAGAGTGAGGGGAAAAGAAGAAAGAATCTAAGAAATGAGATTTCAAAGGGAAAGACAAGAAAAACGGTGGCTTCAAGAGAATGGAGACATCCTCTAAGAAGGGAAAACTTGCTTATTATCTATACAATGGTGCACATTTTGTGAGAGAATGTCTAAGTAAGGAGAAGCTAAATGTCTTGATTATAGAAGAAGAGGAAGAAGATTCATACGTGGTAATGAATTTGATCGCTTTATTGAATGTGGTTAAATGTAAATCCAATCCTTGTAACAAGCTAATTATGTTGGAATACAAGTCAATGGGAAGGAGGTAATCACAATGCTGGATATAGGTGCGACACACTCTTTTATGTAGAAAGGATGGTGCATAAGTTGGGGTTTAAGGTGTCAAAGACCTTAATAAAGATGAAAACCCTTATAGGTAAGGCACAAACGATGGTAGGAGTTACTTACAATGTCTTAGTAAGCATATGGATTTGGTGTGCCGGTTTCAAATATATGGTCATACCACTTAAAGATTTCAAGATGATACTAAAGATTGATTTCTTGAAGGTAGCAAAGGCTATGTTGTATCCAAGTTTGGAAGGTATGAAGATCACGCATGAAAAAAAATTCCTTCTATATTAATTGTTTTAGATTCGGTGGTGGAACGATGGATGATATAACAATGGTAGCACATATGTTGGCCATGAGTATTGAGAAAGGGTTAAAGAAAGGAATAGAGATCTATCTCGCTACCATATGGGAGATTGATGACAACCATATAGTGGAAGTCCCCAATGTAGCTGCAAATTTCTTGAGGGAGTTTCAAGATGTGATACTAGAAAAGTTGCCTAGGACTCTTCCCCCTCATCAAGAGATCAGTTATAAGATAAAGTTGGCTTGTAGATTTGTCCTACCTGCACGCATCCCATATAAGATGTCCCTGTTAGAGTTGAAGGAGCTTCAAAAATAACTTAGTGAATTGTTGGAAGGTTCATCCAACCTTCCAAAGCCCCATACTGTGCCTTGGTGCTATTTCAGAAGAAGTAAGATGGAATACTTCGGATGTGCGTAGATTACCGAGCCTTGAATAAGGTAACAATAAAAAGCAAGTATCTTGTTCCTTTAGTTTAAGATTTGATGGACAAATTATTGAGGGTTATGGTTTTCCTGAAGCTGGATCTTCAGAGTGAGCATTGGCAAGTGTGGATAGTTGAGGGCAATGAGCAAAAGACAATATATGTGACTTGGTATAGATCATACAAATTCTTAGTCATGTTGTTTAGATTGACTAATGCCCATGTAACAATTTGTAACCTAATAAATGTGTTTTATGACTTCTTTGATGAGTTTATTATGGTTCATCTCGACGACATTATGATACGCATCATAAATATGAAAGAACATGTGGAGCACTCAAGGAAAGAGTTACGTGAAGATGGAGAAGTGTGAGTTTGCACAGTCAAAGATTAGATTCTTGGGTCACTTGCTGAGCAAAGGTTACGTTAGGATGGATCCAAAGAAAGTAAAAGTGATAATTGAGTGACAGATTCCCACAATAGTATAAGACTTGTGGAGTTTTCTCAAACTAGCTAATTACTATAGGCAGTTTATATTAGGATACTCAAAGAAAGTGACACTATTTATGGACTTGCTAAAGAAAAATCAAGAATGGTATTAGTAAGATACGTGTCAGGAGGCATTTGAGATACTTAAAGCTGCTATCTCAATCGAACCAGTGTTAAAACTGCATGAGTTTATTCTTCCATTTGAGGTACATATGAATACATTGAACAAAGCTATTAGTGGAGTCCTAGTATAAAATGTCATCCATTAGCATTTGAGAGCTGAAAGCTCAACAGTAAGAAGCAATAACATTCGATATATGAGAAGCAGATGCTTGCACTAGTACATTGTCTTAAGACATGATGAGTATATTTGTTGAGAATCAGGTTCGTTGTTCGTACAAACAATGTTGCCAACACATTTTTAAGACCCAAAGAAGTTGTCCACAAAGCAAGCCCAATAGTAGAAGTTTCTTGCTAAATTTCACTTCGTATAGGAATATAAATTGGGGAGGCATAATAATGTGGCAGATGCTTTAAGTTAGAAGGAGGGGTTCATTACCTTGTATACCATTGTTAGGGTAGAGCCTTGAAATAAATCAAAGCTATAGCTTCATTAGACAGCATATATTGTAAATCAATCTCGCAAGTCAAGAAAGGTGTTATTCGTAGGTTTTGGCTCAATGATGATGGGCTATTGATGGCTAAGAGTAGTTAAGTTTACATGCCTAGTTTTGGTGGCTTACCAAGACAACTATTAAAAGAGATGCATGATTCACAGTGGTCTGGTGACCCTGGAGTTTAGACAGTGATGACACTCCTAACTAATTCCTACTAATGGTTGAAGATGGAGAATGATATAGAGTTGTATGTAAAGACATGCCTTGTATGTCAATTGGATAAGCTGGAGAGGAAGAAGGAAACTAGTTTGCTACAATCTTTATCCATTCTCAAAAGATTGTAGATGTCAGTTTTGATGTAATTTATTAGTGGATTTCTAAAGATGGACAACATGGTGACAATTATGGTGAATGTAGACCGATTCTCTAAATATGCAATCTTTATGCTAGCACTAGCATCTTATCCTTTAGACATTGCAGCAGAGTTGTTTTATAACAACGTGGTGAAATACTTTGGAGTCCTTGTGGACATTGAGAGTGAGCGAGAAGTCAGATTTATCGGCCAATTTTAGACATTCTTTTTTAACATGATAGGTTATGATTTGAAATTTTCAACGACAAATCACCCATAGACAAATGGCCAAACTGAAAATTAATTTAAATAAGGAATTTTAAGTCAATAAGAGCAATTTAGATGACTCAAAATTAATTCACATTACAACCAACTAAAAGTTTACCCATAGTATATGACCCAAGTGGGAGTAATCAGAAAGTTCATTAATCTATTTGTGATGAACCTAGTTTGTGACTCAGTAATTAAGGATTTATTCCCCAATTTTGTTTTGAAATAGAAGAAGGAAATTCATATGATTACCCCACAAGAAGATAATGAGCCAACGAATGTACATGAGGTTTTTAATGGCTTTACCAAAGAAAAATAGATGAAAGTAATGAAAGAAAAAATGACTTCTTTAAGCTCAAATCAAGTATAGGACTTAGTGGATCACCATAATGGGCACAAAACTATTATGAACAAATAGGTTCTCAAAATAAAACAAAATGTTTATGGTAGTATCAAAAGATACAAAGCATGCCTCGTGGATAAAGGATATACATAACAAAAGGGAATCAATAATGACAAAGCTTTTTCACTTATTGTGATGTTTGCTTCTATTCATCTAAACTTGGCTATAATAGCCAATTTAGATCTTGAATTACATCAAATGGATGTAAAGATTGCTTTTTTTTAAATGGAGAGTTAGAAGAAATCTATATGGAACAACCAATAGATTTTAAAAAGATAAGCCAAGAACATAAAGTGTGTTGGTTATAAAAATTAATTTATAGTTTGAAGCAGTCTTCATGGTAGTGTTATATACATTTTCATAAAGTAATCATTTCATATGATTTTCATCTACTTGATAAGGATCACTATGTATATATTCAGAGATCCAAATATAAATTTTCAATGTTATCTTTATATGCTAATGAAATTTTAATTGTTTGTAATGATTGTTAGTTTGTCAATAAAATAAAAGAACTGCTGCCATTTAGATTTGAGATGAAAAACAAGGGTAAAAATGCATACATTTTTGGAATTAAGATTTCCAAAGATTGTTCAAAAACATTATTATCACTTTCTCAAGCGACTTATATTTAAAAGATTTTAGAACGATTCTGTATGTAAGATTGCAAACTAATAGATAATCTTATTCATAAAGGTAAAGGTCTCAACAAGAAGTTTTACCTATCTATGTAATAAGAAAGGGAACAAATGAAGAAAATATACCTATTCTAGTATAGTCGGAAGTCTCATGTATGCATTGATGTGTACAAAACCATATATTGATTATGTTGTTTTAGAATGGTGAGCATATATGTGTCAAATCTATTACAAGCACATTGGAAAGCAATAAAAAGATTATTAAGGTATTTACAAGGTGTAGCGACTGTGCACTATGCTATTAAGTCAATAACCTATGCATACAATTATATGCAAACGTAGAATGGGAAGAAGATTTATACAATAAAAAAATCTACCTTTGGATTTGTTTTCTTACTCAATAATGGAGCAATATCATGGAAGAGTGAAAAAATAATATTGTGTTTCATTATCTATAATAGAAGCTAAATCTGTAACATTTTCAGTAGTTATAAATGAAGCTGTATGGCTTCGATGATTCTTGGCTCATCTAGGAGTAACTAAAAGCGAAATTGAACTAGTGACTATCAACTGTGATAGTTAAGTAGCAATCACTTATGCAAAAGATCCTATATTTCATTGTAAAAGCAAGCATATAGATACCATGTATAATTACATGAAAGGTATAGTTACAAAAGAGTGAACATGAAGTATATAGTTACGTAAGATATAGTGGCACACCTAATTCCAGAGATGTGTACATTGGGCATGTGAAGTCACTAAGCTTACATAGATATTGAAATGTAATAGGATACATTTCTCTTTATATGTTAATTTGTTGTAATATTATATTTAAATGAGAATATTTGATGGAGATTGTTTATTTTGTGTAAATATATGTACATAGACACAAACACAGACATAGACACAGACACAGACACACACACACATAAAAATAGAGAGAGAGAGAGATACAAATCAAGAGCATATAAGACAAATCAAAGATTGGATTTCTCATATAGGCAATCACCTCTAGTGATTTGTGATGACTAAAGATGAGGAAGGATTAAGTTTATTATCTAGGTGATAATTAGAAAGAAAAAACTTAAACCATAAATGTTGTCTTAAATTGTAAGCAAGGTGGTACAGAGTTATCAAATTATCATTATATTTATCTTAAGTTGCCAAATGAAAGTTCTGAAAAATTTTGCTTTGGAGTATATAAGTGAACTCAAGTTAAGGATTCAATATGTTTGAACTAACTTCTGTACAATATTTTATAAATAAAAGACATTCATATAGAGATAATATAAGTCAATATTGTAACACTTGACTCATAGAATATGTTCATATACAATCATAAAAGGGAATAATGTAAGTTACAAGATCTCAGCTTATATTATGTGAGACCCTTGAGGTTAAGATGCCTCATTAAATACCTTAAGACTCTTGTCTAATTCTTAAGAATTAAATTTAAGATTTGTTATTTTAGAATGTTACTAGGAGATCATGTATGATGCAATCTTACGGAGCGATTATAGGAAAACAAATTAAATTTAATTTGAAAGAATTCAGAATAGAGTAAGTTAATTTTATTTCAAGACTTACATCAAACATATTCAAAGGTGCCCACTGTATCTTAGAAAGATAATTAAATACAATCATGATATAATGAAACAAATGAGATAAAAAAGAAATTTGATTGTGAGATATGACCTAGAGTACAACATATAATATCTATTCACGAGTATATTGGTCCTAAGATTGATTCATTAATTGAGATGTCACGTACTCCTAACAGATGTATGATAATGAGCTTTTGTTGTATACTGGTCGCATGTGTAATTGGATTTGTATGAGAATTGTAGAATTTCGATCAATTAAACTCATTTATGTGTGAATGAGAGATAACAGTTACTAAAACCCCCTTGAGTGAGTTTAGTGTTATTGGTTAATAGCTGCTAAAGAGGTAGTTGAATGTTAAAGTTTCAATATAAAAGATAATTATTGGAATCTGAATGTATATTAGTTTTCATTTCTGCAGATCATTTGAAGATGTCTTTTGATTAGAAAACAATTATATAAGTCCTTTAACTGATGAATTCAATATAATATTGAAGAAAATAATATTATGTATGATTATGCGTATATCGTAATTTGATCCTTTTATAATATATGTGATTATTATTAATTTATGTGATTATCCTTTACTATGTGTAATTATATTCTTACAAGAATTATGTGCAAGTGTCCAATAATTACAATGCTAGACGAGAACTTTTAAATCATAAGCCAAAACAACCACAGGCACACAAAAAAGGGAATTGAGAGTTAGTGCCAATCAAGACTTATGGCGAGTTTATGTGATGATTTCTCACAATTACTTAACGAAGGACATAGAAAGCATTAAGGTATTGCTTGGTAACCAGTAGTAAAGAGTTAGGAATACAAATGCAACTTTTATTTCTTAACTTTTAGTTGTTTGGTTATCGATAATACATAAAATAGCTAATGCCTAAACATGAATGGATTCTAAACAATCATAGACTTTTATTCCTAAGGGGAGTGTAGGTATAAGTTGAAATTAAATATCGGAAGTAAGAGATAAGAAATATTTTAGAACATTATCAAGTTATCATTAAAATATTATTAAGATATTGTTAAGACAGAATTAAGTTCAGCGTTGAGTCTTATGTTTGTGACTGTAATTCTTAAATGGAAACCATGTAACATTTATTGCTAAAATGGAGGTACTCAGAGGAAATCTGGAGTTAGATACAAGCAATTCTTGATGTAAACCTTACTACACAAAGATGAGAAGACTTGATTGAGAGGGTCACAACCTTAAGAATGGTGAACTAAGCAGACTATGAGGCATTTAAGGTTAGCGTAGCTACAGTGGTGTACAACATATGGCAGGAGAGAAATAAAAGGGTATTTAGAAGAGTAACCAAAGAAATGGAACAACTATTTCAGAAGATTTTTCTACACTACAGGCCTCACACTAATAGCAAAAGGGGTTGCAGTAAAGCTCTCCCCCAACATAGAAGACGATGGTGACTTAACTAACAAGAGAGAATCAATTTGTAATTAACATGACAAATGTTTAACTATCACAAGTTTAGCATGTAAAGTATAGAGTGCCTCTATTTTTTGCTTGAGCACTCTTTGAAACCTGTTATGGTTGTAACCCGAAGGCAATATAATACATTACATTTAAAAAAAATTGATTCTTATTAGAATATTATCATTAAAATAACATATTACAATCTTTTATATTAATTTTTAATAATTATTTTATTTTGTTTCATTGAAGTTTTTACTTTTATCGTAAAAATAATTCATAAATATCAAAAAATTAATAATTTTATAAATTACTGAAATTTTTGATTAATTATTTATAAAATATAAAATATTTTAAGTAATTGTTTATGAAATAAATCATATAATAATTAAATATGAGTAAAAAATTCTTAATAGAATTTTTAATATTTAATACAAAATATTATCGTAACGATTTATTTTGTTTAATAGCATATCAAATACGTATAATCGATAATTTCATTCGATTTTCGCTTTTCATTCTTATTTTTTATTCCGGTTTTTTTACTATTGGTAACCAAATGAGACCTAAAAAGTAGATCAATTTTTGTTTTTAATTTGATAGGAAGAAGGAATCTTGGTTAGATTTTCGCATAATTAAGGCATTACAATTTATAAAATAAAAACTTAACTGGTTTCAGTGAAATCGCGCTTTTTTACGTTGGAAATGAATCAAAATTGTGATTACTGATCATCCGAAGTTAAGGAGACAGTAATTGAGAAAGCGAGATCCGAAAGGTTTTTTTTGAAAAGCTCTTGTAGCCACATCAATAAAAGAAAAAGGCTCATCAACGATCCTCCTGTAATTCTTTCTTAGAGGTTTCACTTTACAGTCGAACCTTTAAACAATTTAACTGTCTCTAAGGATGCAAATCAGTGTTGGTCATTTATAATAATCGTTAATAATTTTGGTACGGTTTTGTATTGATATTTATTCAATTTTGTTAATAATTAGAATTTCTTATATTATCGCCGGATCATTCGATTAATCTCTTCCCTTCTCTTTCAACCCATTTCTCTTCCCTCCTCTTTCAAGTTTTCTTTTTATAAAGTAATTTAACTGGAAATAGTATATTTTAAAGGAATCATTGCCCTTTTACATTCATCATAAATGGAATGAATTCACACGGCAATCAACTTAAATCAAAGGTTGCGCCATAAAGTGCGAAAGTAATTGACGAAGTGACATGAAAGGACTCGGCAACCTAGTGGGGTCCACAAAATAATCATGCAAGCCTCAAATGATGTTTTACTGGTGTAAGGTGTAACATGCTTTGGATGGGCAGCACGTCGTCAAAGAATTGCTATATCCGGCCCACGTCACGTTACGATGTTGTTTGTCAATGGATAGCGTGAGGTCGAAGACAGTTTTTCACTTTTAGGCTTCTTTACGTTACCTGTTTAACCCGACCCAGCCCTTTATCGTCATCATTACATTGGTTTTTCTCTTTTTGTTTCCACGAGTTACGAATTCTTTAGAATGTATTACAGCTCATATTAGGGAATAATACTTTTACCATGCACATGGTTCTTGATGATGTTTGTACAGTTGATAAACCTGCATTGTATAAGAACAAAAGGAGTCTTCTACAGCTCGTGCTGAGACTCTACTCAAGAGATTAGAGATGAGACGGCTTAATTGACAAGAATGATATGGTAAACTAGAAACATCCACTAGAATGTATGTCTATATCTCATTAAATTAACGCAATAATAACATCCACCGACATGACAATTATGTTGGCGATGGTTGTGGTTGTTAACGTAACGTATCTTATGATCATCAAACTTTTAAAGAAGATGAGTTGGTTGATTGGAGCATTCACTACCAACCATTAGGACTAGGAATATAAGTTGTCAATGAGAGGTATAAAACGTACACGTTCTGTCTTTTGCTCTAGTCGTCTAGGTTCACCTATAAGTGACGTCATTCTACTGACCGTCGTTGACTTCATTACTTTCCTCGTGACCCAGTGATCTTAGGCGTAGGAAAGTCGTGATTAAGATTCATACATTGAGCTGCGGTGCGATCCTCTGTCTATCCTCTCTTTAAGTGAAGATAGAATCTAAAACACAACAAGTTGGTCCTTTTGGAACCAAAATCAAAATCTGGACTTGAAATCGTAATCTTGACAGTATCTGGGGATGGAATAAAATAGTTTAGAGAGGAATACATGCCATTAATGAGATAAATTAATTTTTAACAATTAAAGGAATATATGAATTAAACACGTCATGCTAAATAGCTTTTTGGTGTAAGCTTTATTATGAAGGTTTAATTTGAAGAAAATACGAGTTGTGACGTAATCATGATAGAAGCTGAGGAAGAAGGTATATAAGACTAAGTGGAGGTTGATTTAGGGTGTGATGTAGTGGCTTTGTTTAAGTTTTCGTTCTTTCATTGGTGAAGGAGAAGTTGACATATCAAAGTTGCTCTAATTAAGCTGTAATACTGTGTAATTTTGAAGAAGAAAAATATGTTTCTTTTTACATTTTCTCATATAATACATGCAAAATACAAAAAAGAAGAAGAATAGTAATTATCTTAAATAAAAAGAAAGAAAGAAAGTTAATAATATTTCTTAATATATAAAGTGTTATTATAAGAATAGATTGATATTTCTTAACATGTGATGCATTGTACAAAAATGTTATCTAGTATCAAATAAAAATAAAATGAGTTATACAATGCTAATCAAATAAAAATAAAATGAATTATACAATGCTAAGTATTTGCATTTAAATATACTGCAACTGATGTGATGTTTAGATCCCCTGAGAGCATTATCTGTGTTCTTGTTAATGATATTATTGGTCTAATAAAGGACCTTGTGCAGGACAACAATGCTAAGACCGATTATAAAGTATGATTTGAAAATGACCTATCGTAGAGATCAAATTGTAAATTCCTTTTTTGGCATTATGATGTTTATTCAATGTGATTTTCTTTCATTCTCTCTTTGATGAAAAGTGCATCTTGTTTCTTCTAGAAATCTATTCGTATTCAATAAAGAATCAAATTTTCTTAAATATCACTTCTATACATATATGATATTGATGTCTGAAACATGCAATTTCCCAATCATAGCTGAAACCTTGCTTGACCACCTATTTATAGAAACTTGTGCTGACTTTCTGCAGTTGCAAATATGATTCAACATATTTATTATTATGCACTTGTTTGATGATTGCTCTACTTTATATGTACAAAAAAAAATATCTTTAGAAAACAATCTTCAAGTTTTCGTTATGTACTTTAAAAAGAACTAAAAAGTTTGATGTCCACCTAGTAGGTTTTAGTCATTACCCTATATTTGTTGCAAACTTAAGTTCCACTCAATTTTTGAGGATGTTGATCTTGGAACTTCTATCTTGGTATTGCTTAGCAGGGCTCAGAAAAAGATATTAGCAGCTACTACATGAGAGAATAGGCAGCTCTAGAAGACAAACTGAGAGAGATTGAGGTTCTAATTCAAAGACTTCCTATTCTTAACAATTAACATGATTTTACAGGTATTAAACAGTAGCGTATTCCTTGTTCTGCTTTGTATTTTTGATAGGTTTTTACCTCTTACTTTCGTAAGTAAATGACAGGAACAACTAGAAAAGAAAAAGGCAAAATATGGGGAGAAAACTAAGAACAATATAGCCTTAATGGATAAAGAAGCTAAAGAAAATATGGAATTAGTTAAATCTGGACCAGAGAAGAAGTTCTAAAGGCAGAGGAAATAACTGCAAAATTTTAAGCAATTGGATAAATTCTAAAGAAATGGATTGGCTGCTTCTGATGATGCAAACCTAGCCTTAAAATAAGTAAATAGATTTATTTTTTTCGTTGTCTGTAACTCTCTCCTTTCATGCTTTTCATCTTGTTTATGTTTACTTAGTCACTAGAGAAGCAAATTTTCATTAAAGAATGATAATGTGTTGTGTGTATGTATAGAAATGCACAATATTTCATCTGTGAGAAATGTTTGAAGTCATTCTGATTTGTATGAAACCTTGGTAGAGACTTATTGGGAATATTTGGATGACCTCTTGTTTAATAATGATATAACCAAATCTCTCTTGTATCAATTTACTGGAAAGCTTGGAGATCTTAAACAGATAGTGACAAATTTCCATAATATGATTCTTAACTAGTTCCTTCAATTATCAAGTTTTTTAAACATAGCTGTTAAGATATATGTTATGATATCTTATAAATTAAATTTGAGCATTATTTGTAATTAGAAATAGTTGGATATATTTGGAAGTTTACCTTGGATGAGACTCTTAAAGGTAAAATTACATGAAAGGTAAAATCTAAGTAGAGATAGGATTTATTCTTTGGGATAAAATCACCATATCTTAATAAAGATAATGTGCATATTTTTTGGTGATTTTGTAGCTGTCTTTGGAAGCCTATTTTGGTGATAATGGTTCTCTAAGGTAGTTGAAGTTGTGTAGATGTGATTGACTATTTTACAGATGCATTTTTGCTAGGTTTAACGTGATTATTTGGGCTGAATGTGTGTTGTTTTTGTGAGGAAAAAACTAGCAGAAAATTAACTAAGTTGTGCAGTTGCGTTTCTTTGTTTTTGTGTGAACAATTACATGCTCTATTGAGCTGTTCTTGGCAGCTATGTATATGCACATGTGGATGAATAATTGGACTACTACTCCATCATTTTTGTGAGGGAAAATCAACAATTATTTATGTCAAGTGAGCAGCTATATTTTGTGATCTTTCGGTGATAAAACATATATTCAATTGATTATTTGCGTAGCTATGTTTTCTCCACTGTGTGTGAAATTTTTTTGGACAGTTCTATTATTGTTTTTGAGTGAAAAATAAGTCCAATACATGGGTTTCGTGAGTAGCTGTATGTTGTAACATTTCAGTGATGAAACGTTGCTTTGTTTCATTTCTTCTTAGAGCTATTGTGAGTGGATTGCTTGCTGATTATTTTCAGAGATTGACAATAGATATTGTTCTACTACTTCCCACACTTTTGAGTGATGAAGTTGCAATTTTTAGGGAATTTTTTTCTTATCTCAAATGTCTTTGTTTATGTCCTTATTGTTTAAATGGCTTAAGTTGTTTAATTCTTATCTTTATTGCCAAACATTGTTGTGAAAATCCTTTGTTGAGGTTAGCACAAAATGGTTATGCTATTAGGTGTGATGTACTTTCACAGGTTGTGAGGAGGAGGGATAGTGCTAAGGGTTGGGTGATTAGACTCTTAAACGCCTTGAGTAAAACTATTGTTATTTCTTCGTGAAAGTTATTAAAATGGGTGAAGGCCTCGTAAATATAGGCAAGGTATGCCAAACTGCGTTACCAAATCTTTGGTGTTGATTTGTTTATTTTAAGTTTAATTTTTCTATTTTGGCTTATGCTAGAAAATTTACAGTTGCTGACATAATTGCTTTATATCAAGTAATCACAGATACAGTTCAAAGCAACTATGGCTGAACCATAATTTTTGCAAAACTACATCCATTCAGATTTTCAACTGGTATCAAAGCTTGGGTTACCGAATTAGAACTTGGTACTTCAAGTTAGTGAAGATCTGTGTTTCACAATTATAACCATAAGAGAAAGAGCATTAATCACCAGGCCGTCGTTGTTAGATGATTCCAATTATTCTGCATGGAAATCACGGATGATAATATTCATTCAAGTGAAAAAAAACAAAAGTATGGAATTCGGTTTTAAATAACTGGACACATCCAATGATGATAGATCAAAAGAATAAAGCGGTACTTAAAGATTCGTGTGAATGGACAAGTACTGAAAAAGAGGAAGCACTTGATAACTCTCTAACAATACATGCAATTTTTAGTACCTTTGATGATGGACAGTTCAGTATGATATCTACCTATAAATTAGCAAAAAAAGCGTGGGACACTCTACAAATAATATATGAGGGATCAAAATCTGTAATAGCTTCGAAACTTCAGATGTTGTCCGCTAGATTTGAAAAATTCAAGATGGATGAAAGCGATGCTATTGGAGACTCCCATGAGAGATTGCATGACATTGTCAATCAAACATATCAAATTGGCAAAAAAAAATCAAATATAAACTTGTAAAGAAGACATTGAGATCACTGGCTTCTAGATTTATACCTAACATTATAGTCATTGAAGAAGCCCATGATATCAATGAATTATCTTTGGATAAGATAATTGAGATGCTTACCAACTTTAAGATAAATTTGTTAAGAGATAAACACGAGAAGAACAAAAAATTCGCATTGCAAGTTGAGGTTGGAAAAAGCTGTGAATGATTCAAGAGACGACTTCGATGAGAATGATGATATGGTGTCGTTAAAAAGAAATTTCAGAAAGTTGTTAAAGAAGGTGAATAAAGATAGACTTAAGTTAAGAGAGAAGGGTGGGAGTTCATTCAACAATAACTTTAAACAACAAGCAAAAGCAAAGAAGATACAATATTATGAGTGTCAAGGTTTCGGACATATGCAAGCAGAACGTGCTAACACTCTTACACCAATGCTTGGAGTGAAAACAAATATTAAAGTGAGTGCAGCAGCGAAGAAGAAATTGTGAGTAATCAAGCTATGTTGATTGCTTTCAACAGCAAAATTCCAATTGCTTCCTTAGCAGTAGTCAGTGAAGAAAATGGCAACGAAAATTTTCGTTTTTAAACTCAAATTTAGATTGTGATAGCAATGAAAATGACTCAGAATTTAAAAAGAAAGACATCTACAAGGTCTATGAATTAATGTATGCCAAATGGGTGAAAACGTGTAAGCAAAACGAGAAGCTAAAGAAGGAGAATTCAACCATGAAGGATGTAATTCAAGATTTAAAGAGAAAGTTGTTATCAACAATAGATGAAATTGATGAAACAAAGTTAAAGATGGTCAATACCAAAAAAGGAATAAGAATGTTGAATGGTGGGATTGAGAAGCTAGATCAAATACTGGAAATTGGTAAAAAGAAAAGGTGTAACATCTCATTACCTTTGGGAGGTGAGAATAGTAAATATGAGTATATTGGGAAATGCGCTTTTTATATGTTGAAAATTGATTTGGGGAGTGTATAAATTGATTCATAATTTTTGGAGAAATTTCTGGAAATTGTTGGGTATTTTTGAACTAGGAAAATTTGCCAAGTGACAAAACAATTGTTAAACGGTAATAGAAATTAGTGTCCAATGGCAATGGAAATTTTGATAAATGACTTTAGGATTTATTGAAAAGCGTCATTGAAAATTGGGGAACAATTGGAGTAGGAATTGAAATTGATGGGGACTAGTTAAATGAAAGAACCAATCAAATGCTTTAGGAATGGACATGTGGCAAGTAACAAATATCACTTGCCAAACAATGCCTTAAGTCCACTGTGATTGATGTTGTATAGGATGAGTAAGAAACTATGAGTTATGTTACACATGTTTTAAAGATGAATTGGTTGTCAAATGGATGTTTTAATGAGAATTGGAAGTTGATGAGTATAGAAATGCATCTATAACCTGTTTGTGTTAATGGTTGAGTGTAGAAATGAGTTGAAATGGAGTTGAGAATGAGTAGTAGATGGAGTAGAAAAGGATGATTTTTGTACAAATATGTTAGGTGTAAAAATTTGGAAAAACTTGAAGACGATGGCTTGGAAAATGTTCACTTTGTATGCTTCAGTGTTTTAGCCATAACTTCTTCTAGAGTTGTTCAATTGAGATGATTCTTATTTTTATTAAACTAGAGACATATGGATACATTTCTTATGAAGACATCAAATTTAAATTCGGTCTTTAAGAGTCTCAAAATTTGATATGAAATTAGGAACTGGGTGCAGCAAAATTTGTGGATGAATGTAAATGTTGTGTGTTTTGTTATACCTTGGGTGTTTATGTTCAAGTGGGAAAATATGAAATGTGTATGGATGATGTTGAGTTAAAATTGGGTATAGTTGAAGAAGTTATCCATTTGAGATGGTGAATCAAAAGAGTTGAGAATTGGGAGTGAATGAAATACAATTGGTGTTTGAATGGTTTTGAGTGATATGAAATATAATTGGTTTTTGAATGGTTTTGAGTGATCTTTTGAATTAATTGTGTGGAAATTAATGTTTGGAAAATGAAAATAGAGAGAGAAGAAAAAAAATTTGGCTTGGTGAAGAAGATGAAGATTTACGTGCTAGAGAGAGAAGAAAAGTCGTAGTTGCATATATGGGTTATGAACTAGAGTATTTCATTGAACAGCCCTAAGTCTTTTGGATATAACTTTTTCATCCGAACTCTAAATGAATTGAAACTTCGATCAATGGATTACTAAGACATTTTTATTTCTCTCAATAAAAATTTAGAGCTATCTGAATTAAATTGAAAGTGATTGATAGGATGAAATTGTGGAAGTCTGCTGGAATGTTATGAATTGGAAAATTTTCATGAATATGCTTCGGTATTCTGATTATAACTTGATCTGTAGATTTACAAATAAGTTGATTATTAGTTAAGATTAAACTAGAAACATAATTATACAACTTTATTGAAGAAGTATAATTTTAATTCTGTCTCTAAGACTTTCAAATTTGGCATGAAACTGCATCTTAGCTTAGGCTGTAGCATTACCAGGGACAGAAATCATGTCCTGTGGTTATTGAATAAAATGTATTGATGTAGGCTGAATTAAACTGAGGTGTCTTCACCAAAGTTGTATATTTTTCCCTTAGCTTTAAATTGGTATAAATGTTGTAATTTTTGGATATCTGAGCTGAAAAATATGGGTTGTAAAATTCGAGGATATGATCATGTACTAGCCAAATGTTCAAATATACACAGTCTGGGATATTGTGAGCATAAGTCATAGAATACTGAACCAAATTGAATGATTTTGGTGTCAATAGAAACATAAGACATATAGGAATACTTTTCTAGAAGAGGATATGACCAAATTACAACATTTTTACTTTCTAATTGAACGTGAACAGTAGACCCGAAAGTGTGACTTGGAAAAATCTGAAGTGAGTCAATGAGAAAGGAATAGAGATTTTAATGGTTTTAGTGAGGCATAACCTAAGTATAAATTGTACTTAGATGAATTTTGATATGAGAATGACTTTGTGATAAAATTGATGGATAAATACCTGGGATTGTCATGAACATGCATTATACATATTTCATTTCATACATGTGCATTATTAAACACTTATGAATGTACAAATTGTGATATATATGTATGGTGTTTGATATAGAGGAGCAACTGGAATGTCAACCTCCAGACGCTAGAACTTCCAGGCATTAGCTTCAGGAGCAACTTGTGAGTTTCCTAGACGGTCTCACTTAATTACTTGTTTGCTTAATTTTTGTTTTGAAATGATTGAATGAATGTAGCTTGATTGTTGATTCCGGACAGAAGGTCCGATGACTATGAAATGTGGAATCTATACTGAAGTGCTTCTTGAATGTTAATGTGAAGAACTAAATGTGTCATGACATGATTGATTGAAAATGTGAGATGCATTCCGTATACGATTGCATGATCAGATAATGACAGTTGTGACCAGAGTAGCCACTGATCAGAGCTTAAAGCTCAATGTGTGCAAAGAGCCTCAAGCTTAGACAGTGATTAAGAGCCTAAGGCTCACTCTGTATAATGAGCCCTGTATCCTCATCGGATAAGGGACAGTTAGTAATGAACCCAGTATCTAAAATGGATACGGGACAGTTCAGGCATTCGGTCACAACAACATAACAATTAGAAAAGTGTCTCATAAGCATTCCATATGCATTTTGATAATTATGTTTGATTGATTAAAATGCAAAAATTTGCCTATGCTTAAGTGAAAATGTGATATTGATGTAAAGTGCAATTTTGTGAAATATTTGTTATGTGAAATGATGGGTTGCATGAATTGAGTGAACGATCAATGATGGTTACCTCACTGAGTTCGTAAAACTCACCAAAATTGCAACGTTGTCTTTTTAGGAGTGAGAGACTCTAGCTATTGAGAGGCTTTACCAGCTGTCTAGATTGTGATTTGGCAAGAGAATTCATGGTTCAAAGGTCAGTTAGCTAGGATTTTTGGACAGATTAGATGGACTTTGTATATGTTCCTCTTTCATGTAGCACTTTTGTACTAGGTTTTGATGATGTACATATAGTAAGTGTTTAAAGATACAATGTAGACTTTCAGTTTTGTGAAGTGAAATAAGGAAAAAGTTGGTTTTAAAATATTATAATTTTCTTATGATGCTTTATAAGTGAATAATGATATGATGCCATATGAAGTGAATGTAGTGATCAAACGTAGCTTTCCCTTATCATAGGAAATGTACCCGAATGACCTTCGGACGTCCCAGTTTGTACCCTGCGATAAGGGGCACTACAATTTATCTTACCACTTCACATTTGTAGTGATCAAACGTAGCTCTCCCTTATCATAGGAAATGTACCAGAATGACCTTCGGACATCCCAGTTTGTACCCTGCGATAAGGGGCACTACAATTTATCTTACCATTTCACATTTTTCCTATTCCAAATGTACATATTAATTCCTTACTCTCCCAATTAATAATAATTAGTTACAAATTACTAATCGGAATCTAATCAAACCAAAATTTAAGATATAACAATTCGCAATTGACATAATATAACAATTCACAATTCACACAATGTCTATTTTAAATCTTTCATACCCTGGAATATGCCAATTGAGTGCATAACTATTTTTCCAATGTGTACCAAATTATAATTCATGTGTGTATGCTATTACTCATTTACAATGGTCCAGACTTCTAACCCTTAGTATGTTCCAGAAACCTGATATTATAGGATACGAGATAGTATAATTGGGTTAATACGCATTTGGTCAGAAGAAAACAAAATGAGAATGGAAACATATGTGCATTTGTATATACATTCCTATATGTATCAAATGATTGAATTGAAATGAATTATTGACTTATTTTGAAATATTGAATTACAGTTGAAGTTAATGGAGGATGTGTTATGATATGTAATGCTAACTTACATGATTTGCTTGTGGAAGTATGATAAACTTTGATATACTTATTTTGTGATCTGAATTGAGTGAATACATCGATGATGGTTCACTCGCTAGTTCGCAAACTTATAAAAATTGCAAAGTTGTTTTTCAAGTTCAAGGGAGTTTTAGCTACTAAGGTGATATAGTAGAAGTCTAGTACTTGCGTTTTGGGGACAAGAATGGCTCAAAGGTCTGATCAGCTAAATCTGAGGAGTCTAGTTAGATTTTTCATGTTATATATTTGGTACTAAGATTGAACTATAAAAAATGTTGTGTAATGTATATGTTGATTCTAAATTATAATGAAATACGTGAATTTTATGTTTGTAAATGAAATGGGAAGAAATGAGCATTTAGAATGCTTATGATATGTTTGATGCCTTTAATGAGTTAGTTTGATTATCGTAATATACCATTTTCATAGAGTATATTCTTGAATATTCTCTGGTATGTTCGGGCTTATGCTGTATGGGGGTGGTATATTACAATATTGAAACCCATTCTTATGAGAACATTCGATAATAAAAGCAAGCCATTTAATAGTTTCCACATGAAGAATGAAAATTTTAAAGGAATTTGTTTACGCCAGATGAAATGTAAATCAGAGTGTTTTCTGTCTGACCTTCTTATGAAATGATAAGCAGAGGATATTGAGAAATTTTCGGACACATTTAATGACCATATCCTCAACTCATGCTCATCATCTAATCTGAAAGAGAGTGAAAGACTTTTGGCTATGATGTGTCGGGTAGTTCAGCTATAATATCAAAATTCCACTGTCCTTTGTATTTAATACCTTATTAAAAAGTAGATTTTTCAGATTATCATCGAAATAGTCTATAAGAATGCCATAGTTAGGCTAGTTAGAGAACCAAAAAGAGCATTCTCCATTGCAGATTTAATTTGAGTGGCTTGACGACATTTGTCTTCAATTGCTTTTATTCTTTTCCAATGGAAGCTAACATATATTCCCTTTTTTTAAAGCTGATTACTCTAGACTAAAATCCATTTCGAGGCTCATATTTCCACCAAAATTTGCTACTAAATGCTATGATCATACTCTTAAGAGATAAAAAAACCGAGGCCATTTTCTTCTTTTGGTTTGGCAACATTTTCCCAACTTTGCTAATGATGCCAAGCTTGTCCATCATTTTCACCCCAAAGGAAATTTGACATTTTGTGCTCTATTTGATGAAATATAGATTTTGGAGGTGAAAAGGTGCCAAAACAATACAGAGGAAGAGTGGACAATATATGTTTGATTAATGTAATTCTTCCTCCCGATGAGAGTAAGTTTCTTTTCCAAACAACCAATTTTTCTTCAAATTTTTTGTAACATATACTGGAAATATGAAGCTTTTATACGACCTTTGAACAACATTTTCTAAGATATATAAAAGGTGAAATGCCCCTTTTGATTCTTATGGTGGAGGAAGTATTGAATTCTTGTACTATGCCCATTTTTCTTGAAGCTA
Source organism: Erythroxylum suave (assembly GCA_027563595.1). Taxonomy (NCBI): domain Eukaryota; kingdom Viridiplantae; phylum Streptophyta; class Magnoliopsida; order Malpighiales; family Erythroxylaceae; genus Erythroxylum; species Erythroxylum suave. Next base: position 14,752,624 of record JAOSBN010000179.1, on the reverse strand, counting down.
TGAAGAAACTCTTATCTTTATTAAACTTTTGAGATGATGTTTTCTCTTAATCTATGAGAAAATTACTCAGGTTCTTGATTGATCTTTTTGAGCCTTTTGTGAAAATTATAATATCATTTGTAGGTGTTATTATTGGGCTACCTTTCAGGTGAGCATAAATATGCAAAGTTTTCCTTGCTGCCATATCATTAAGACCATGTGAAAGAACTTCCGAAGCCAAAATGAATAAATAAGTGGAAAGTGGGTCCCTTTGTTTAATCCCACACAGTGCCTGGAAAAAGTCAAATGACTTACCGTTTACTATGATTGAAATCCAAGAATTTTTTTTAAAATTTTCAACTCGAAAGAAATAAAGTGATGATGAAAACCAAAACATCTTAATATTTTGGAATGTAAGAAACCCGATCAAAAACTTTTATCATATCAAGTTTTAGGATCACATTATTGCCTCTAGTCTTCTGGTCAATGGATTGAATCATTTATTAGGCCAATAGAGTATTGTCTGTTATATCTCTTTTGGAAACAAACGCGCTTTGCTCCATGGAAATCAACTTAGGAAGAACTTTTTTCAAATGTTCAACAAGTACCTTTGCAATAACCTTATTAGCAAAATTAAATGAGTCGATAGGTCTAAAATCAAAAAAAGTGGACGGTTTTGGTTCTTCGACAATAAATATATCAATGTGCTTGCCATATATTTTGGAATTGGAACTCCTATAAGAAATTCTTGGATAGCTTTAGTCACATCCTGAGTTATGATATTCCAGTAGTGTTGATAAAAGATCCCCAAGAAACCATCACATCCACGAGCACTATCAAATTCTACGTCAAATACGACCAATTTCATCTCCCAGATGTCAGCTGGTTTCAAAAAATTCTGATTTCCCTCATGAGAGATTTCCAATGGGATCATATCAAGTAGTTTCTGTATTGCATTATTATTAATATCTCATTCAGGTTTTAGGAGGCAAGTGAAATAATGAACTACTTTTGCATCGATTTGTTCTTGGTCATCAATCCATTCTTATTTATTTTTGATCTGTGATATATGAATTTTACTGTAGTGTGCTTTCATATAAGCATGAAAGAACTTCGTGTTGTTATCACCCTCTTTAAGCCATTTGATCCCAGATTTCTGCTTCTAAAAAATTTCTTCATCTGTGAGGGATTTAAGTAATTTAGCATAGGCTTCCTTTAGTGTTATTTCCCCTTGATTTGCTGAACATGCTTCAAAATCATCTTTAAAGTTTTTAAAATCTGCCTCTACCTTGTTGGAGTTTTTGAAGATATTGCTAAATTTTTTCGCATTCCATACGTATAGGTGTTTTTTTTAATCTTTTTAATTTAGACAAAATACTATACATACTATAACTATCAATAGGCTCCTCCTAACTTACATTAACAACATTCATAAAATATTTTCTTGTTATCCACATTTTTTGGAAGCAAAATGCACCAAAGCCATTCCCATTGTCCTGAGTTTTAATACCAAAAGATAAAGTATTGTGATCAGAGGTACCATAACTAAGGATGCTGATTTCCGAAGCTTGAAAGTTTGAGTGCCATTTTGTGTTACAAAGAATAAGGTCAATCTTTTTCCAAACTCTTCCATGTTGTCCCATTCCGGTCCAAGTAAAGGTTCCCCTAATATTGGAATTTTGTGAAGATTGACTTTAAAGATGAAATTACCAAAATCATTGATTAAGCCCTGTTGAGGGTTGGACATAACTTTATATTTATCCAGTCTTACAATTGTATAGAAATATCTGCTTAAACTCTAAGGGTTATCTTTGTAAGATTCAACTAGTCGTTTAAGCTCATGCCATAAAATGTGACGACTTGTTCTTTCATACATATATTGATCATGATGCTCAACAATATTCACAATAAAAGAATCTTTCCATAAAAGCCAAATCTTTCCATATGTATTATAACTACAAACATTAAAACCAATGAAAGTCATAAAATCATTAATTTTATTATTTGAATCCATTGGCTCTAGCAAAGCGACAAAAGAAATTATATGAAGATTTATAAGTTTTTTAACCTAAGTTTGGCAGCAACATTAACTATACCTCTAAAATTCCAAGTCATTAGTTGTAATATTACCTGTTGAAGAGGATGGAGTTTAAAAGTGAGTTGTTACTCTTTTTTGTAGATCAAAATAGTTTTTAATTAATAAAGATATTTTATATATTTTAATACTAATGGTAATATCTTTAGAATAATTACTGTACAACAACTTAAGAATGATACATTAATGTAAATTGAATATCATAATTATCTCATCATCTCATCATAATTATCATAATTATGATATTCAATTTACCTTAATGTATTATTCTTAAGTTGTTCCTAGTTATAGTCATTAAAATAGGATATTGATGAAATAGAAAAATTAAGATATGTTATGTTTCTTTCTTATAAAAAAATAATTGATTTTATAAGTTAAAGCATGGAAATAATTAAACAAACCTATAGGTGCTTAAAAGAGAGAAAATTCACTGAATTGTTTCTATTATGATGATTCCAAATAGAATATTACTTATATATCTATGCATTTTTCATAATAATGATTGTATAGTTGATCCTTAGACTTGAGGCTACCAAGTATCGCATATGAAAATTATTGTGTTTTGTTGCTACTCATGATCTATTCTGTATATGGTAGCTAGTAATACTTGAATATAGTATGAACCTCATGGAGATAGTTGAATAAATTAATAAATAATTCGTCACTCTAAAGTAATTAGAGAGAATATTTCATTGTTCTTAATTAGCATTGATTTTAGGAAATTTTTTACGAGAGTAAATTAACATTTAAAAAATGTTTTAAAATATCAATCATAAATCAATTACTAATTAGTATGAACAAACATGGTCGGATTTAAAAAGAGCAAACATTATAGCTATACTTTTTATCCAATTGGAATATTGGATGATAAAAGGATGAAACTATACATCATAACTATGTATGAAAGGGCTGAGTTAAATCACTTCAACAATTGTAATATTTGTATGGTCATGACATTTGCTAAAAGTTAATCTTGATTTATGATTATAAATTGTTTAATTAGAGAATTAATCATTATCAACATATTAGGAACCTAATTTGTCACATATAAAGAGTAGTTTAAAAGTGAAAAATCAATTTCAATCAAGTTGGACTTAATTATGAGGTTTGAGAAAAATTCATAGATCAAATATAAGATACTTAATTTACTAAAATTAAAATAAATTATAATTAGAGTTTAACTTTAATTATAATTAAAAATTTAATTTTGACCATATCAAATATGAAATAATGGATTTTATTAAAATTAAATTAAATTATAATTACCGTTTAACTTTAATTATAATAAATAAGATTTAATTTTATTAAGAATCTTTTTTTATAAATAGGTAATCAGCATAAGAGAGCTAGCACTTCTGCTTATTTATCTCAAAAGTTGAGTTTTTTTTCCTCTGTTCTGTAGATGCCATTAGAGATTGGATCTTTGAACAACTCATGTTTGATACCTTATGATAAATTTTTCGATAGGAATACAAATAAATTAAAATTTGATTAACTTTTATGGTATATATTTTTTAAGTTATACAATTATTGAGATTTAATTAGAAAATCATAATTTTTTTTATTATGCCCATGATTGGATCATCATTGGTTCCCCAATAATGGTATTATAATCTCTTTTAATTTTTTTTAACTTCATTAAATTACTTGATTGTTATTGATTTGATGAAAATTAAGGCTTAATACTATCTGTTGTTCCCTAATGGCACCTAAGAGGAAGGGTGAATTGGGTGAAATCAAGATTTTGACTTATGTTTAATAATTTTAAGAAAAGTTTCACGAATTATCATAATAGAAAAAATAAAGACAAGTAAATTAAATTACAAAAATAGTAAGGGAAGAGAAATGTAAACCAATTTATAATAGTTTGACAAATAATCTTTGGCCACGTCCACTCCTAGAAGTCATCTTGGATTTCCACTATAGATCTTCTTTTAAGGCAAAGAACGCACTTTGTACAATCTTTTATTTTTGTAAAGAGGAACCTCCTTTTCAATCTTTCTTCAAGGCAAAGAGGAGGCTTAAATTACTTTTGATAACCTCGATACAATGATCTCAAATCCAACAATCAATTTATAACTAAAAAACTCCTTATTTTGATGCTATGATAATCATAAAAGGCTCATTTAGTCAAAATGTGATAATGAAGGCTCAAATGATTGAAAAATACATAGAAATATATGTATAGAACACTTAAAAACTTATTAATGATAAAAATAAAAAATAACTATTTGTAATGTTTGGGGATCTAAAATAGCCATTAGAACCAAGAACTAGCCGTTGTAATGACTATATTTGATGTACTAATCGACCAGTGCAATATACTGGTTGACTTATATTCCTTAAAGCTTCATATTTACCAGTCATTGGAACATTGGTTAAATAGTACACTCTATTGGTCGGCTAACACATCCACCACCAATGTTGCTACGAAACCTTAGTATATTAAATTTAACAACTATAACCTATATTGGTCAACCACTAACCTATATAGGTAGACCAATCACCCTACAAACATGATTTTAACTTTTAATTTAATTTTTGATTAAAACACTCTACAAAATATTTCCTAAAGATTATTTGAAAGATTATGAGGATTTTATGTTAAAATAAAAAAATTCAACGTTTTTTTTTATAAATATAAAGACTTATACAATAAAAAAGGAATGTTTATATATGGTAAACCTCTTAGATGAAGCCGATCAAGACGAGCTTACAATAAGTAATACATGAAATAATATTGGTATGTCTTGATATATTTCTTGATTTGGTCCTCATCTTGAAGATTTCAAAATGTTGCCTTGTCCTTATATTTTGTGGTATTTATATTTTGTTACAAAAAAATTTGATTAGAACTTCCCTTGGTTCAACAATCTCTCCTTTTAGATGATGGAAAAGCAATTATTATATTAGAAATTATTACAATAAATTTTTAAGGCAAATTATAACCCATGTAAATATAATAAGTATCTACTTCTTAATTTAATGCATAAAAAAAGAAAAAGAAAAACATATATGGGATATTTTGTTTTTTCTATTTGGTTTAATGGAAGTGAATCATATTGAGCAACAAGAAATGACTACGGTGAATAGGTTGTTCTAACATAACCGTAGAAATGAACAAAAAAATCATAACGAATTAGGAAGGCAAAATGAACACTAGTGGAGACAAAATTATATTAAATAAATAGGTGGTGGAAACGAAAGATAACCTTGAGTCAACATATGTCATTAGGTTTTTGGACCTTGTCATTTTGATCTGATTCAAAATACTTTTGAATTAGGCACAGAGTAAGGGAGTATGGAGTATTTAGTAGGGCACGTATAGTACAAGGGTCGTTTAGGTATATGAATGCCTAAAATATCATATATGAGATTAGAAGTAAGATGGATATTATTACCTTGTACTTGAGAGAAAATGTGAATGTCATCACTAATGACCTTAGGACACAAATTGGTGTAAAATAAACAAACACTGGTAGGAATTATCCTACAGGTCTTAATGAGGAGGGATTTCTAGCCTTGATTAATAAAATAACACATAATACCAAAAGTTTTAAATTGATCTAATCTAGTAAGAGAAATGACATGATTCTCATTTAATTCAAGAGAGGCATAAATTTGGAATTAAGAAGAGGTCATATCAAGGAATTCGTCTACATGAGGAGATGTGGGTAAAGAAGAAGAGATGAAGGATTGTTCCTGAATCTGAGGAATCCTAGTTAATGGATGGATAACTTTACCTTATGTATGGGTCCTAGGTGTAGGATTAAGTTTTCCTTTAGTTTGTGCCATAAGTTTAAAAGGACTTAAGACAAGGATAAATTCTACAGAAAGATCCCATTGGAAGTTGAGAAAAAGGATAGAAAAGGGGCTTAGGTAGCTGGTGCTTCAATGGTAGCACATTTGGTTGCAGTCGTGGGAGACGTTGGAGAAGCAAATGCACTATGAAGTGATAGAGATCTTTGCTAGAGATGCTAGAAATTTTGTGTTTGTGGAGGTGCGGTAAACAGGTAGGAGAGTCCACTAGAGATGGACGGTGAGGCTAGTAACTAATAGAGAGTTAAGGTGGTGAGAGATAGGTGGGTAAAGAGAGATAGGACCAGAGAGATTGGAGATGCCAAAGGTGAGAAAAAGAGGAAGAAGAAAGGAGTGTCTAGTTCTTTTAAAAACTAAATATATTGGTCAACCATTAAGACTTATTGATCAAGTAGTATATAATTTTAGCTATAGATAATTGTCTCTGTTTGATTAGTGAATATTTTTGATCAACCACTATATATATTAGGTGGACTAGTATGAATTATAGGTTGATCAAAGATGCAACCAAAATGTTTAACTCAAGATCAAATTAATTAAAGGTTTCGCAATATTGGTTGAGTAGGTTAGGACATTAGTTGACTAGTGAGTCTAGTTTGGTGACCAATCATACATCTAATTTGATATTGGGCTACCAATAAGATTTACTAACTCACTGAAAAAATTTAAAGAAATTAATTGACTAAAAAATCACACTAAAAAGAATTTATCTAAGGAAATTTTCATTAATCATCCCAAATTCTCTTCTAATTGAGCGAAATCTATCTTCAGTCATAAGTTTAATGAAGATGTTGACTAATTGGTGTTATGCATTTACGAACTCCAATTCAATTTCTCCATTTTGCATATGGTATTTTATAAGATGTAATTTAGTTTCTATATGCTTGATCCTAGAATGCTGAATAGGATTCTTTGTAAGGCAATGACATTAGGATTGTCACACTTAATTGGTATTTTATTAAGATCTAAACCATAGTCTCTAACTTGTTTTCTGAACCAAAGAATTTAAGCATAACAAATTTTGGTTGCTATATATTTAGCTTCTGCCATCAATAGAGCCACTGAATTTTGATTCTTACTAAACCAATAAACTAATGCATTTCTTAAGAATTGACAGATTTCAGATGTTCTCTTTTTATCTAAAAGGCTACCAGTAAAGTGTACTTCTGAATAACTAATTAAGTCAAAGGACATATTCTTAGGGTACCAAAGTCCTAGTGAAATGGACCCACATAAGCATCAAAGGATCTACTTAACAACTAATATATATGATTCTCTAAGGCTTAATTGAAATCTAACATATAGGGAAACACCAAATATTATATTGAGTCTATTAGTAGTAAGACAAAGTAAGCTTCCAATTAGACCTTGATAGAGCTTTACATCCACGGGCTTACCCTCTTCATCTCTATTCAATTTTTTTGTCATAATTATAGGTGTCCTTAATAGTTTGACTTAATCAATTCCCAAAACTTTGAGTAGTTCTTTTATATACTTTGCATGATTTATGCTTTAAGTAGTTCTTCCTTTGAGACTTTTAATACTAAATTATTTTTCCTTGGAAGAGTTTCTTCTTTCATTGCATTGGGTTTCATTTCTTATGTACAAAGAGATCCAATACGCTCATTTAATAGTAGAGTTATTAAGTCTTTGGTTTCATATATGGCTATCACTTTAGCTTCTCATACTTTTGGTCATTAAGAAAAAATTCATTTTTGTTTTCTAATAATGGTAGTCATTTCCATAAAAAAAAGGGATTGTACTAATGTTTTGACTCTTTTGGTGAAAGAATGACAAAGACGTTCCTAATATGCCATTATTTTCTTTTCTACAGTATTTTGATAGAAATTTTAACCTATAGACGTGTTCTAATACTACTTGTTATTCCTTAATGGAACCTAAGAGGCAGTGAATTCGGTGAAATCAAAATTTTCACTTATATTTAATGCTTTTAAGAAAAGTGTCACAAATTGTCATAATGGAAAAAGTAAAGAAAAATAAATTAAATTATAAATAAGGAATAAGGAAGGAGAAACACAAACTAATTAATAGTGGTTTGAAAAACAAGCCTTGCTTATGTCCACTCCTGAGAATCATCTTAGATTTCCACTAGAGATTTTCTTTTAAGACGTGGAATACTCTTTCTATTATCTTTTATTTTAGCAAAGAGGAACATCTTTTTAAATCATTCTTCAAGGTAAAGATGAACCCTAAATCACTTTTAAGAACCCCAATACAACGATCTCAAATCCAACAACCAATTTACAGCTTAAAAATTTCTCAATTTGATGCTCTGATAATCATAAAACTCGCTTACTCAAAATGAGATGATGAATGCTTAAATGATTGAAAAGTACTTAGAAATGTGAGTATAAAATGTTAAAAATTTTCTTGATCCTAAAATCATTGAGAAAAATATCTATTTATAATGTCTCCAAAGTAGTCATTGGAGCTAAGAATTAGCCGTTGCAACAGCTATATTCTATGAATTGGTCAACTAGTGTAGTATAGTAATTGACCACTATGAATTAAAGCTCCAGATTCATTAGCCATTGGAACACTAGTTAACCATTACACCATATTGGTCAAGCAATTTGAAACATTGTTTGACCAACACATCGACCAATATTATTGCAAAACTTTGATACATCAAATTTAATATCATTAACTTATATTGTTTGACCACTAACCTATATAGGTTGACCAATCACCCTATAAATATGATTATAACCACTTCAAATGCTAAAAAACACATTGTTTAATCTAATTATGATTAAAACACTCTTCAAAATAATTCCTAAAGATTATGAGGATTTTATATTAAAATCAAAATCTTTAGTACCTCTTGATAACTGTAAAGAATTATGTAATAAGAAAATGAAATGTTTATGAATATTAAACCTTTTAGATTGTCAAAGTTGATTAAGATAAGCTCACAATAAGTGATGCACGAAATGATCTCAAAGTGTCTTGATCTATTACTTGTCTTGATCCTCAGCTTGAAGATTTTAAAGTGTTTTTTGGTTCTTATATTCTTTCTAATTAGTAACACTAAAAAACGCATTAGTAGTACTTATATATTGTTATCATCAAAATTTTGATTAAAACATCCCTTGGTTTAACATTATTAATAAGGATTTGTTTTAGTTTTCTAGAAATTAAAATTGACCACTTTTGGTTTTGTTTTTTCTTAAAAAAATTAATTGGTCCCATAGCCTTGTTACGTTGTCTATGAAAACATCAATTTAATATGCCCTTATGATTTATGTAAACATATTATTCATGCCCTTTTTTTCTTAAAAACATACTATAAGTTTAAGAAAAACCTTATTACGCTCCCTCTATTTCTTTGTGTAAAGCATGCAATCTGAAATTCTTATGTAATTTTAATCCCATGCTTGTTAGTTTTGTCGATTATTGAAAACAACACGATTATATATATCTAGCTCTGAATAGGACTTGGTTTGCTTTTGCAAATGAAATTATATTTAGGTGTGCATTCATTCTGGTTTTATATTTGTGGTTAGTTGAAATTAGTGTCTAGATGTCTCTCACAGTGAGCTTCCATTAACATCAAATATGACCGTTAGTGGAAGACCCAGCTAGTGGGGATAATTGCCAATTGTAATCACCCTAAACAATGGAGATAACTATTATTGGCACAAAACACATCCATATTCTACAACAAAAGAGGCTATTGATGACAAAAATTTTCTTCGCTAAAAGCCAAAAATTTATTGCCAATACTTTTTAGAGACGACAAAAATTGTCACAAGAATCGTCGCAGAATAACAGTAGCAAAAATATTATTGGTGATGTTTTTTTTTTGAATATCATCGCAAATAATTTCTCACTTCAATCTCAGTTACTTCGCTAAAAGTGATAGGAAAGGAAAAGATAAATCATTGCCAAATATACTTATGGATGCTTTAATTTTGTGGCTAAAAGTTATCAGTTGTATTATCGTTTATCTAGGTAATAATGTTATGCGACATTGTATGTTTTGTCGTAAATGATATTTGGCGACTATCTTTAGAACATCGCTAAAAGTTATTTTACCTATGTATTTAATTTAATTTATTTAAAATTTAATTATTTTTAAAAATTATTATCGACGTTTTTAGGAAAAAATTTAAAAAATTTTGGAGATGATTTTTTATTTTTAACTAAACAATCCTAGAAATAAATTTTCATTTAATTATAATTAATGTTAAGATTGTTAATCCATCTTATTGTTTGTAATAATTGGAATTTTTAATTAATTAAATGAAAATAAAAGCAAGATAATTAAAAATTAGAAGAATTATTATATAACAAATAAAATGTGATTAAATGTAATTTATATAAGTTAATAAAAAAGTTAAGTACAAATTAAGATTCGTGCTCATCGTCATTACTACTTATATAATTTGGGCTAAGTATTTGTTTGAGCAGTTTTTCAAACTTGGCCAACTTTCGTTCAGTAGGGTTTAACTTTTGCTCATTACATTGTAATTGAGCCTCATGTGACCAGTTGTCTTCTTGAAGCATCGTTACATATGCTAGTTGTGACGATGACGAATCAATTAGCTCAGGGCTATGCCCAAGACCTTTGATGTACCCTGATCTTATACCAAAGATGTTGTTGTAAATCTCATCTACATTCGACTCATTTCTATTTGACAATGATCTTTGCAACAACTCTTACATCTAATTATAAAATTTTAAATATTATTGGTTAGTACTTCATAAATAAATAAGTATAAAGATTAAATAATAAATAAATGAGTATATACTAACATAATTATTATTCGCTTCTTTAGAAGTCCAGCCTTCTCCTTCCTTATAGTGTGTGAATTTGCAGAGTGAGATCCTATCATACTCGTCTCCATATAGCTCCTTCTGACTCTGCTTTATGACAAAAAAGGATTGAAACACAGTAAATACTATTTTATTTACTGATATAATTACAACTTCTAAACAAAGAACTTACAAGTTCATTTTGTATGACCCCAAATGATTTGGAGCCTTGATTATGAGGAGTTTTCATTTTTTCTCTACTAACCTTGACTTTCTCACATTTTTCCTAAATAAAGATAAGAAATTGTCATTAAATTTTGAAACAAGATTAATTGAAGAAAATGTGAAGAGAAAGAAGGCAAACTTTAACATTGGAAAAGGACTAATAGTCACACATTTGGATCCAAATTTCTGGAGTCACCTGCTTGAGAACATGTCTCCTTGCTCCTCATTAGAAGAAAAATATTTTTATTATTTATGTAGTCGATAATGATGATCCTTGGCCTTTTGTTTCAATAGTGAACTTACACAGCTTGACACTTCAGGTTTCTCGATATCAACGATATTGAACTTTATATGTCAATAACAAGTAAAAATGAAATTAGTCTTTAAATAAGTAAAAAACTGCATATAATTAAATAAAATAAGAAATTACCAAAACTTTGTCCAGAGCATTTTGTAGCAAGCTATCTTCCTTTAACTGCTTGGCATATTGAAGACAAGGCAATTCAATCCTAACAACAACCCCTAACTCACTGTACAATTTGCTGATTTGATCTTGCCAATATGAATGAACAACTTGTTGTTCATTGTTGAGTGCTAAGTTTTAATCTAATTAAAACTCTCAACTACCGCAAGTGCAAAGGTCATGAATTGTAGTGAAAAAGGGGTTGATCCCACGAGGAGGTGTGAATTAATCTAATCCTAAGCTCTTTAAGGCTTAGAAAAATTAATAAAATGAAAATAAAAATAGAAAAAAGTAAACACAAGAATATGATTGTTGAATAATTAATTTGTAAAAATAACTTAAAGAAATCAAATTGAACAACACTCAAAATCACAATGGAAGGAATCACACAGGAAGAGTTAACCGATTATGAGATAGGGGATTTTTCCCATCATTAATGCTAATGTAATCACTTATTTGTTGTTATAGTGTCAGTTCTAGACTATTGAATGGGAGATTACTCTCTCTCTCGTTATAATCACAAACTCTAATTAATAACCCCCAATTTAGTTTGAGTACTGAACAAGTAATCTCTCAATTACATTGG
>JAOSBN010000179.1:14727781-14740578 GCA_027563595.1 Erythroxylum suave | reverse complement strand
CGTAAGTGATAAGAAAGAAAACGAGAGAAAGTAATAGAAGAAACTGGAAGGAGAAAAGGTGAAAACCGAAGTAAGGAAAGAGAAGAAAGAAAGAGTAAGGAGAGAGAAGAAAGAAAGAAAAGGTTTTAGCTGAAAATAATTTAGGTATTTCCTATCTCTTCCTTTTGCTTTAGTAGAAGAAGGAAGTAGAGAAGATAGGTTATGTGCTAAAAATGAATAGAAAAGTAGAGAACTGAAATTCTTCTCCTTAGATTTTTGAAAACCTTAACTAGATCCTAGTTTTTCTAGTTAGATAAATCAAGAATATATTATGTTTAATCACATTCATGGATATTTAAGCTTATTGAAGCTTTATTCGTGTATGATGATTAAATGAAAATATATTTGTTCTTAGGGAACCATGATTATCGAAGGTAAGAACAAGAGGAGGGACAAACTTGATCTTGGAAATATCAAGTAAATAAGTGGGTAATATATTTATAGTTTTGTGATGATGAGCTGAAATTATTTATTTGTATATGCACTTAAATGCTTGCTTACTCATTGTGAATGTGGGAAAAATATGTTCTATGAATTTGATATCATGTTTATGTGAAAGATACTGCATTTCTGTATTGGTGAAAAGCAGAAAATTTAAGAAGCATGAAAGATATGAATATGTTATGAAATGTGCATGCACTAGAAAATTACCATTCTATTCATCACATGCATGTTGACCTTAATCCTTCTCCCGACTGCCTGTTTGTGGCATATGAGCTCTGAAAAATGGTCTCATTTCGTTCATGGTGTAAACTTTGGTTTTGCCATTTGTTTCATGGGATTCTCGTGAGCCATATTGTCTGTGCATTCTTTGAAAGTTGTTGAGTATGATCTATGATTATATGTTTCATGATAATGATTGAAGAAAACGTATTTGATTTAACTTATGTGACTGAAATTTTAGGTATGTGTTCTATAAACTAAATTTGTGTATATTTATATGTGTGTGTATATATATATATATAGTTGTTTGATTGATGTGTGTGTGTATGGTTCACTAATAGCTATAAGCATATTAGCTACTGAGCTTCCTAGCTCACCACATCAATTTCCACTCCTCAGGTGAAGAGAAAGCAGATCACTATTGAGCCCTTGCAAAGTTTGGTAACTCCAAGATTTCAGAATTTTGTAACTAGTTAGTTTAGAATCTTTTGGAATTTAGGAGCATATCATGCATAAGCATATGAGATTTAATTGTTGTATGAAGCTACTACTGTGACTTCTAATAAGAAGTGTGAAGATATGTATCAATTCTGTTTTGTTGAAAATTAACAGTGAAAGTTTCAGAGATTCTCTGATATATATGTGCAAAAAATTTTCTTTTCTGTTACATTGTCATTATGGCTGGGAATGAGTTTATTAGCTATGTGATGATCTTTTGATGGGTTCCTTTAAGTAAATTGTTTAACAAGGGAGTTTTGTATGTATGAATTCAAATGTTGGATCAGGTTTTTTGGAAATTGCATAATATACAGATAACAGAAAGGAGAAAGAAATGATAATATGTTCTGAAAATTCAAAGAATAAACTGTATTGATCTAAGCAAAATTTGACGAAATTGTCTTTATGAAAGTTGTAGATCTTTTTCTTAGCTTTCTAACTACATTAAGTTTGTAAATTTTGGATTTTTTTATTGAAAGTTATAAAGTTTTGAAATTTACAATCGCGATAAACCTGATTCTCTGTCACTATTCACTGAAAGTCGCGATCGTGCACGAATCACAGTTTTTGGCCACTGTTCACCATTTGTCACAATCGTGTACAAGCACAATCACGACTTTTGTATTTTATAGGCGGTCACGGCTTGTGACTATTGCTTGGATTTCTCACGAGCGTGAGAATTAAGAGTCACGCCCGTGACTCTTCTCTTTTTGATTTTCAGTTTAATTTTCATTATTCATTTGTGGATTATTTTTTTAATGCCCAATTCAATTTATTTTCATGTTCATTTTATTCTATTTTAATTTATTTAAATTGTTGGATAATTGTTCTTACTCCTTTTATGAACTTTACTTAATTATATAATTATTTAGTAAATTATTTATTGATTTTATTATTATTCGTTTATATTAATTTATGATTTCTTTTAGTTATTTTCATGTATTTGTTCTGCGCCCGCCAAGGAATTAAATGCTTCTTATTTTGATATAAATTTTAATTATGATTATTTTATTTTAAAAGTACCTAAATATTTTGGCACCTTGTCGCCATCAAATTTTTGGCCCCTTGTCACCATCAAAATTTTGACGCCTTGTCGCCATCAAAAGAAGAACAAGTGAGACCTGGGGCCAACAAAAGTAAAAAGCAGATAAAAATGGGATAACAAAACATAACTCCAAGGTATACACATATAACTAATATTCTGCACTTATTGATGCTACTCATCTGTTCTTCCTTTTTCTTTTCTTTTTTTTCCCTTTTCTTTTTTTTCATTTTTCTTTCTTTTTCTTCATACATGGAAGAACTATGAATCAAAAATAGCACTATATACAATATAGTCATAGGCAGAAATATAGTCAAATCATCTCGGTAAAAATTTTCACACGATCCCAACTAATGTATTACTTAATACTTTTTTAAACTTGTGAAAGGGGAGGTTAATGGGGTTTAAGGTTACAAAAAATTGGGTGTTTTCAAGAAACAAAAGGTAAAGGCTTAATGGGAGTAACAAAGAATAATACCAAGTTTAGTCATTTAAGCCAAAAGTTAACACAAAAAGGGCTTTAATCATCTCTATTAAGCATAAATCCAGTAAACTTAAACCGAATCAAAGCAAGTTCTGAAGGTAATAACATAAGGAAGTATCACTCAACAAAGAAATGAAATGACTATAGATAGAGTCATATGACTCAATGCACGTTGGATCAAATAAAAACTCATTATACATCTCTACACTACGTCGTTACTCAAATGTCAGTTATGACTAAGCTTATATAAGCAATTACTTTTCATCACTCTATATGGTTCAGTTTTTAACTTAAGTAGCCTAATCCGAGTTCGAACATAAATTAAATTAATTCCAACTAGCATGACAGTATTCCATGACAATATTCATCAATAATTCAAATGTGGTTCTATTGTTGACACAAAGCACATAATATGCCTAAACATGCATCCTCTTTAACACAATGCACATAATGCAACTGAGAAGGTTGATATCACCTCCCCACACTTAAAGATCACATTGTCCTCAATATGACAAGTCAATCACCAAATGAGGGAAAATGACGTCAAACCAAACAAATGACATTAAACCAAAAAAAAGAAAATGAAATCACACTAAATAAAAGAAAATAAAACTAGACAAATGACCTAAAACCAAAAGAAAGAAATCAAACCAAACAAAAGACAGAACACACACAAATGATATTAAACCAAAAAAAAGAAATAACAAAAATAAAATTTTAAGTTAAGAAATGGCTTATGGAGATGATGGTGGTAAAGGTGGGGGTGAAGGATCTTTAAAGTTATTCCTCCAGCAGAAGTTGAGGAACCTCTTCTTCAAGATGCATTGCTCCTTGTGGACTTGTCGTATTTGTATGCAAAGCTCATCTAGTTGGGATGTCATGTGTTGTTATTAGAGGCCAAATAGTCGAGGATTTGTTGGAATTGATCGACCTCCATATAACTCTACTGCTTCTTCCTCTAGCTCCGGGACTGCTCGAGAGGTGGACGATCAGGAAGTGGATATATCTTGACCCCTCCTGTTCCTCACTATAATACATATCTGAGGATTGTGGAGTTCTATAGAATGAACCTCTATAATCTCAAGACGCCTCAAATATGATGTGTCAAACATATCATGTGGCATTGTATGCACCTCGTCCACATTAAGGTTATAAAAATAAGCTAAAGCAATAACAATATATAACATTCTAAAATATGAACATTTTTTATTGACAACACTTACTATCCAACGAAAAATTCTAAAAGATATGTTGATTTTAACTTTTCGATCCATGCACCATAAAAAGAACAGTTCTTTGGCTGAGCATTTGCTGCTTTCAGTTTTATTAAACATAGACAAATGCATAAATTTGTGTAGGAGTAAATGCTCAGCACCACGGACTAAAGCATTCAGAGCATTCCTAAAGTCAAAATTTTCTCCCCCCGTTAGAGTTTTCCAATAAGAATCAACGTCAAAATTAGTGTGATCATCTAAAATTTTCGTATTTGGCAAATCAAAAAAACCATACATGACATTATAATCCAATTTGTAAACAGTACTGAATAACCTAAAATAGAAAACATCCTTTTTAGGGGTATATCGAATAGTAGTGAAAAACTCAATGGTCATCATAGGATGGATAGGCACATCACAAAGAACAAACCTATTCTAACCTATGTTGGCAACTAGTTGTTCAATTTTTCACCTCACTCCTATGCTTTCTAACAATTCAAAATCAAAATACCTGTGAGTGACTAATTCTCTAGCCCTAAAGTCTAAAAAATATGTACCTTCTTCTTCCGAGTAATCGAGAATAGGACCCTATAGATTGCCGCTAAATTAGACTTACCTTTCCCAGAAACTTGATGGTGGAGTTTGTCAATCGATTTCTTAGTCATCATCTTCCTTGGTGCTATTGTAAGAAGAAAATTTGCAAAAATGAGAGAAAGAGAGTGAAATGCATATTTTAGAGAGAGAGAGAGAGCAAAAGCTTATCAAAATCCTTGTGTTTTGGAATGATTAATGCATGAAAAACATGAAGGAATGTGAGATTAATGAAAAGAGATGAGAAAAATTCCAAGAATATGGAGAAAAAATGAAGAGTTTTAGAGAGAGGGAGGAGAATTTCGTGGGTTAAAGAGAGAAGGAGTGAAATTTTTTAGAGTGGGCGAAAGAAGAAAATGGGAGGGAAGGAAGTTTAAATTTCCCTCCTAGAATTCCCATAATTCCCACGATCATGGGATTACGACCTAGAAACTTTCTGGAAAGATTTCACACTCTCATGGGAATCACCACAAATCCTAAGATTATGGGATTTCTCTCCAAAAACTTTCTTGAGAGGTTTCAATTCCCACGAACATGGGTTTTCTCTCCAGAAACTTTTCGAAGAAGTTTCCCATGATCATGGGATTATTCTTCCACTTCTAAACCTTCTTCCAACCGTACAGTATTCTCCATGATCCCATAACCTACAAACACATCAAAATAATATCATCAACAAGAAATCTGAAAAGAAAACAAGTTGAAATTCAAACAACAAGCAAATTAATATCAATCAAATTCAATTCAAACATGATCATAATTGAAGAAATCAAACAATTGAATAGATAAAGACCATCAAACAAAAAGTGCACATGCTAAGTTAAGGTCATTAGTTTGACCATTCTTCATTCATTCATGAAATAGTGGAAGAAAGGAAAGAGATAACGTCCCTTTGTAGATATGTCCCTCCATAATATGGTTTGCAACGATGCCCATTGACCTTGAACGTTTCCCCCTTATCATTTTCCAACTCCAACGCTCCATGGGGAAACACTCAAAGAATTTTGAAGGTTCCACTCCATCTTGACTTAAGCTTTCTGGGAAATAGCCAAAGTCTTGAATTGAATGAAAGTTTCAAATCTCCACTCTCAAATTCTTTCTTCTTGACGTGGCCATCATGCCACTTGTTGGCCCTCTCTTTATATAACTTGGCATTTTCATAGGCATCATATCTCAACTCATCTAACTCATTTAGGTGTAACAACCTCTTCTCTCCCGCCAACTTCCAATCCATATTCAATTTCTTGATTTCCCAATAATCTTTATGTTCCAACTCCAATGGTAAATGGCACCCATTTCCATACACAAGTCGATATAGTGTTGTGCCTATAGGAGTTTTGAAAGATATTCTATAAGCCCACAATGCATCATCCAGCTTTAACGCCCAATCTTTCTTGAAATGTTCACTGTCTTCTCCAAAATCTTTTTAAGCTCTTTATTCACCACCTCCATTTGGCCACTAGTTTGGGGATGGTACTGGGTAGCCACTCTATGATGAACATTATATCTATTTAGAAGGTTCTCAAATGGTCTGTTGCAAAAATGACTCCCTCTGTCACTTATAATTGCTCTAGGTACCCTAAATCTTGTACAAATCTTCTTAATAAACTTTTGAACCACCTTGCCATTATTGGTTGGAGTGGCAACTGCTTCAATGCATTTGGAAACATAATCAACTCCAACTGATATGTAGGTGTTACCTTTAGAGGGTGGAAATGTTCCCATAAAGTCCAGGCCCCACACATCAAATATATCTACTTCTATTATATTTGAAAAGGGCATTTCATCTATCTTTGATATGATGCCTACTCTTGGACATCTATTGCCCTTGACCACAAAATCTCGAGCATCCTTAAATAGGGTCAGCCAATAGAATCCACACTCCAAGATTTGTGTAGTAGTCTTGTTAGCTCCATAATGCCTTGCACAATGAGCTATGACATTGTGTTAAGATTTCAGGCATTTCATCTTCAGGGACACACCTACGAATTAAACTGTCAATGCAAATCTTATACAGTACAGGTTCGTCTCAAATATAATGAGAGCATTGAAATAGAAAATGCTTCCTTTATTGATATGACAAATCGGATGGAAGATTACCACCTAAAAGGTAGTTTGCAATATCTACAAACTAAGGAAGGAAAGGGTTATCTACCATCATTAATGTGGGTTATCTACCATAATTAACATCTTGTTAGGAAATCTTTCCTTAATTTCCTCTTCCTCTTCCTCGTCATAATGTCCTCCTTCAAGTCTCGACAAATGATCCGTTACGATATTTTCTGCTCCCTTTTTGTCTTTGATTTCAATGTTGAACTCCTAAAGCAGGAGTACCCATCAAATGAACCTAGCCTTGGCATCCTTCTTGGCAAAAAGGTACCGTAATGTTGCATGGTTTGTAAATACAACAACTTGTGAGCCTAACAAATAGGAATGAAAATTTTCACAGAAAAATACCACCGCAAGCAATTATTTCTCAATGGTTATGTAATTCAATTATGCTCCCGTCAACCCCTTGCTTGTGTAATAAATGGCATGCAACCTCTTCTACTTTCGCTGACCAAGTATGCAACCTACCACATAGTCACTTGTATCACACAAAATCTCAAAAGGGAGAGACCAATCCGGCAACATCAAAATTGGTACTGTTATGAGTGCCTTCTTCAAACTATTAAAAGAATCTAAACATTCATTGTCAAAAACAAAGGGCACATCTTTAACCAGTAGATGAGTGAAGGGTCTAACAATAAGGGAAAAATCTTTAATGAATAGTCTGTAGAATCCTGCATGATCAAGGAAAGCCTAAATATCCTTGATGTTGGTGGGAGGTGGTAACATTTCAATTACTTCCATCTTAGCGCGATCCACTTCAATCCCCCTATAAGAAATCTTATGGCCCAATACAATTCCCTCTTTGACTATGAAATGAAATTTCTTCCAATTTAAAACTAAGTGAGGCTCCTCACATCTTTGAATTACTTTGTCTAAATTAAGCAAACAATGATCAAAAGAATCTCTAAAAATAGAAAAATCATCCATAAATACCTCCATAAAGTTTTCGTTCATGTCTACAAATATGGCTATCATACACCTTTGAAATCTGGTAGGCGCATTACATAAACCAAAAGGCATCCTTCAATATGCAAAAGTTCCATATGGACATGTGAAAGTGGTCATCTCTTGATCTTCTGGGTATATAAATTTTTGATTGTACCCTGAATATCTACCGAAAAAGCAATAAAATGAATGACTAACCAGTCTCTCAATCATTTGGTCCACAAAAGGTAAAGGGAAGTGATCCTTCTTGGTGGTCAAATTTAACTTCCTGTAGTCAATGCACACTCGCCATCCCGTGACAGTCCTAGTGGAAATCTTTTCCCCTTTCTCACTCTACATCACTATCATACCACCCTTCTTTGGCACATACTAGACTGGACTCACCCACTCATTATCTAAAATAGGGTAAATAATCCCTTCATCCAATAGTTTCACAACCTCCTTCTTCATAACCTCTTGCATATGTGGATTTAACCTCCTCTGTCTTTCTCTCACCGTTCTACATCCTTCTTCTAGGTTAATCCTATGCATCATAACATTGGGGCTAATTCCTCTAAAATCATAAATTTGCCACCCTATAGCTCTCATCCTTTTCCTAATGATCCCCCCCGCTTTCTCTTCTTACTCACAATCTAATTCAATGGAGATAATGATGGGTAAATTTTGGTTTTTCCCTAAAAAGGTATATCTCAAATGGGAAGGTAATGGTTTAAGCTCTAAAGTAAGAGGTTTAACAATAGGAGGTGGTGTAGGTGTATCAACTCTCTCCCATCTTTCTAACTCAACTTTCTCATATAAATCATCTTCCTTCAAACTTTCATCTTTGTGTACTTTATTCACTCCATCGACCCCATCCTTAATCTCTTTCACACACTCATCTACAATATCAATTTTCATACACACATTTCCATCCATCAGTTTCTTCAAAGATTTTATCATATTAAACTAAACCTATTCATCATTAATTCTCAAAACAAGTTTCCTTTCATGCACATCAACTCATGCCCTACCAGTATTCATAAAGGGCCTATACAAAATTTGTCCACTTTTACCAATACGTCTTCCACAACACCAAATGGCCTTTTATGGATTGATCGATAAGTTAAATTAGCATAAATGTTGGCTTAACCTCTCGTAGTCCTAGTTTCCTAAAAATAGACAAAGGCATTATGTTAGTACTTACACCTAAATCATAAATCACCAACAACGGAATAGTGAAACCTCGTGGATCTTGTAATTTCAAAGGCATTTGGCTTGAGATGATGGAACTGTAATTTTCTGTCAACATTACCATCTGGTTGTCTTCCCAAGTACGTGTGTGTGTGAATATATCCTTAAAAAACTTAGCATACTTGGGATACATTCTAAAGCTTCCACCAATGATAAATTTATCTATAGCTTCTTTAGTTTCTAAAAAAACTTGGAAAACTGAGTGTCCACCTAATGTTGTTTTGCTTTCTACAGATACGAGAGCTTAGGCTTGTACGGTGGTGGTGGTACATACAGCCCGCCTTCTTCCTTTTTGTCTTTTATTTTCGTACTTTTCTCTTTGTCATAGCTATCCTTTTTCACACTTGGTTCTTCCATCTACTTGCCACTTCGAAGTGTAATAGCTTTGAGTTGCTCCCGCGGAATGACCTCAATATTGTTGGATAAGCTACCTGCACTTCGAGAGAATACAACATTAGTAAGTTGACTTACCTGAACCTCTAAGTTATGGATCGATTAGGCATGGTTTTTCACGATCTAGTCAAATTTTGCTTCCATTCTCTATTGACTCTCCTCCTGGCTTGCATACATCCTTTTCTAACTTTCTTCTTGAGCTGCCACTTTGGAATCAAATATCTCCATAAGCTTGTCCAACTTGCCCTCCATCGCTCCAATTTGATCTTGCTGAAAGCTCGGTGGTCCTTGTGATCTTTATTGACCACCTGCATTGTTGTTACTCAAAGAAAAGTTCAGGTGGTTTTTCTACCCCGGATTATATATGTTAGAATAAAGATTATCACCTCGCTGCGGCTGGCCCAGGTAACTTACCTGTTCTGTACCACCAGCTCCTAATAAAAAACACTCCGCTGAGCTTTAGTTGTTCTCCCCACACAACTCACATTATGCTTGCATTGCCTTAACTAGTGAAGGTAGATGCTCCTTGCATGTTGTTGAGCTGCTTTGTAAGAGCCGTGATCTGAGCCTGCAAGGTAGTAACCGAGTCAATAGGTATCATACCTTTTTACTCCTTCTGTCCTTATCTGCCCCTTTCACTCGACATATAGCTATCATTGCCAACTCCTCCAATAAACTATGAGCTACTTCCACAGTTTTCCTCATCAATGAACTTTTGGCTGCTGCATCAATGGTTCCTCTTGTGCTTGCATTTACTCCTTCCGGCTGCTACATCAATGGTTTCTCTCGTGCTCACATTTATTCCATCATAAAATGTCTGGAGTAGGAACTACCTCAGAAGGTTGTGATGTGGATAGCTTCTCTATTGTTCTTTAAATCTCTCCCATGCTTCATAGAGAGATTCTCCATCGTTCTGCTAGAAATTCGGGATCTCCTTGATTATTCTTATCATCTTCATCAATGGAAAATACTTAGCGAGTTGCTCCCAAGTTGTAATTTGTCCTGAATTCAACGAGTTGTAAAACGCTTCAACTTGATCTTTCAACTTGAAGGACAATAACCTCAACTTTACAGCATCGTCAGACATTTTATCAAAAAATGTCACAAATATCGAGAAAATTTGCAATGTAGGCATTTAATCCTTGTTAGGCAGCCAGTAGAACTAGACACTATTCTGTAAAATATTGAGGAGTTCCAGCTTTATTTCGAAGTTGTTCGCTTGAACCACCGGTCTCGCCACTCCTTGAGGACTAAATAATGGCTTCATTAAATCCATCAAAGTTCTTTCTGATCCTCCTTGTTCTTCTTATTTAGCTATATCTTCATTTGAAAAATTTAGATGCTTCACCCTTCTTATTTCTCTTTCATGCTTCTTAATGTCGAGAAATTCATCTTCTATAACTTCTTTCGACCTTCGTGTATTGCTTGTGTTCGTGCACCTGCAAATACATAAGGAGAAGTATCAAAACTCTTAGATCAGAGTAATCTAAATCAAACACGATGCTAAACAATCAATCCCCGACAACGGCGTAGAAAACTTGTTGATGGTAAAAACGATCTACTTGTTTTACACTCAAAAACTACAATATATAGGTCATGACTTGTAGCTTAAAAGCAGATATCAATCCTATAGGGATTGATGCCTAGACACCACTTAATTTAGACAAAATTTTGTTTGAGAAACGAAATTGTTTAATGCAAATAATATGGAAAATTAAATTAAAATTAAAAGACTATCACAAAGCAAATATAGATAATACCAAAATTGCAAAAAATTGTAATTCAAGAATGTAAAGCCTAGAGATTATTTTTTCTTTATTTTGTCTCCCTCCTATTTTATTAATTGAAATGTGTCTCACCTTAGATTTCCAAATGTATTAACTACCCTCTCTCAAGATATAATTAATTGTCCCTAACCGAATTAAAGGGAATCAATTAGATGATCTCTCAACCTACCCAATGACTATACTGATTCAACTAGTTATTAAACTATCCTATGGGTAATCAATTGAATTCGTCGAGATCTCTCTTTTAACTAATCAATTAATGTGATGATTGCATGTCTCTAGGCTTCCAACTCTTGTTTTACACAACTAATCTTACTTACCCTCTCAATTTATTGCAAGATAACAAATAAAATCAACAATTATCAAAGACACTTTCATTCAATTCAATAAAATAGGAGTTCAACTCAACACTTCAAAAGCAATTCCTAAAACTAAATCAGCCTAACATGGTCTCCATAACATCATCAACATTCAAATAAACCATTTTGCAAAGAATAGAAGAAGTAAAATTGACAGAAAAAATTGAATAAAAGGACTCCTTCTCTTGTTTCCCAAAATCTAGAAATTTTGGTGTTGATGTGCTATTTTCCCCAATCTTGATGATGATCCTTGACTTCAATCCTTCCTTGAGGCTCCAAACTTGTGTTCTTCACTCAAAGATGGTGTTTCTACAAAGGGTTTCATCTCCCTCAAAGATGGAGGCTTAATTCTCCTTTAATAGTAAAAAGAAACTAAGTTTAATGAAGCCCCACGTATTGTCTCAGATTATAATTCCCACATGATTCCCACGATTGTGGAATTTTAAACAGATGGATCCCTCTTGTCTTCTCCTCTTTGATCTCTAGCTCAATCTCCAAGTTGTTCAATCTTCCTACCTACATAAAAATAGTCAACTATTACCCAAAATTGTCATCAAACACAAAAGAACAACAATGGAAATCAAACTTAATGAAAGCGTACAAAATGAATCCTAAACTACAACAATAATCAACAATTAAGTAAGAAAACACAAACCAATTACCTAGAAAAACATATACTAATGCACACCTATCATAATCCAATTCCAAGTTTTAAATAACAAATGAATAACCACAAACTCAAATTCATAAGCCAATTTAAAATTCTAGTTCCTAACCATCATAGAAAGTCAGAAACACATCCAATTCTAATTTTCAAGTGAACACCATGATAATTTTTATGCATGAAACAAATTCAAACTTCCATTTCATTATTCCACAATCACAAATTCACAATTCACAATTCACCAGCCATCAATGATAATAGATGATACACAACATGGTAAATGGGTCTAAGTCCTCACAAACAATAGGAGACAGTTGGCAAAAAGGAGCTAGCTAGTAAGTTGAAGGTTATGGGTGTGACATAGGCATGGGGGCAATGGGTTGTGGCCATTAGGGATGGCAATGAGCCAAGCTAGGTCTACGCCCAAGCTCAAACCAACTGACCCCAAACTGCTACTCGACTAGGCCAAAGGGGACCTGAGGTCAAGCCTAGCTTGTCCAAATTTTTTGTAAAACATTTAAAATGCAAAACAATATCATTTTTCTTGTAAGGTTAGGCCTTGAGTTAGATTGAGCCTAGGCAGCCTGAGCTTAACCCAAGACTTGAAATTTGTGGAAATTCTGGACTCGAGGCCTAGTCAACCCTAGCCTAGTCGATTGTCTTTGGGTCAAGCTAAGTCGAGTCAGGCCAAGACCAAGTCTAATTTTCATCTCTAGCAGTGACTACCTAGATTTAGAACTAGAATGTCAAATGGTTTGGGTGGGTGGGTGGGTGGGTGA
>JAOSBN010000179.1:14700881-14727681 GCA_027563595.1 Erythroxylum suave | reverse complement strand
CGACTTTTGATTGTTTTAGTGCTCTAGCACACCACCCTTGCGAGGTACGGACTTGGATATCACCATCGATGTCGGGTGCAGGAGTGGGGTGTTACATATTTTGCCCACCGAAGGTGCCCATCAGGTTGTTTTTCCCATTAAAGGTAAACCAACGTGATGTGTTGGCCATCGAAGGTGGCCAACGAGTTGTTTTCTTGCCGAAATTGCCTAGTGACTCCACCGACAAGCTATTTTGTCGACCAAAGGTACCCAACGGACTATTTTTCCCACCAAAGGTGCCTAGCAACTTTGGTTTTCAAACCAAAGATACTTAGCGACCATTCCAAAAGGATATTTTTCCAGCCAAAGGTGCACCAACATGCTATTTTGACAAAAGGTGCCCAACAACTTTTTTTTCTCGCAGAAGGGGATTAGTGTTCGTACCAACGAGCTATTTTGCCCACCAAAGGCCTACCGATGGGTTGTTTTGCCCAAAGATGGTGCCTAGTGACTGTGGCAAAGGGATATTTTGCCCACCAAAGGTGCACGATTGTGCTATTTTGCCCACCAAAGGGGCCCAATGGCTTGTTTTTGCCACCGAAGGTGCCTAGTGACCCTACCAAAGGACTGCTTTGTTCACCAAAGGTTTACCAATGTGTTTTTTTGTCAACCGAAGGTGCCTAATGGGCTATTTTCCCATCAAAGGTACCTAGCGACCATTCAAAAGGGATGTTTTGCCCACCGGCAATGCAGCAACGTGCTATTTTGTCGGCCAAAGGTTCGCGAACGGGCTATTTTGCCCACCAAAGTTGCCAACGAGTTGTTTTGTCAATCGAAGGTGCCTAGTGACCTTGCCAAAGGGCTATTTTGTCCGCCGAAGGTGCCAAACGAGCTATTTTACACACAAAAGGGTTGTTTTGCCCAACGAAGGTGCCCAACGGGCTATTTTGCCCACCAAAGGTGCCAATGGGGTATTTTCCAACCAAATGTGCACCAACATGCTGTTTGTCCCCCGAAGGTGCCCAATGGGCCCTCTTTCCCAAAAAAGGTGCCTAGCCACTGTGCCAACGAGCTATTTTCCCATCGAAGGTGCACCAATAGGTTGTTTTGCTAACGAAAGGTGCCTAGTTACATTGCCAAAGGGTTGTTTTAGACACTGAAGCTGTGCTGACGTGCTGTTTTGGCCACCGCAGGTGGCCATTAGGCTATTTTTCCACCAAAGGTGCACTAACATGCTGCTTTGCCCACCGAAGGTGCCCAACAGGTTTGTTTCCCACTGAAGGTGCCTAGCAACCCCACTGAAGGTGCCTAGCGACTATGCCAATGGGCTATTTTTTGCATCGAATGTGCAACACCATGCTGTTTTGCCCATAGAAGGTGCCCAATGAGGTATTTTTCCAACCACAGGTGGCTAGCTACTGTGCCGATGTGTTGTTTCTCCCAAAAAGATGCCTAGTGACTCTGCTTACGGGTTGTTTTCCCCCCCAAAGGTGCACCAACCTCCTTTTCTCCCACAGAAGGTTTCTAGCGGCCGTGTCGATGGGCTATTTTGCCCACCAAAAGTGAACCAACGTGCAACTTTTCCCACTGAAGGTGCACCATGAGTGTTTTTCCCACCGAAGATGCCTAGTAGCTATGCCAATAGGCTGTTTTGCCCACTGAAGGTGCACAAACATGTTGTTTTTCCCACCGAAGGTGCCTAGCGACTGTGTCGAAGGGTTGTTTTGCCCATCGAAGGTGCACCAACCTGTTGTTTTCCCTACTGAAGTTGCTCAACGGGTTGTTTTTCCAACCGAAGGTGCCTAGCGCCTATGTCCATAGGCTATTTTACACACCCAAGGTGCACCAACATGTTTTTTTCCCACCGAAGGTGCCTATCAACTAGGTCTAAGGGTTTTTTTTCCCACCAAATGTGCACTAAGGTGTTATTTTGCCTAGCGAAGTTGCATCGTGATGTTTCACCCACCAAAGGTGCACCAATGTGATATTTTGCCCACCGAAGGTGCCTAACGAGCTATTTTTCCCACCAAAATTGCCTAGCGACTCCACCGACAGGCTGTTTTGCCCACCAAAAGTACCCAACTGACTATTTTCCCCGTCGAAGGTGCCTAGAGACTTTGCCGATGGGTTGTTTTTCCCACCAAAGATGCCCAACAGGTTCTTTTTCCAACAAAAGGTGCCTAGCGACTTTGCCAATGAGTTATTTTCTCCACCGAAGGTGCACCAATGGGTTGTTTTGCCCACCGAAGGTGCCTTGCGATCGTGCCAAGGTGCTATTTTGCCTACCGAAGGTGTGTCGACGTGCATTTTTGCCTATGAATGGTGCCTAATGGGCTTTTTTCAACTAAAGATCCCTAATGATCATGCCAAAGGGTTGTTTGGCCCACCAATGGTGAACCAACGTGCTGTTTTGCCCACCGAAGGTGCCCATTGGGTTGTTTTTCCCACCGAAGGTACACCAACATGCTGTTTTTCCCACCAAAGGTGCCCAATAAGCTATTTTTGTCACCAAATGGTCCTAGCGACTATGTCAATGAGCTATTTTGCCTACCGAAGGTGCAACAACGGACTGTCTTTCCCACCGAAGCTGCCTAGCGACCCTACTGATGGGGTATTTTTTCCAGCGAAGGTGCACCAACCTGTTATTTTTCCTACCGAAGGTGTCTGGCGACTGTGCCAACAGGTTGTTTTGCTCATAGAAGGTGAACCAATGGGCTGTTTTTCGCAACGAATGCGTGCAAAAGTGCAATTTTACCCACCAAAGGTGGCCATTGACTTATTTTCCCACCGAAGTTGCCTAACAATTGCCAACAAACTGTTTAGCCCACCGAAGGTGAACCAACAAGCTTCCTTCCCTCTGAAGGTGCCTAGTGGCCCTGCCGACGGGCTGTTTCCCCCACAGATGTTGCACCAAGGTGTTACTTTTCCTACTGAAGGTGTCTACCGATGATGCAAATGGGTTGTTTTACCCACTAAAGGTGAACCAAGGGATTGTTTTTTCGACCGAAGGTGCCTAACGACCGTACCAACGAGCTGTTTTTCCCACTGAAGGTGTACAAACATGCTATTTTTCCTACCAAAGGTGCCTAGCGACCGTGCTGAAGGGTTGTTTTGCCTACTGAAGGTGAACCAACGTATTATTTTCTTAACTAAAGGAGCCCAACAAGCTGTTTTTCCCACCGAACATACCACGTCGAGGGGCGTTTTGCATTCTAAAGGTGCATCAACGTGTTGTTTTTCCCATCAAAGTTGCCTAGCAGCCTTTCCAACTGGCTGTTTTGCCCATCGAAGGTGCCCAATGGGTTGTTTTTCCCACCAAAGATGCCAACGGGATGTTTTGCCACTAAAGGTTCACCAACATGCTTTTTTCCCACAAAAGTTGCCCATCGGGCACTTTTTCCCCGCAGAAGAAGCCTAGCGACCTTGCCAAAGAGCTGTTTTCGCCACTGAAGGTGCACCAACATGTTGTTTTGCCCATCAAAGGTGCCTAGCGACTCTGCCAAATGGCTATTTTGCCTACCAAAGGCGTGCCAAAGTGCTATTTTGCCTACCGAATGTGCCTAATAGGCTTTTTTTCCCACCCAAGATGCCTAACGATTGTGCCAAATGGTTGTTTTGACCACCAAAGGTGAACCAACATGCTATTTTCCCCACTGAAGGTGCTGATTGAATTGTTTTTTCCACCAAAGGTGAACCAGCATGCTATTTTGCCCACCAAAGGTGAACCAACATGCTATTCTCCCCATTGAAGGTGCCCGTTGGGGTATTTTTCCCACTGAAGGTGAACCAACGTGCTACTTTTCCCACTGAAGGTGCACCAACGGGATGTTTTTCCCACCAAAGATGCCTAGCAACCATGCTGAGGGGTTGTTTTGCCCACCAAAGGTGTACCAATGTGTTGTTTTGCCCATCGAAGGTGCCCAACGGGCTGTTTTTCCCACTAAAGATGCCTAGTGATCATGCAGATGGGCTGTTTTACCCACCGAAGGTGCACCAACATGTTGTTTTTTCACCGAAGGTGCTTATTGACCTGGTCGAAGGGCTATTTTTCCAACCAAATGTGCACCAACATGCTATTTTGCCCACCGAAGGTGCTCAACAAGCTATTTTTCCCATCAAAGGTGCCTAGTGGCCCCACCGACGGGCTGTTTTGCCCACCAAAGGTACCCAATGGACTATTTTTCCCACCAAAGAAGCCTAGCGACTTGGCTAAGAGGCTGTTTTGGCCATTGATGATGCACCGACTAGTTGTATTGCCAACAGAAGGTGCCTAGTGACCGTGCCAAAGGGCTGGTTTGCACACCGAAGGGGCACCAACATGCTGTTTTACCCACCAAAGGTGCCCAAGGGGCTGTTTTTCCCACCGAAGGTGTCTAGTGACCCTGCCGAAGGACTATTTTGCTCATTGAGGGTTCACTAATGTGTTGTTTTGCCCACTGAAGATGCTTGACAGTTATTTTTCCCACTGAATGTACCTAGCGACTATTACGAAGGGATGTTTTTCCCATCGAAGGTGCACCAACGTGCTATTTTGCCAACTAAAAGTGCCCAACAGGTTGTTTTTCTCATCAAAAGGGTCTAGCGACCGTGTCAACGAGCTATTTTGCTGACCGAAGGTGCAATAATAAACTATCTTTCCCACCAAAGGTGCTTAGCAACCTTACCGATGGGATATTTTTCTCAGCAAAGGTGCACCATCCTGTTGTTTTCTCAATCGAAGGTGTCTAACCACCATACTGACAGGCTATTTTGCCCACAGAAGGTGAGCCGTCGAGTTTTTTTTCCTACATAAGATGTCTAGCGACCGTGCCAAAGGTTATTTTTTGCACCAAATGTGTGCAAAACTGCAGTTTTAACCACCGAAGGTGCCCAACGGCCTATTTTCCCACCGTAGGTGCCTAGCAACCGTGCCAACAAACTATTTTGCCCACCAAAGGTGAATCAACATATCAATTTGCCCATCGAAGGAGCCCAACAGGCTGTTTTTCCTACTGAACATACCTAGAAACCACGTCAATGGGTGTTTTGCATATTGAAGGTGCAGCAATATGCTGTTTTTCCCAACGAAGGTGCCTAATAGCCATGTCAGCCGGCTGTTTTGCCCACCGAAGGTGCCCAATGGGTTGTTTTGCCCACCAAAGATGCCAACAGGTTGTTTTCCTTTCAAAGGTACACCAACATGCTGTTTTTCCCATCAAAGGTGTCCAATGGACTTTTTTTTCCACAGGTCCCTAGTGACCTTGTGAATGAGTTGTTTTCCCTGCCAAAGTTTGACCAATGTGTTGTTTTCCCCACCGAAGGTCCCTAGTGACTGTGCCAAAGGGCTATTTTACCCACCGAAGGTGTGCCGATGTACTGTTTTGTCTACCGAAGGTGCCTAAAAGGCTTCTTTTCCCACCCAAGGTGCCTAACGACTGTGCCGAAGGGTTGTTTTGCCCACCAATGGTGAACCAACATGCTATTCCCTACTGAAGGTGCCCATCGGGTTGTTTTTCCTATCGAAGGTGAACCAAAGTGTTGTTTTTCCCACCAAAGGTGAACCTACATTCTATTTTCCCCACCAAAGGTGCCCATCGGTTTCTTTCCCATCTAAGGTGAACGAACGTGCTATTTTTCCCGCTGAAGGTGCACCAACGGGGTGTTTTTCCCTCTAGGTGCCTAGTGACTGTGTCGATGGGCTATTTTCCCCGCCGAAGGTGCATGAACGTGTTGTTTTTCCCACCGAAGGTGCCTAGCAACCGTGCCGAGGGGTTGTTTTCCCACCAAAGGTGCACCAACATGCTATTTCGCCCACCAAAGATGCCCAATGGGCTGTTTTTCCCACTGAAGGTTCCTAGTGATCGTGCCAACATGCTATTTTAACCCCCGACGGTGCACCATCATGTTGTTTTCTCCACCAAAGGTGTCTATCGACCTTGTCGAAGGGCTTTTTTTCCCACCAAATGTGCACCAACGTGCTATTTTGTCCACTGAAGGTGCCCGCTGTTTTTCCCACCATAGGTGCCCAGTGGCCTTGCTGACGTGCCGTTTTTCCCACCAAATGTGCTTAGCCACCATACCAATAGGTTGTTTTTCCCACCAAAGGTTCATTAACCTGCTGTTTTTCCCACCGAATGTGTTTAGCTATCGTGTCGACAGGCTATTTTGCCCTAAGAAGGTGAACCAATGGGGTGTTTTTCCTACAAAAGATGCCTAGCAACAGTGCCAAAGGATTGTTTTTCCCACCGAATGTATGCCAATGTGCTGTTTTATCAACAAAAGATGCCCAACGGCTTATTTTCCCACAAAAGGTTCCCAGCAACAGTGCCAACGAGCTATTTGGCTAAGAGAAAGTGCAACACAGTGTTGTTTTTCCAGCCATAGTGTTTAACGACGGTGTGAATGGCCCATTTTGCCCACCAAAGGTGCACCAATATGCTATTTTTCCCATCAAAGGTGCCTAACTGCCATCCCAACAGGCTGTTTTGCCCACCAAAGATGCCAACGGTATGTTTTGCCACCAAAGGTGCATCAACATGCTATTTTTCCCATTGCAGGTTCCCAATGGGCTCTTTTTCTCGCAGAAGGTGCCCAGCGACCTTGCCAACGAGCTGTTTTCCCTACCAAAGGTGCACCAATGGGTTGTTTTTCACACCAAAGGTTCCTAGTGATTGTGCCAAAGGGCTACTTTTCCCACCAAAGGAGTGACAATGTGTTGTTAAGCCCACCGAAGGTGGCTAATGGGCTTTTTTTTCCACCGAAGATGCCTAACGACTGTGTCAAAGGGTTGTTTTGCCCACCAAAGGTGAACCAACGTGTTGTTTTGCCCATTGATGGTGCCCATCGGGTAGTTTTTCCAACCGGAGGTGCACCAATGTGCTATTTGGCCCACCAAAGGTGCACAACTAGTTATTTTTCCTCCCGAAAATGCCTAGCGACCCCACCAAAGGTACCCAATAGGCTATTTTTCCCACCAAAGGTGCCTAGCGACTATGCCAATGGGTAGTTTTACCCATCGAAGGTGCATCAACGGGTTGTTTTCCTACAAAAGGTGCCTACCGACCGTGACAAAGGATTGTTTTGCCCACCGAAGGTGCACCAACAAGGTATTTTGAACACCAAAGGTTCCCAATGTGTTATTTTTCCCACCGAAAGTGCCTAGTGTCCCTGCCGAAGGGTTATTTTGCTCACCATTGGTTCACCAAATTGCTGTTTTGCCACCTAAGGAGCCTGACTGACTATTTTTCTCACCAAAGGTAGTTAGAGACATTTCCAAAGGGATGTTTCACCCATCAGAGGTGCACTAACGTGCTATTTTTCCCACCAAAGGTGCACCAGCGGTCTATTTTTCCTATCGAAGGTGTTTAGCGACCCTACCGATGGGCTGTTTTGCCCACAAAAGGTTACCAATGGGCTATTTTTCCCACCGAAGTTGCACAGATGGGTTGTTTTTCCCATAAAAGCTACCTAGCGACCGTGCCAAAGGGTTGTTTTACCCTCTGAAGGAGCACCAACATTCTATTTTGCCCACCAAAGATGCCCAACGAGCTGTTTATCTCACCAAAGGTGCACTAATGGGCTGTTTTTCCCACTGATGGTGCACCAACCTATAGCTTTTCCCACCAAAGTTGCACCAACCTACAGTTTTTCCCACCAAAGGTGTCTAGCGACCGTGCCAACAGGCTGTTTTGCCCAGAGAAGGTTCCCAATGGGCTATTTTCCCATCGAAGGTGCCTAGCAACCTTGCCAACAGACTTTTTAGCCCACCGAAGGTGCACGAGAGGGCTTCTTTCCCACCGAAGGAGCCTAGAGACATTGAGACGGGCTGTTTTGCCCACAGAAGGCGCACCAAGGTGTTATTTTTCTCACCGAAGGTGTCATGACGATAGGGATGGGTTGTTTTGCCTACTGAAGGTGAACCAGGGGGTTGTTTTTCGCACCAAAGGTGCCGAAGGTGCACCAACATGTTGTTTTTTGCACAAAAGGTGCCTAGCTAATGTGCCAAAAGATTGTTCGTCCGACTGAACGTAAAAATACATACTGTTTTGCCTATCAAAGATGAACCAATTGGCTATTTTTCCCACCGAAGGTGCCTAGCAACTGTGCCAAAAGGTTGTTTGTCCCATCAAAGGTAAAACAACGTACTATTTTACCCACCGAAGGTGCACCAACTGTCTATTTTTTGCACCGAAGTTGCCTAGCGACCCTACCGATGGGTTGTTTTTCCCACTGAAGGTGCACCAACTTGTTGTTTTTTGACCGATGGTGTCTAGAGATTTTGTCAACAGGTGGTTTTGCCTACAGAAGGTGCCCAACAAGCTATTTTTCCCACCTAAGGTACCTGGCGACTGTGCTAACTGGACATTTTGCCCACCGAAGGTGCCCTCACATGCTGTTTTTCCCATTAAAGCTGCCTAGCGGTTGTGCCAGTCGGCTGTTTTGCCCATCGAAGGTGCCAACGGGCTGTTTTGCCATAAAAGGTGCACCAACATGCTATTTTTCCCACTGAAGGTGCCCAACGGGCTCTTTTTCCCTAAGAAGGTGCCTAGCCACTGTGCCAACGAGCTATTTTCCCTACCGAAGGTGCACTATCTGGTTGCTTTGCCATCCGAAGGTGCTTAGTGACCTTGCCTAAGGGCTATTTTGCCTACCGAAGGTGTAAGTACATGCTGTTTTGGCCACCAAAGGTGCCCATCGGGCTGTTTTTCCACCAAAGGTGCACCATCATGTTGCTTTTCTCACCAAAGTTGCCTAATGGGCTGGTTTTCCCATCGAAGGTGCTTAACGACCCCACGAAAGGACTATTTTACCCAACAAAGGTGCCCTTTCCCACCGAATGTGCCTAACGATTATGCCAAGGTGTTGTTTTCCCCACCAAATATGCACCAACGTGTTGTTTTGCCCATCAAAGGTGCCCAATTAGTTGTTTTTCCCACCACAGGTGCCTAGTGACTGTGCCGATGTGCTATTTCTCTCGCCAAAGGTGCCAAGCGACTCTGCCTACGAGCTATTTTTCCCTCGAAGGCGGTAGCAACTGTGCTGATAGGCTATTTTTCCCACTGAAGGTGAACCAACGTGTTACTTTTCTAACCGAAGGTGCACCATCAGGGTGTTTTCCCACCTAAGGTTCCTAGTGGCTGTGCCGACGAGCCTTTCTGCCTACTAAAGGTGCACAAACATGATGTTTCTCCCACTAAAGGTGCCTAGTGACTGTGCAAAAGGGCTATTTTCCCCGCTGAAGGTATACCAACCTCTGTTTTTCTCTCCAAAGGTGGGAACATGCTGTTTTTCCATTGAAGGTGCACCAACATGCTGTTTTTCCCATTGGAGGTGCCCAACAAGCTCTTTTTCCCAAAAAAGGTGCTAGCAACCGTGCCAACGAGCTATTTTCCCCATCAAAGGTGCACCAACGAGTTGTTTTGCCATCCGAAGGTGCCTAGTGACAGTGCTAAAAGGTTGTTTTGCCCACTGAAGGTGTGCTGACATGTTGTTTATGCCACCGAAGGTGGCCATCGGGCTGTTTTTTCAGCAAAGGTGCACCAACGTGCTGTTTTGCCCACTGAAGGTGCCTAATGGGCTAGTTTTCCCATCGAAGGTGCCTAGCGACACTGCTGAAAGGTTGTTTTTCCCAACAAAGGTGCCCTTTCACACTGAAAGTGCCGAGCGACTTTGCTAATAGGTTATTTTCCCCATCGAATGTGCGCCAACATGCTGTTTTGCCCATCGAAGGTGCCCAACGAGCTATTTTTCCCACCATAGGTGCCTAGCGACTATACCGATGTGTTGTTTCTGTCACCAAAGGTGGATAGCGACTCTGTCTACGGGCTATTTTTCCCTGCGACAGTGCACTAACCTACTTTTTTCCCACCAAAGGTGTCTAGCGACTGTGCCGAAGGGCTATTTTGCCCACCAAAGGTACCCAAAGGACTGTTTTTCCCATCGAAGGTGCCTAATGACTTTAACAATGGGTTGTTTTTTGCACCGAAGATGCACAATGGGTTCTTTTTCCAACAGATGGTGCCCAGCGATTTTTCCAATGAGTTGTTTTCTCCACCAAAGGTGCACCAATGGGTTGTTTTGCCCACCGAAGGTGCCTTGCGATCGTTCCAACAGGCTCTTTTGCCCACCGAAGGTGTGTCGATGTGCAGTTTTCCCTACAGAAGGTGCCTAACGGGCTTTTTCTCCCACTAAAGATGCCAAGTGACCATGCCAAAGGGCTGTTTGGCCCACCCAAGGTGAACCAATGTGCTGTTTGGCCCACTGAAGGTGCCCATTGGGTTGTTTTTCCCATTTAAGGTGCACCAACGTGCTATTTTGCCCACTGAAATTGCCCAACGGGCTATTTTTCCCATCAAAGGATGCCTAGCGAGTTGGTCAACAGGCGACCATCGATGGTGCAGCAACTACTTGGTTTGCCAACAGAAGGTGCCTGGTGACCATGCCAAAGGGCTGTTTTTCCCACCAAAGGTGCACCAACATGTTGTTTTACCTACCAAAGGTGCCCAATGGGTTGTTTTTCCCACCGAACGTGCCTAGTGACCCTGCTGAAGTGTTGTTTTGCTCATTGAGGGTTCACTAACGTGTTGTTTTGCCCACTGAAGGTGCTTGACGTCCTATTTTTCCCACTGAATGTACCTAGCAATTGTTATGAAGGGATGTTTTTCCCACCGAAGGTACACCAATGTGCTATTTTGCCTACTGAAGGTGCTCAATAGGCTAATTTTCTCACCAAAGGGGCCTAACGACCGTGTGAACGAGCTACTTTGCCCATCGAAGGTGGAACAATGGACTATTTTTCCCACCAAAGTGCCTACCAACCTTACCGATGGGGTATTTTTCCCAGTGAAGGAGCACCAACCTGTTGTTTTTCCCACTGAAGGTGTCTAGCGACCGTGGTGACAGGCTATTTTGCCCACAGAAGGTGAACCAACAAGTTGTTTTCCCTACCGAAGATGTCTACTGACCGTTCCAAACGACTATTTTTCGCACCGAATGCATGCAAAAGTGCAGTTTTACACACCGAAGGTGCCCAACAACCTATTTTCCCATCGAAGTTGCCTAGCAACCATGCCAACAAATTGTTTAGCCCATCGAAGGTGCACTAATGAGCTTTCTTCCCACTGAAGGTGCCTAGCGATCGTACGAATGGGCTTTTTTTCCCACAAAAGGAGCACCAACGTGTTATTTTTCCCACCGAAGGTGCCTAGCGGCCATGCAGACGAGCTATTTGGCCCACAGATGGTGCACCAAGGTGTTGGTTTCCCACCGATGGTGTCTAATGACGATACAGATGGGTTGTTTTTCCCACCGAAGGTGAACCAAGGGGTTGTTTCTCCCACCGAAGGTGCCTAGCGACCATGCCAACGAGCTATTTTTCCCATCAAAGGTGTACCAACAAGTTATTTTTCCCACTAAAGGTGCCTAGTGACCGTGTCGAAGGGCTATTTTATCCACCGAACGTGAATCAACGTACTATTTTCCCCACCAAAGGAGCCCAATGGGTTGTTGATCCACTGAACATTCCTAGCGACCATGTCAAGGGGAATTTTGCGCACCGAAGGTGCACCAACATGCTATTTTTCCCATAAAAGGTGCCTAGTAGCCATGCCAATCAGTTGTTTTGCCCGCCGAAGGAACCTAACGGACTGTTTTGCCCACTAAACATGCCAACGGGCTGTTTTCCCACCAAAGGTGCACCAACATATTGTTTTTCCCACCAAAGATGCCCAATGGGCTCTTTTCCCTATAGATTGTGCCTAGCGACCTTGCCAATAAGCTATTTTCCCAATTGAAGGTACACCAATGTGTTGTTTTGCTCACTGAAGGTGCTTAGCTACTGTACCAAAGGGCTATTTTACCCACCGAAGGTGTGCCGATGTGTTGTTTTGCTTACCGAAGGTGCCTAACAGGCTTTTTTTCCCACCCAAGATGCCTAATGACTATGCCGAAGGGCTGTTTTGCCCACCAAAGATGAACCAACGTGATATTTTCCACACTAAAGGTGCCCATCGAGTTTTTTTCCCACCAAAGGTGAACCAGCGTGCTGCTTTGTCCACCAAAGGTGAACCAACATGTTATTTTCCCCACCGAAGGTACCCATTGGGTTGTTTTTCCCACTGAAGGTGAACCAACGTGCTATTTTTCCCACTGAAGGTGCACCAACGGGGTGCTTTTCCCACCAAGGTTGCCTAGCGATTGTGCCAATAGACTGTTTTGCCCACTGAAGGTGCCGCAATGTGTTGTTTTTCCCACCGAAGGTGCCTAGTGACCGTGCCAAGGGGTTGTTTTGCCAACTGAAGGTGCACAAACGTGATGCTTAACCAAGCAAAGGTGCCCAACGATCTGTTTTTCCCACTGAAGGTTCCTAATGACGTGACAACGAGCTATTTTACCCACTGAAGTTATATCAACATGTTGTTTTTTTCACTGAAGGTGCTTGTTGACCTTGTCGAAGGGCTATTTTTCCCACCAAATTTGCACTAACATGCTTCTTTGCCCACCAAAAGTGCACCAACGTGATGTTTAGCCCACCGAAGGTGCATCAACGTGATATTTTACCCACCGAAGGTGCCTAACGACCTGTTTTTCCCACCGAAATTGCCTAGCGACCTCACCGATATGCTGTTTTGCCCACCAAAGGTACCCAAAGGGCTGTTTCTCCCACCAAAGATGCCCAACAGGTTCTTTTTCCAACAGAAGGTGCCTAGCGACCTTGCCAATGAGTTGTTTTCTCCACTGAAGGTGCACCAATGTGTTGTTTTGCCTACCGAAGGTGCCTTGTGAACGTTCCAAGGGGCTCTTTTTCCTACGGAAGGTGTGGCGACGTGCAGTTTTGCCTACGGAAGGTGCCTAACGAGCTTTTTTTCCCACTAAAGTTGCCTAACGATCATGCTGAAGGGCTATTTAGCCCACCAAAGGTGAACCAATGTGTTGTTTTGCCCACCGAAGGTCCCATTGGGTTGTTTTTCCCACTGAAGGTGCACCAACGTGCTGTTTTGCCCACCAAAGGTGCCCTACGAGCTGTTTTCCCATCAAAGGTGCCTAGTGACCCCACCGATGGGCTGTTTTGCCCATCAGAGGTACACAATGGACTATTTTTCTGACCAAAGATGCCTAGCGACTTGGCCAATGGCCGATTTTGCCCATCGATGGTGCACCGACTAGTTGTTTTGCCCACCGAAGGTTCACCTACATGCTGTTTTACCCACCGAAAGGTGCCCAATGGGTTGTTTTTCCCACCGAAGATACCTAGTGACCCTGTCGAAGGACTATTTTTCTCATTGAGGGTTAACTGACATGTTGTTTTGCCTATTGAAGGTGCTCGACGGGCTATTTTTCCTACTAAATGTACCTAGAGACTATTACAAAGGGATGATTTTCCCACTGAAGGTGCACTAACGTGCTATTTTGCCCATTAAAGGTGCCCAACAGGCTCTTTTTCTCACGAAAGGGGTCTAGCAACTCTACCAAAAAGCTATTTTGCCCATCGAACGTGCAACAACAGGCTGTCTTTCCCACTGAAGGTGCCTAGCAACCCTACTGATGGGCTATTTTTCCCACTACAGGTGCACCAACCTGTTGTTTTTCCTACTGAAGGTGCCTAGCGACCGTGCCGACAGGCTGTTTTGCTCACAGAAGGTGAACCAACGAGTTGTTTTTCCTACTGAAGATGTCTAGCGACCATGCCAAAGGGCTATTTTTCGCACCAAATGTGTGCAAAAGTGCAGTTGAACCTACCGAAGGTGCCCAATGGCCTATTTTCCTACTGAAGGTGCCTAACAATCGTACCAAAAAACTGTTTAGCCCACCGAAGGAGAACCAACGAGCTTTGTTCCCATTGAAGGTGCCTAGCGATCCTATGGATGGGCTTTTTTGCCCACCGAAGGTGGAACAATGTGCTATTTTTTATACCGAAGGTGCCTAGCGGCTGTATCGATGGGCTGTTTGGCCCACAGATGGTGCACCAAGGTGCTGTTTTTCCCACAGAAGGTGTCTAACGACGGTACAGATGGGTTGTTTTGTGTACCGAAGGTGAATCAAAGGGTTTTTTCCCATCAAAGGTGCCTAGCGATCGTGCCAACAAGCTGTTTTTCCCACCGAAGGTGTACCAACATGTTATTTTTCCCACAAAAGGTGTCTACTAACTTGTTTTGCCTACTGAATGTGAACCGATGTATTGTTTTTCCCACAGAAGGACCCCAACAGATTATTTTTTGAATGTACCGAGCGACCACGTCGAGGGACATTTTGCACACTGAAAGTACACCAACGTACTGTTTTTCCCATCGATGGTGTCTAGCAGCCGTCCCAACTGGTTGTTTTGACTACCAAAGGTGTCCAATAGGCTGTTTTGCCTACCAAAGATGCCAACAGGATGTTTTGCCACCAAAGGTACACCAACATGTTGTTTTTCCCACCAAAGGTGCCCAATAGGGCTTTTTCCCGTAGAAGGTGCACCAATGTGTCGTTTTGCCCACTGAAGGTGCCTAGCGACTGTGCCAAAGGGCTGTTTTGCCGCCCAAAGGTGTGCTGATGTGTTGTTTTGCTTTTCGAAGGTGCCTAACGGGCTTCTTTTCCCACCCAAGATGCCTAACGACTGTGTTGAAGAGTTGTTTTGCCCACAAAAGATGAACAAGCGTGCTATTTTCCCCACTGAAGGTGCCCATCGGCTTGTTTTTCCCACCGAATGTGAACCAACATGCTGTTTTGCCCACCAAAGGTGAATTAAGGTGTTATTTTCCCCACCGAAAGTGCCCATCGGCATGTTTTTCCCTCCAAAGTTGAGCCAACGTGCTGCTTTTCCTATTGATGGTGCACCAACGGGGTGTTTTTCCCACCGAAGTTACCTAGCAAATATGCCGATGGGCTATTTTTCTCCACAAAGGTGCACCAATGTGTTGTTTTTCCCACCAAAGGTGCCTAGCGACCATGTCGAGGGGTTGTTTTGACCACTGAAGGTGCATCAACGTGCTATTTTGCCCACCAAAGGTGCCTAACAGGCTGTTTTCCCATCGAAGGTGCCTAGTGACCATGCAGACGGGCTGTTTTAACCACCAAAGCTACACCAACATGATGTTTTTTCCACCAAAGGTGCCTATCGATCTTATTGAAGTGCTACTTTTCCCACCAAATGTGCACCAACATGCTATTTTGACCACCGAAGGTGCACCAATGTGATGTTTAGCCCATCGAAGGTGCACCAACGTGATATTTTGCCCACCGAAGGTGCTCAACAAGCTACTTTTCCCACCAAAATCACCTAGCGACCACCTATAGGCTATTTTGCTCACCAAAGATACCCAACGGGCTATTTTTCCCATCGAAGATGCCTAGTGACTTTACCAATGGGTTGTTTTTCCCACCGAAAATGCCCAATGGGTTCTTTTCCCAACAGAAGGTGCCTAGCGACCTTACCAATGAGTTGTTTTCTCCATCGAAGGTGCACCAATGGGTTGTTTTGCCCACCGAAGGTGCCTTGTGACCATGCCAAGGGGCTCTTTTGCCTAACGAAGGTGCACCCACATGTTGTTTTACCCACCAAAGGTTCCCAATGGGCTATTTTTCCCACCAAAGGTTCCTAGTGACCCTGCCGAACGACAACTTTGTTCATCGAGGTTTCACTAACATGTTGTTTTGCCTACCGAAGGTGCTTAATGGGCTATTTTTCCTACTAAATGTACCTAGCGACTATTATGAAGGGATGTTTTTCCCACCAAAGGTGCACCAACGTGCTATTTTGCCCACTGAAGGTGCCCAACAGGCTCTTTTTCTCACCAAAGGGGCCTAGCGATCGTGTCAACAAGCTATTTTGCCCACTGAAGGTGCAACGATGGACTGTCTTTCGCACCGAAGGTGCCTAGCAACCTACCGACGGGCTATTTTTCCCACCGAAGGTGCACCAACCTATTGTTTTTGTTGGATCGCCTATGCCTGAGTATTCGCAATACACAGTGGAATGGACCATACGATAACAAGAAGTATAATCGAAAATTTTACATTAGTACAAAATTACCTCTTGACGTGGATTGATTTTGTTTTTCAAATGTAGATGCTACATCACGCGAACATCCTCTACCGGTTCCCATCGAAGGTGAACCAACGTGTTGTTTTTACCACTGAAGGTGAATCAGCAGGGTGTTTTCCCACTGAAGGTGCCTAGCGACTGTGCTGATGGGTTGTTTTATCCACTGAAGGTACACCAACTTGTTGTTCTTCTTGTCGAAGGTGCCTAGTGACCATGCCGAAGGGCTGTTTTATCGACCAAAGGTGCACTAACTTACTATTTTGCCCACCGAAGGTGCTCAATGGGCTGTTTTTTCCACCAAAGGTGCCTAGTGACTATGCCGGCAGGCTGTTTTACCCGCCGAAGGAGCACCAACATGTTATTTTTCCTACTGAAGGTGTCTAGTGACTGTGCCAAAAGGATATTTTGCCAACAGAAGGTGAACCAATGTGTTGTTTTTCCTACCAAAGAGTCCTAACGACCGTGCCAAAGGGTTGTTTTTCGCACCGAATGTATTCCAATGTGCTGTTTTGGTCACCAAAGGTGTCTAGCAACCGTGTCAACAAATTTTTTATCCCATCGAAGGCGCACCAATGGGCCTTTTTCCCACCAAAGTTGCCTACTGACTATGCAGACGGGCTGTTTTGCCCACCTAAGGTGCACCAACGTGCTATTTTTCCCAACAAAGAAGCCTAGCGACCATGTAGATGAGTTGTTTTGCCCACAGAAGGTGCACCAAGGTGTTGTTTTTCCTACCGAAGGTATCTAACGATGGTGTGCATGGGCCATTTAACCCACCGAAGGTACACCAACGTGCTGTTTTTACCACTGAAGGTGCCCAACGGGCTATTTTGCCCACTGAAGGTGCCCAACAGGCTATTTTGCCCACCAAAGGTACCAACAGGTTGTTTTACCACCAACGGTGCACCAACTAGCTGTTTGTCCCACCGAAGGTGCCCAATGGGCTCTTTTTCCCACAGAAGGTGCCTAGCGACGTTCCCAATGAGCTGTTTTCCCCACCAAAGGTGCACCAATGGGTTTTTTGCCGACTGAAGGTGCCTAGTGATTGTGTCAAAGTTCTGTTTTGCCCACTGAAGGTGTACCGATGAGCTATTTTGCCCACCGAAGGTGCCTAACGGGCTTTTTTTCTTACCAAAGATGGATAACTACTGTGCCAAAGGGCTGTTTTGCCGACCAAAGGTGAACCAGCGTGCTATCTATTTTTCCCATCGAAGGTGCCTAGTGACCCTGTCGAAGGACTATTTTGCTCAACAACGGTTCACCAATGTGCTATTTTGCCCACTGAAGGTGCCTGACGGGCTATTTTTCCCCATCAAAGGTACCTAGCAATTGTTTTGAAGTGGTGTTCTGGCCATCAAAGGTGTACAAATGTGTTATTTTACCCACCAAAGGTGCCCAACAAGCTTTTTTTTCACCGAAGGGGCCTATCAACCATGCCAACGGACTATTTCATCCACCGAAGGTGCACTAACGGGTTGTTTTTCCCACCAAAGCCGCACCAACCTGCAACTTTTCCCACTGAAGGTGCACCAATTTGTAGTTTTTCCCATTGAAGGTGTCTAGCGACCTTGCCGACAAGCTATTTTCCAACAGAAGGTGAACCAACGAGTTGTTTTTCCTACTAAAGATGCCTAGCGACCATGCCAAAGGGCTATTTTTCCCACCGAATGTATGCCAATGAGCTGTTTTGCCCACCAAAGGTGCCTAGCAACTATGTCGACGTGCTATTTTTCCCACCAAAGGTGCCTAGCCACCCTACAGACTGGTTATTTTTCCCACCGAAGGTTCACCAACCTGTTGTTTTTCCTACTGAAGGTGTTCAACTATCGTGTCGATAGGCTGTTTTACCTACAAAAGGTGAACCAACGGACCATTTTTCCTACCAAAGATGCCCAGCGACCAACACAAAGCGTTGTTTTCCCCACCGAGTGTATGCCAATGTGTTGTTTTACCCACTGAAGGTGCCCAATGGGTTGTTTTCCCACTGAAGGTGCCTAGCAACTGTGCCAACGAACTGCTTGCCCATAGAAGGTGAACCAACAGCCTATTTTACCTACCAAAGGTGCCCCACAGGTTGTTTTTCTCACCGAAGGGATCGAGGGACTGTGCCAACAGTCTATTTCGCCCATCGAAGGTGCACTAACGAGCTATTTTTCCACCGAAGATGCACCAACCAGCAATTTTTCCCACCAGATGTGCACCAACCAGTAGTTTTACCCACCAAAGGTGTCAAGGGACCATGCTGACAGGCTGTTTTGCCTACAGAAGGTGGACAAACAGGTTGTTTTTCCTACCGAAGATGCCTAGCAATCGTGCCAAAAGGTTGTTTTTCCCACTAAATGTCTGCCAATGTGCTATTTTGTCTACCAAAGGTGCCTAGCAATTGTGCCAACGAACTGTTTAGCCCACCAAAGGTGCACCAATGTGCTATTTTTCCCAATGAAGGTGCCTAGCGACCCTGCCAACGAGTTGTTTGGCTCATAAAAGGTGCACCAAGGTGCTATTTTTCCTACCCAAGGCGTTTAACAATGGTGCAGATGGGCCTTTTTGCCCACTGAAGGTGCACCAACGTGCTATTTTTCCTATCGAAGTCGCCTAGAAAACGTCCCAACAGGCTGTTTTGCCCACCAAAGCTGCCCAATGGGCTATTTTGCCCACCAAAGTTGACAACGGGCTGTGTTGTCACCAAAGGTGCTCCCGCATGCTATTTGTCCCACTGAAGGTGCCCAACGGGCTCTTTTTCCCATAGAAGGTGCTTAGCGACCTTGTCAACGAGATGTTTTCCCCACCAAAGGTGCACTTACAGGTTGTTTTGCTTAACAAAGGTGGCTAAAGACCATGTCAAAAGGTTATTTTTCCCACCAAAGGTATGCCGACGTGCTGTTTAGCTCACTAAAGATGCCTAATGAGCTTTTTTCCCATCGAAGGTGTACGACATGCTGTTTGGCCCACCAAAGGTGCCTAATGGGCTTTTTTCCCTCCGAAGATGCCTAAAAATTGTTTCAAAGTTTGTTTTGCACACCAAAGGAGAACCAACATGTTGTTTTCCCCACTAAAGGTGCCTAATGGGTTGTTTTCCCACCGAAGGTTGACCAACGTGTTGTTTTTCCCATTAAAGGTGCACTAATAAGGTGTTTTTCCCACAGAAGGTGCCTAGCGACTGTACCAACGGGTTGTTTTTCCCACCAAAGGTGCATCAGTGGGTTGTTTTACCCACCGAAGGTACCTACCGATTGTGCAAATGGGCTATTTTGCTCATCGAAGGTGCACCAACATGTGCTTTTTTCCAACGAAACTGCCTAGCGACCTTGTCGATGAGCTGTTTTGCCCACAGAAGGTGCAGCAAGGTGTTATTTTTCCTACCGAAGGTGTCTAATGATGGTGCAGATGGGGGGTTTAGCCCATGGAAGGTGCACCAAGGTGAGGTTTTTCCTATCGAAGGTGGCTAGCGGCCATCCCAACGGACTGTTTTGCCCACCGAAGGTGCACCAACTAGCTATTTGTCCCACCAAAGGTGTCCAACAGGCTCTTTTTCCCACAGAAGGTGCCTAGCGACCTTCCCAACAAACTATTTTCCCAACCAAAGGTGCACCAACGAGTTGTTTTACTGACCGAAGGTGCCTAGCAACTTAGTCAAAGGGTTGTTTTGCCCAATGAAGATGTGTCGACAAGCTATTTTGCCCATTGAAGGTGCGTAATGGGATTTTTTTCTTACCGAAGATGGCTAACGGCTGTGCTTAAGGGTTGTTTTGCCCCACAAAGGTGAACCAATGTGTTGTTTTCCCCACTGAAGGTGCCCACTAAGTTGTTTTTCCCACTGAAATTGAACCAACGTGCTGTTTTTACCAATGAAGGTGAAACAACGAGGTGTTTTTCTAACTGAAGGTGCCTAGCGACTGTGCCGACGAGTTGTTTTGCCACCCAAAGGTGAACCAACATGTTGTTTTCCCCACTAAAGGTGCCCATCGAGTTTTTTTTCCCATCGAAGGTGAACCAACGTGTTGTTTTTACCACTGAAGGTGAATCAGCAGGGTGTTTTTCCCATTGAAGGTGCCTAGCGACCATGCTGATGAGTTGTTTTATCCGTTGAAGGTACACCAACATGTTGACTGTGCCGAAGGGCTATCTTATCGACCGATGGTGCACTAACATGTTGTTT
The DNA here is from genome assembly GCA_027563595.1 of Erythroxylum suave. Classification (NCBI taxonomy): domain Eukaryota; kingdom Viridiplantae; phylum Streptophyta; class Magnoliopsida; order Malpighiales; family Erythroxylaceae; genus Erythroxylum; species Erythroxylum suave. The sequence goes on along the minus strand of JAOSBN010000179.1, from coordinate 14,707,540 downwards.
TACCTACCAAAGGTGCCCAACGGGCTGTTTTTTCCACCAAAGGTGCCTAGCGACCGTGTTGGCGAGCTATTTTACCTACCGAAGGTGCACCAACATGTTGTTTTTCCCACTAAAGGTGTCTAGTGACCGTGTCGAAAGGCTATTTCTCCCACAAAAGGTGAACCAACGGGTTGTTTTTCCTATCAAGGAGTCCTAGCGACCATGCCAAAAGGTTGTTTTTCCCACCGAATGTATGCCAATGTGCTGTTTTGTTCACCAAAGGTGTGCTTAACAATCGTGATAACAAATTTTTTATCCCACCGAAGGTGAACCAATGGGCCTTTTTCCTACCAAAGATGTCTATCGACTGTGCGGACGGGCTGTTTTGCCCACCGAAGGTGCACCAACGTGCTGTTTTTCCTAACAAAGTTGCCTAGCGACCATGCCGATGAGCTGTTTTACCCATAGAAGGTGCACAAAGATGTTGTTTTTCGTACCGAAGGTGTCTAAAAATGGTGTGCATGGGCCATTTAACCAACCAAAGGTGCACCAACGCGCTATTTTTCCCATCGAAGGTGCTTAGCGGCCATCCTAACGGACTATTTTGCCCACTGAAGGTGCCTAATGGGCTATTTTGCCCACCAAAGGTACGAACAGGTTGTTTTACCACCAAAGGTGCACCAACTACCTGTTTGTCCCACCGAAGGTGCCCAACGGGCTCTTTTTCACACAAAAGGTGCCTAGTGACCTTCCTAATGAGCTGTTTTCCCCACCAAAGGTGCACCAATGGGTTTTTTGCTGACTAACGGTGCCTAGTGACTGTGTCAAAGTACTGTTTTACCCACTGAAGTGTGCCGACGAGCTATTTTTCCCACCGAAGATGCCTAATGGGCTTTTTTTTTCTACCGAAGATGCCTAACGACTGTGCCAAAGGGCTATTTTGCCCACCAAAGGTGAACTGACATGCTATTTATCCCATCGAAGGTGCCCACCAGGTTGTTCTTCCCACCAAAGTTTAACCAACGTATTACTTTTACCAATGAAGGTTAACCAACGGGGTGTTTTTCCCACTGAAGGTGCCTAGTGACTGTGCCGACGAGTTGTTTCACCCACAGAAGGTGCACCAACGTGTTGTTTTTCCTGTCGAAGGCACCAAGCGACTGTGGCTATTGGTTGTTTTACCCTCCAAAGGTGCACCAACATGTTGTTTTGCCCACCGAAGGTGCCTCACTTGTTGTTTTTTCCACCACAGGTGCTTAGCAACCGGGCCGACGAGTTGTTTTACCTACCGAAGGTGCACCAACATGTTATTTTTCCCACTAAAGGTACCTATCGACCATGTTAAAGGGTTGTTTCTCCCACCAAATGTGCACCAATTTTGCCCACTGAAGGTGCCCAATGAGCTGTTTTTCCCACCACAGGTGCCTAGCGACCGTGCTGAGGTGCAATTTTTCTCACTGAAGGTGCCTTGCCACCCTACTGACAAGTTATTTTTCCCACCGAAGGTTCACCAACTTGTTGTTTTTCCCACCAAAGGTGTTTAGCTACCATGCCGAGAGGCTGTTTTACCCACTGAAGGTGAACCAACGCGCCATTTTTCCTATCGAAGATGCCTAACGACCATGCCAAAGGGTTGTTTTGCCCATTGAAGGTGCCTAACAGGCGATTTTTCCTACAGAAAGCGCTTAGGGTACGTCCCAGCGGGCTGTTTTGCCCACCATACGTGCACCAATGGGGTGTTGTTCTCATTAAAGGTGCCTAGCATCCATCCCAAATGGATGGTTTTCCCATTGAAGTTGTCTAGCGACCATGCCAAAGGGCTGGTTTGCCTACCGAAGCTGCACCAATGTACTGTTTTGTTTACTGAAGATGCTTAATAGGCTGTTTTTCCCACTGAAGGTGCCTAGTGACCGTGCCAACGAGTTGTTTTGCCCACTGAAGGTGAACCAACGTGTTGTTTTTCCCACCAAAGGTGGGTATAGACCGTGCACACGAGCTGTTTGTCCACCAAAGTGTGCGCCAACAGTCTATTTTTGAAACCGAAGGTGCCTAGTAACCATGTCCTATTTTTCACATTGAAAGTGCCTTGGGACCCCACAGACTGGCTATTTTGCCCACTGAAGGTGCACCAATGTGCTGTTTTTCCCATCGAAGGTGCTTGGCGACCTTGTTGACAGGTAGTTTTGCCTATCCAAAGTGCACCAACGTCCTATTTTGCCCATCGAAGGTGCTCAATGGGCTATTTTTCCCCCGAAGATACCTAGCGACCATGGCAATGGGTTGTTTTTCCCACCAAATGTGCACAAATGTATTGCTTTTCCCACTGAAGGTGCCTAGTGACCATGCCAATAGGCTATTTTGGCCATCGAAGGTGCACCAATGGGCTATTATTTCCACCAAAGATGCCAAGTCACCTTGCCGATGGGTTGTTTTGCCCACCAAATATGCACCAACGTGCTGTTTTTCCCACCGAACATGCCTAACAGCCCTACCGGCAGGCTGTTTTGAGTGCCGTCGCGATGTTTTGCCACCAAAGGTGGACCAACGGGATGTTTTGCCCACCAAACATTAAAAAATGTGTAGTTTTTCCCACCAAAAGTACCTAGCTACCGTGTCTATGGGTTGTTTTGCCCATCGAAGGTGAACCTACGTACTGTTTTGCCTACCGAAGGAGCCCAACGGGCTGTTTTCCCACTGAGTGTACCCAACGACCATGGCGACGGACTATTTTGCTCACCAAAGGTGCACCAACATGTTCACGGCACCAAACATGCACTCATGGGCTGTTTTTCCCACCGAAAGTGCCTAGCAACTATTCGGACGGGATGTTTTGCCCACTGAAGGTGCACCAATGTGTTGTTTTTCCCACCAAACGTGCTTAGCGATCTCACCGACAAGTTATTTAGCCCACAGAAGGTGCAACAACATGTTGTTTTTCCCACTAAAAGTGCTTAGCTACAGTGTCGATGGGTTTTTTCCCCTAACGAAGGCGAACCAAGGGGTTGTTTTTACAACTGAAGGTGCCTAGCGACCATGTCGACGGGCTATTTTACCCACTGAAGGTGTAACAACATGCTATTTTTCCCACCGAAGGTGCCTAGTGACCGCGTTGGAGGGCTATTTTGCCCATCGAAGGTAAACCAATGTACTGTTTTGCCAACCGAAGGAGCCCAACAGGCTATTCTTTCGACCTAATGTACCTAGCAATCGTGTGGATAGGTTGTTTTGCCCATCCAATGTGCACCAAAGTGCTGTTTTTCCCATCAAAGGTATGTAGCAACCATGCAAAAGCGTTGTTTTGCCCAACAAAGGTGCACCACCGTGCTATTTTTCCGAATGAAGGTGCCTAATGGCTGTCCCAATGGGTTGTTTTACCAACTGAAGGTGCCCAACAACCTGTTTTGCCCCCCGAAGGTGCCAACGAGCTGTTTGGCCACTGAAGGTGCCCCACGAGCTCTTTTTCCCATAAAAGGTGCCTAGCGATCTTGTCAACGTAAAGTTTTCCCCACCAAAGTTGCATCGATGGGTTGTTTTACCCACCGAAGGTTCCTGACGACCATGCCAAAGGGTTGTTTTGCCTGCCAAAGGTGCCCAACGGGTTGTTTCCCATTGAAGATGTCTAGCAAAAGTGTCAAAGGGATGTTTTGCCAACCGAACATACACCAATATGCTATTTTGCCAACCAAAATTGCCCATCGTGCTGTTTTTCCCATCGGAGGTGCACCAATGTGTCAGATTTCACACCCAAAGGGCCTAGCGACCGTGTCAAAGGGTTGTCTTTCTGACCAAATGTGTACCCACGTGCTGTTTTGCCCACCAAAGGTGAGCCAACGTGTTGTTTTTCCCACTGAAGGTACACCAACATGTAGTTTTTCCCACTGAGGGTGCCTAGCAACAGTGTCAAAGGGCTGTTTTTCCTACCGAATGTCCACCAGTATGCTATTTTGCCCATCGAATGTGCCCAATGAGCTGTTTTTCCCACCACAAGTGCCTAGTGATCGTGTTGATGTGCTATTTTTTGCATTGAAGGTGCCTAGGGATCCCACCAACAGGTTGTTTTGCCCCCTAAAGGTGCCCAACGAGCTGTTTTGTCCACCAAAGGTGCCAACATATTGTTTTTCCCACCAAAGGTGCCTAGCAACCCCACCAATGGGCTATTTTGCCCACCGAATGTGCACCAACGTGCTATTTTGCCCATTAAATTTTTGCCAATGTGATGTTTTTGCCCACAGAAGGTGCTAATGGGTTGTTTTGCCACTGAAGGTGTACCAACATGATGTTTTTCCCACCTAAGATGCCTAACAGACTCTTTTTCCCACAGAAGGTGCCTAGCACTCCAATGTGTTGTTTTGCGCACCGAAGGTACGCATCGGTCTGTTTTTCCCACGTGCACCAATGTGTTATTTTTCACACCAAAGGTGCTTAGTCACTGTTTCAAAGGGTTGTTTTTCCCACTGAATGTGCACCAACGTGCTGCTTTATCCACGAAAGGTGAACCAACAAGGTGTTTTTCCCACCGAAGTTACACCAACGTGTTGTTTTTCCCACCAAAGGTGCCTAGCAACTGTGTCGAAGTGCTGTTTTTCCCAACAAATGTGCACCAACGTGTTGTTTTGCCCACCGAAGGAGCTCAATGGGTTGTTTTTCGCACCTAATGTACATAGCAACGTGCCAACGGGCTATTTTGCCCAACCAAGGTGAATCAACGTTGTATTTTTCCCATGGAAGGTGCCTCGCGACCACGCCAATGGACTGTTTTCCCTACTGAAGGATCACCAATGGGTTGTTTTGCCCATGGAAGGTGCCTAGCGACCGTGCCAAAGGGCTATTTTGCCCAAAGAAGTTGCACGATCGTGTTATTTTTCTTATCGAAGGTGCCTAACGGCTATTCCATTGGGTTGTTTTTCCAACCGAAGGTGCCTAGCGACCATGCCAAAGGATTGTTTTGCCTACCGAAGGTCTATTGATGTGCTATTTTGCCCACCAAAGGCGTCCAATGTGCTGTTTTCCCATTGAAGATGCCTAGAAAATGTGGGGTTTTGCCAATAGAAGGTGAACCAATGTGTTGTTTTTCACATTGAAGGTGCCCATCAGGTTTTTCCCCACCGAAGGTGCACCAACGTTTTGTTTTTCACACCGAAGGTCCTTAGCGACCACATCAAAGGGTTATTTATCCCACCAAATATGCACCAACGTGCAGCTTTGCCCACCAACGGTGAACCAATGTGGTGTTTTTCGCATCAAAGGTACACCAACGTGTTGTTTTCCTACTGAAGATGCCTAGCGACTGTGTCAAAGTGTTGTTTTCCCCACTGAATGTGCACCAACGTGCTTTTTAACCCACTGAAGGAGCACAACATGTTGTTTTTCCCACCTAATGTACCTAGTAACCATGCCGACGGGCTGTTTTGCCTAACGAAGGTACACCAACGTGCTATTTTTCCCTTCAAAGGCGCGTAGCCACCGTGCCAACTGGCCGTTTTCCCTATTAAAGGTGCACCAACAGGTTGTTTTGCCCAGTGACTATGTCAAAGGGCTGTTTTTCCCAACAAAGGTGAACCACTGTGCTATTTTTTAGATGAAAGGGTCCTAACAGCTGTGCAAATGGGCTATTCTTCCAACCGAAGGTGCATAATAGGCTGTTTTGCCCACCGAAGGAGCCAATGGGTTGTTTCCTCACCAAAGGTGCCCAATGAGTTCTTCTTCGTACCAAAGGTGCCTACTGACCATGTCAACGGGCTACTTTCCCCACCGAAGATGCACCGACGGATTGTTTTGCCCACCAAAGGTGCATGCTGACAATGCCAAAGTGTTGTTTGGCTTACCGAAGGTGTATCGACGCCTTGTTTTTCCCACCAAAGGTGCCCAACGGGCTGTTTTCCCATTGAAGATGCCTAGCGAACGTACCAAAAGGTTGTTTTTCCAACCGAAGGTGATCCAATGTGCTATTTTTCCCACCGAAGGTGCCCATCAGTCTGTTTTCCCACTGAAGGTGCACCAACGTGTTGTTTTTCACACCAAAGGTGCCTAGTAACCGTGTCAAAGGGTTGTTTTTTCGGACTGAATGTGCACCAACATGCTATTTTGCCCACCAAAGGTGAGCCAGCATGCTGTTTTTCCCACCGAAGGTACACCAACGTGTTGTTTTGCCCACCGAAGGTGCCTAGCAACAGTGTCAAAGGGCTATTTTTTCGATCGAATGTCCACCAACATGTTGTTTTACCTACTGAAGGTGCCCATCAGGTTGTTTTTCCCACCACAAGTGCCTAGCAATCGTGCCGACTTGCTATTTTTCCCCACCAAATGTGCCTAGTGACCACACCAATGGGCTGTTTTGCCCCCTAAAGGTGTGCAACGGGGTGTTTTACCCATCAAAGGTGCCAACGTGTTGTTTTTAGCACTAAAGGTGCCTAGTGATCCCACCAATGGGTTATTTTGCCCACCAAATGTGCACCAACTTTTTGTTTTTCCAACTAAAATTTTGCCAATGTGCCATTTTTACCCATCGAAGGTTTACTGACATGCTGTTTTGTCCACCAAATGTGCCCAAGGGGTTGTTTTCCCATTGAAGATGCCTAGCAAACGTGCCAAAGGGTAGTTTTGCCAACCGAAGGTGAACCAATGTGTTGTTTTGCCCACCAAAGGTGCCCATCGAGTTGTTTTTCCTACTGAGGGTGCAC
>JAOSBN010000179.1:14658043-14700781 GCA_027563595.1 Erythroxylum suave | reverse complement strand
CGAGAGAGGCTATGGCTCAGAGGTCGGTCAGCTGGGACTTCTTTTGGGATGATCTAGTTAGGACTGCTATTTTTGTCTGATTGTATATAGTATTTTGGGTTAGTGATCAGAGTGACTTTCAGACTGAGATCACTAACACTTGTATGAATTGTTGATTTGGATGAAATGAAAGGGAACATAGTTTGGTTTTAAAAAGTTTCGATTTCATATTATTGTTTTATTATTGGGATGCCATGTGGAGTTTAGGGTTTGTTGTTCGGTAGTTCTCCCTTATCGTAGAATACGTACCGGAATGACCTATGGATGTTCCGGTGGGTACTCTACAGTAAGGGGGCGCTATAGTATTCATCCACTTTGCTTCCCAATCATGTAGGTTAATTTGGTGAGCTTGAAGCTCTGAGTAGTTCGTGCAGTCTTTTGACATTTTCGGGGTATTACCACATGTGGGTAGTCTCTGTTTTATACTTTTGTTGTATAATGACTCATGGGTATGTTGATATGCTTTATAATTTTGTAAAATTACTCTTGACTATGTTTTGTGGTTTGTAAATGACCTAATGTGTAACACCCCACTCTCTCCCGGCACGTACACATATACTTTACGGACATTCGTGCACATACTTGATGGAAATGGTGTGCTATATCCTTTTCATATCTTGCATGGCATCATAAATTAAAACACAAATATGTCAATTTCTAAAACCCAAAAATTCCTTTTCTTTATTTCTTAACCAATTTATACACTGTAGCTTTACATTAACATCCATATGTGTACATTCTTAAAACTAATCAGAGTTCACATCTTTGTACACAGAATATGCTACATACATGAGGAAATATACAAAAATTTATCTAAAGCCCTACCTCCTAGCTGACCGACCTCTACACCATGTTGTCTACCAAAAATTTGTGTTAGATCCCTTCCATGCGGTATTAGTAGCTAAGTCGACAATCTCGTACATAAAAAGTCAACTTTGTAATTTTGATGAGTTTTGCGAACTCAGTTGAGTAACCATCCTCGATAGTTCACTCATATCTCGCATATCAAATCAATACATACAACAGATAATTCACTACATTTAATTTCTCATGTATCTTTATAAGACACTTTGTACATATATGTTCACATTTTTTATTCATTCAATTTAATTCCACATTTTAATTGCAATCATTCAAATCATGTAATTCATGTGTATATGTAATGTTTATGAGACCCAAATTCATTTAATACATTATTGTGACCGAGTGTCTTTATCACTGTCCCATATTCGTTGTGGATATCGGGTTCTATCATTTTGTCCTATATCTGTTATGGATACCGAGCTCTATCATACGAATCGAGCTATAGGCTTTTACCATAAGTGTCTGAGCTTTAAACTCTTTTTACTGGCAACTACAGTCACAACTGCTTTAACATTTCATGCATTCATATAATGAATTGCATCATGCATATTCAATGATTATGCTCATTCAGTCACATTCACATTCTTTCTTTTTCACATTTGTCATCGGACTTTTAGTCCGCCATTCAACACTAAAGTTGAGAATAAATAGTCAGTCATATTCACATTCAAGTAGCACTTCCAATACATTCTAGAATACAGAACTACTCAGAATATCAATTGTATTGAATTATCATAATCACATTCACAAAATATTTCAATACGGAATGTAAACAAACAATAATTCAATGTGAAATCATCTTAGGTTACTCACAGTTTGCTCTAGATAGCTTATTGCCTCGAGATTCCAACAACATTTGGATGAGGTCGCTCTAATTGCTCCTTTATATCATGCAACACATACATTTACACACCTAACAATTTTGCACAATTATATAAGTACTCATTTATGCACATATGTATATATGGATTATATACAATGCATGCTCAAAGACAATCTCGGCTACATTTCCTTAATACCCATCTTATAATCAGTTAACATCATCTTTCAATCATTCTTTAATACCTAATACACTTTTGTTACTTTAATCGCCTCATTCATCAACCACTAGGCTCATTCAAGATCCCATTCAAGCTTAATTACATCATAGGAAAACATTGACTTACCAAAAATTTATATATGTACATGATTTAGGACATTAGGCATAACTTTCACTATGGTTGTCAGATTAAGGTCATTCAAGACTTTGAGTTCTACAACTTCTACGAAGACCTTGAAGAGAGATTTTGCCATCTAAAGGGTTATAAACGGAGCTGTAACTCTGAAATTCTAGAAAATGTCCGCCTAGCGGACATGAAGTCCGCCCAACAGACCTTTATGGGTCAAATTTCCAAATTTCCAAATTTCCAACCCCTAAGTTACATTTAACCCATATTAGGTATTTTTATCAATCCTACTTCAAGTTCTCTTCATTATCAACTCCATTAAAACTCAAAACATCCAAAAAATATATCATACAACATTTTTGATCATAATCACATAAACATAATATCAACCATGTCTACACATTCTTCAACCTTTCAGCACACATTCTACTGCATTGTCACCTTCCCTTTATCTATAAACTATCATCCTAATAATCCTCATTTCAAGACATTATACTATCACTTTCTTTATCTTTTAATTCACACTACTTAATCTCTATTTCAATTGCTAAACATCCACTTTATTTCATAGAAAAGCAGAACATGTTAATATCCATATTCATCATCAATTTTCTGAACAATTTTAACTTCATTTCTACCTTCATTTCACTTCTAACTTATCATTATAATTTACCTAATTTCAAGATACCACATTAGCCCTTTATTTAACCTTAAAATTATTCTAGTTCATCCCTATAATAACTACCCAAAAATTCATGTAACCAAGCATGAAAACAGAACATGAACAATCCATTTCTCTGTTAAATTTTTTGCACTTATTCCACTTCATTTTTTTCGCCTTCATTTCATCCCTAATTGTCACCTTAATTCATTTTATTTCAAGATATCATATTACTCCTTTTTATGAGTTCTAAACTAACTTTAGTTCATCTCTAAAACAATCAAAGAAATTCTTGTAATAAACCAAGAAAACAGAACATGATTATCCACTTTACAATTCAGAAATTCTACACTTCTCGTTACACCATTTTAATGATCTTTCAAGTTCAAACTCATCTCTACAATAACTTTTGGAAGGTTACTCATCCTATATGCAAAAACTAGAAATTTATACATCCATTTTTCTCATCCACGTTTCAACACATACATATATACATTCTTTCATGATCATGATCACAATTCTCAAATTACACATCAAAATGCTCTATTTAACACTAACCCATGAAGATCAACATGTAACTTACTTGATTTAGCTCCAAATCCTTCAAAAACACACCAACCTAGCTTTCACATGTTTGTCGCGACCATGATCATTTAAGGGTGATAAGGTTGGGTCTTTAGTGAAAATGAAAGTGAGAGCAAGTTAAGAGTAGTAAGTGAAAGATGAGAGGGTTAGGTTTATCGTGTATGGAAATTGGAGAAGCAAAACGTGAAAATGAAGAAGAATGAAGAAGAATTAAGTAGAGAGGGAGCAGAAAGGTAAGAATGAAAGATAAAACACTAACTTTGTCCTTCAGTAAAGAAAGGAGTTATGAGTTATGCATTGTGTGGCAAGTGATATGAGTGGCAAGTGACATGTCCATATGTTTATTTTCTATTGGTTTAGAATATGCTCTTTCATTAACTAATCCAATCAACTCCAATTTCTAGCCCAATTGTCTCCAAATTTCAATGACATATGTCATTAAATTCAAATATCATTTATAAAAATTTTGGTTGCCAGTTGACTCTTATTTCTACTACTATTTATCAATTATGTTGTCACTTGGGCATTTTTCCTAGTCCAAAAATACCCCAAATTTCAGAAAATTTTCTAAATTTCACCAAAATTCCAAAATCAACATCTATATACTCCAAATCAATTTTCAATTCATATAAACCACAACTCATATCAAAAATCACATTTATAACTCATACCCAAAAATTGTCAATGAATGTATAAATAATTATTTTAATGTGCAAAATTTAGTATTTACATATGTGTGTGTATGTCATATTATGCATGAGCATGAAATGCACTTTCTAACCATTTAACAATCTCTCATGTACTATATTCCTAACCCTTAACATGGGATAACGGGATGTTACATGATGTATGAACATTTTGTGCTGTTGTTGAGATTACTCTTGAGTGGACTTCAAAGTCTAGAAGATGTGGTAGAGATTAATGTGGATATAGAAGTTTGTTTGAAACTAATTTACTAGTGTTTTTCATTTTGGGATTTTTAAAATACAGTTGTTGTGCTGTCGAAATTTTTTTAAGATATCCAGTTAGCCTTGCATAGTCGGGTTAAGGATATCGTGAGTATCTTTAGCCCGGGTATGTAGTGGTTGTCATGTGTCCGATGTAGTTTTAGGTCGTGACAAACATACTACTTGATGAAGCTAAGATTCAATCTTACTGAACTTGGCATATAATTATTTCTCCCTCGTGACATGTAAGATTAATCTCAAGTGTTCAAAATGTTCCTCTCCACTTTTCGAACACACTCTAAATATCATCTATGAACATGGTCACTAATTGATCTAAACAAGGTTGGAACACTTTATTCGTCAATGTCATGAATGTTGCCGGGGGAATTTTTCAATTCCAATAGGTATCACAAATAACTCAAAGTGCCTATAACTAATTCTAAAAATTCTCAAGTAATTAATTCCTCAGACGAGGTAAAGCTACCTCATGTTTTTCTCAGTCTCCCAATCGACTTCTTTTCTCGAATGATTTTTTCTATTCATTCAATTTCCTCAAATTTCTTATCAACTTATTCTAATATCTAACCATTCTTACTAGTTCCGCCACATGTTTTAATTTATTTACAAGTCTAAATTTTCTAAACACAAATGTCAAATCTAACTTGTATCTTTTGAATATACTAATATAGAGTACATTGTGGACCTAAGTTCCCTTGGCAATAGCAATAGTATCATCTCAAATTCATGAACCTAACAATGTAATTGGGCTACCTTACATCAAACAAAATTCGTGTACTCTCTATCACATATTCAACTTTTTATGCCTGAGTCCCATTTCTATTTAACTCCAATATTCACTTCTGATTTGTTCAATAGTCATTCATTCCAAGAAATGGAACATTTCATTTACATGATATAGTGCGATGAAAGTCTTTATCAAAAGAAGATTTCTCTCCTCAATCATTTGTACTCTTTACGTTCTCTTTATCAGTCAACTATATTCATCATCGCTCTTCAGCCATTCTTAATACCTTAATATGATCAATTTTTATCATATCTTACATGATCAATATATTCTTTTATAATAAAGGTCAGTGAAGCTATAGGCAGATTCATTCACTCTTATACTTTGGTATGTACAATTAAGATCATTACATCTTATATAGAGATTTATTATTTTTGTAAATTCATCAGTTAATATCTTACGCCAGTGATACCTTAATATCAATTGATTCTAGAAAACATTTCGCCCTTTGTATCTGCCACGATCGTGACAAAAGCACGTGGAACTGGCCATAATTGTGCCCTGCCTTTTTTCCTTTCTTTTTCCTCGAATTCATCACACACAGTAACATCATTTACACTCTTCATCTATCCCCAATTTATCATTATAAACGCTTTCATGTGCTACTCTAAGTCACCTAAGAATTCTAACTATGGGAGCTATGAGTAAAGAGTATTCAATATATCATAGCTCTCCTCCTATGCCATCTCCAAAACATATAATACATAGGTGTTTAATAACATCACTTATCATGGCAACCACATTATCGGATATGCATTCATAATAACCAATCAATCATTTCAATCATTTAAAACATACCTATCAAATGGATATGTAATGAATATATGACTCACATTTAATTGTTACTTTGTTATGACCGAGTACCTTTTAAATGTCCCGTATCCATTGTGGATACTAGGATCATTGATAATTGTCCCGTATCTGTTGGAGATAATAGACTCATTATACATAGTGAGCCTTTGGCTCTTAATTACATTATAAGCTTTAAGCTCTTTTTCGGTGGCTACTTAGGTCACAACTATCTTTATCTTATCATGCATAGCATGTAATGAAATGTAGGAATTCATATATATGTAGTCAATCACATTGATTCAGTACACATTCACTTTTTCACTTTTTCACTTTTTCATCAGATCTTTGTCCGACATTCAAGGAAATGTTGAAAACACTTATTTCTTTCTCATTTACATTTAACGAAGCACTTCCAATACATTCACATTTATCAAACTCCTTAGATTATTAATGTTCAGAATTATTTAAATCACATCACATTTATCAAACTCCTTAGATTATTAATGTTTGGAATTATTTAAATCACATCATAATTAGTTTAATATAGAAATTTAAATAGAAATAATCAACCAATGTGAGATTATTTAGGACGACCCACCGTACGCTCCAGATTAGCATTTAACTTCATGATCCAGAATTGTCTAGATGGTGAAGTTCAATCTTATGTATCTATGTTCAAGCAATACACATATTGTACACATTACTAAATTGCATAATCTCATAAGAATTCATTCATATTCATATGTATACGTGTAATGGATAATGCATGCTCATATTGACTATTCCGGGTATGTTTCCTTAATCACATCTCTTGATCATTTAGACATCATCATATGTGTATGTCTAGCTTACGTTTAAGTTCATAAATCAAGTATACTTAACTAACTTTATATCATTAATCAATCATTCACCAATGTTGTTCTAACATAATATCAAAAATCTCATTCAATGTTACTAACACCCATCATTCTTCTTCTTTGAATCACTTTAGCATTCATAGGGTTACTTTCATTCGTATAACATCTCTAATTTTCCAAAATTTGTCTCATTAATATCAATCATCCATGCTTAAGTTATAACCATGATTATCACCCTAAGCATTTCGCACATTTAATCACTTAATCTATCATCCAAATAGGTTAATTTCAAGCCTAAATGGATCACAGGAAAGTACCCTAGCATTTTTATTTCAAACCTCACATAAAAGAAGGAGAATTCAGAGTAATGGCCATTTCAGACCTTGCCCATGATCGTGGGATGGGTGCCATGATTGTGGTCTATCCCATTTTTCTGCATTTTTCCAGATTTCTCAATCTTTCATACTATGTTCAATATATCATATATATAGTCTATCTTTTCTACTTCATTTCCTCTTCATTCTCATCTCCATTTTAACTCAAAAACATCCATCAAGCACATCATTATAAATCATTGTTCATCGTATATTCAAAAATAGGACATCCAAGTATCCATACATTCATATTTGTTTTAACACATTCAATTTCATTGTCAACTTCCTTTTATATCTAAACTATCATCTTATTTCATCTCTTTTCAAGACACTACACTTGCCTTTTCTTTAACTTCAAGCTCACCCTAATTCATCTCTATATAACAACTTATAATTCACATTTCTGATGTACCTAAAATAGAATATATTTAAATCATTCCTTGATTCACATTTATGTTCTCATCTTATATACAATATTAGGTCATAAACACATCTCTTTATTCATCAAATTTCAATTCTCATTATTTTCATTATTAATCATCATAAAACAATAAATAATCTATTACTCACCATAAACAAAAACATATGCCCATTTATTCTTCCACGATGTACCATAAAATCAACTCCATTTTCATTATCATTTAATATAAAACTATCATCACATATGTTTATATTTAAATAACCCATGAAGATATCCATTCTCCATCCATGTTACATATATTTTCAACATCATTTTCATAATCATTTCTCCTCTTAAACTATCATCAAAAACATATTTATCAAGCAAGTTATGAAGGACAATATATTACTTGATTAGCTCAAAGCTTCTTCAATCACCATGAAACCCTAGCTCCTCTATGATACACGGTCAATAACATTTAAGGTGGAACAGAGTGGGTCTTTTAGTAAAAAGATGAAGAAATAGCAAGGATCTTAAAGTTTAAAGTGAAAGATGATGGCAAGGTTCACGATGGTGAAGGTTTATAATTGTCATGGAAATAAAGGAGAAGAGAGAAGAAAATAACGAAGAAGAAGAGAAGAAGAAAGCATGTAACATAAGTGAAAGATCATTAAAGAAGGTCTTTCATTTGAAAAATATAGTGGAGGGATTTGTGGCAAGTGGCATGACACTTGTCAATTGCCACATGTCCCTATTTTTATAGCTTCACTTGACCCCTTTTTAATAACTAGTCCATCTGTCCTCCAATTTCTAATCCAATTATCTCCCGATTTTCTATGACATTTGTTCGTAAATCCTAATGCCACTTATGAATAATTTCTACTTCCATATGTCATTTATTTCTACTACCATAAATCAATTATTTTGCCATTTAGCTTTTTTCCTAGTCCAAAAATACCCATAAATATCATAAATTTCCCAAATTTTTACCAAAAGTACTAAATTAATAATTATACTCACAAAATAAATTTTGAAGACATTCATTCACTATTCACATCTTAATCATTAAAATTGTTTATACCTTGAAATATGTCAATTGAATGCATAAACAGTCATTGTAATGTGTACAAAAATCAAATTTGCACGTGATTGTATGCTACTATTTTGCATGAGCATGAAATGCATTTCCTATTTTTTCAATATTGGTTCTCATGTATAGTTATCTAGGGTTCGAACCCTTAGTATAGGAAAACGGGATACTACAAACGAGAGATAGTATCAAGGGTTGGGTAAGTCAACCCTGTAATGCCTTAAGTAATACTATGGTTGTTCCTTGGTGAAAGTTATTAAGATAGGTGAAGTCCTTGTAGACATAGGCAAGGTATGTTGATCTGTGTTATTAAATCTCAGGTGTTGATTTGTTTATTTCATGTTCAATTTTTCTGTTTTAATTTGTGCTAGAAAATTTACAGTTGCTTTGCATCAAGAAACCACATATAAAATTCAAAGCAACTGTGGCTGAACCATAATTTTTGCAAAACTACATCCTTTCATATTTTCAATAGCCATCTAAAGGAAAGAATAGTAAAATTGGGGCAAGAAGCAGAAATCTGATGGATTGAATATCATCAGAAAGTTGGAAATATTACATAATATATTTTAAGAGCTGATTCTGAAATTTTTAATTGGGGAAATACATTTCCTATATAATTTCCAGGGCTTAGGTAGAACTATGAGCTTTAAGTATACTAGGCGAAAAACATCAACCATAAAGAACCATAAGCTTCCTTCTTTTTTACACAGGTTTGAAAGCTTGTAATTCCTAAAATATAGCTGGAAAACTAACCAAAAGATGCCTAATGATAAGAATTAACTTTCCTAAATGCTTCATAATGGACGGACAAAGCAGGTTCTGGTTGACATTGTAAAAGAGGTGACACAATCACCCAAACTTTCTTCCAAGAAACTGAAGCTAAACAACTTGCACCCTTCATATATCTCGATGGGGGTGTTGATAGAAATATATATTATTTCCTTCTTCTATATTTTTCACTGTAGTTAAAAAGTTTGATTGTCCACATAAAAAGGGTGGAACTCAACAATAAACATGAATACTACCTGCTTAAAGGAAGCAAAGTGTTGAAGTTTTTTTAACTAAGCCTCTAAATACTTCAACACTAATTTAAAGCCAGTGCTTTGCTTTTCTTTCAATAATGGATACGAAAATGTTTACAAGTTAAAACATTTTTCTCATGTATGTTCACTTTAAGCATTATATTGAATTTTGTGGATTAAGTTAAAGTTTGTAGTATTGTATGTTGGAGTTAAATAAATATAGTGCCCTTTGGAAAGCAAGTGTATTTACTTATAACTTAATTTTCTTCCAGTAACTTTTTTTAATGAAACTATTTATTATTAATAAAACAAATGAGTTTGGTTTTATATGTATGAGCATAATAAAACTAGTCATAAGGTACCGAGATTCTTTTCTAAGTAATATACATATACATAGAGATGTATGGGAAATATGTATATTATTAGAATCTAAAATAATTGATTCACAGTTGAATAATCAAGTTGGTCACTTGATTATGGTTTAGACTATAATATTGCGATTTATCTCCATGTAAGTAAAAGAGTTTACTTTAAAGGAATGATAAGTTTCATATCATGATAGTAGTTGACTATCGACAATGGCACTATTAAACGAATCTGGAATTAGGTACATTTTAAAGAATAAAGTACGTTGTTACTTTAATCTTAAAACATACACTTAAGCATTCGTATATTATGGACCACAATCTTAATGAGTGGTGAACTCATATGTGTTTCATTATAATTCTTGATATGATCGGAATCGATTTTTATAGAGTATCAATCCAATGTCTACTTGTTGGAATTATTAATTGAAACATGTATCAAGGAACATTCACTCAAATAAGGAGTTTATAGTGATATCATTACTTCTAGATCTTTTATGGAGATTGGTTATTAAATTGGTGCCAGTAGTTTGATGGTTTAGCTACCTATCAAGTCTTAACACCAAGATGGGATCTTATGTATTAATCAACATATAGAGTAAAATGGGAGATCTAGAAGGAAAAATCAACATAAAGGAAAAACGGTAATTTTATCCTTTATTATGCGGATGGCTATAATATGGTTCATATTAGAGTTTGCAATTTGACATCTTATTTGAATCATGTGTTTTTAGTGGAATGACATTTAGTTAATAAGCTGGAATTATTAATTGTCTTTAGTGGACTTATATAATTGGACTTATATAATTCAATAGTTCAACTAATTGTCTTTAGTGGAATGACATTTAGTTAATAAGATGGAATTAATTATAATGAGATTAAATTAATTCTGGGCTTATTGGAGCTTGAATTATATAAGTCCAATTAGATTCACCATTTGGCTTCTAGGAAGGTTATCCAACAAAGTAAGAAATACAAATAGAAATTTTGAATCCTATGATTGAATGTTGGGCTTATTTTAATTATAAGCCTAAATGAACATTTAGAAATGGGCTAGACTTTGGTTTAATTTGATTAATTAAATTAAATCAAAGTTATTAAAGATAAAAGATAGCACAGCGAGGAGTCAATGATGTAGCAAAAGAGTCATTATATTTCTACCATCTTGTTCTTATGTTAAATATTTTCCTTATATCGTATCATGTATGACTTGACATGTTGATTTGGTTATATTGCTTCCGTTGAAATTTGATTTCTAAAAGCAAAGTTTTGAAATCTTCCGTTTTAGTCAAATCTTACATGCTTAAGTTTTCGATCCAACAATGTAGAGTTAAGCTAAATTGATGTATGACTTGATGCAAGTAGTTAGATGCCTAAAAAATTGATGAGTTTTCTTAAATTTAAAATTAATATTATATTACCTTAGCAAAAGTTATTACATATCTCTATACAAAGAATCTAACTAGTTACAACATACTAACTAGTTAAATGGTAGACCTCTTATCTAAAAATGAATTACAAAAGAAAACATTATAGTGACCAGTTCCTTCTTACTTTATGGCTAACTAACCTTTGTTTGCCATTAGCTAGAATGGCCGTTCGGACCCAATTCACGATAATCTCTGCAAGTTGTTGATTACTTACTTCCATACCCTTGTTAATTCTGCTATTATGTTCTAGCCAAATAGAGTAAATAATATTATGAAAAGCAGTTTAAATAATTATACCATTTTGCTGACCAAGTTTCATACACTTTATGATTAAATTCAAAGTTTCCATTCAGTTAAAAGTGTACTGAGGTAGTTGTAACATAACCATAAGCCTACTCCATATTGCTTTACTATAATGACATTCAAAAGAGAGATGGTTTATGCTCTCATTTATTTGCTTGCAAAGAACACAAATAGGGTTAAAGCCTTGGAACTATCTGTCTTTTGTTCTTAGTCAATTTTTAATTAGCAATCATATGAATATTGCAGCTTTGGGAAATAAAATTGTTCTTCAAGTAACTTCGACCAAGGGTAATACTTCTATAGTATAAATAGTAACTTATGACAAGATTTATTTTTGAAAAATACGATTGGAATGGGGCTTCCAGACTATTCTAACCTCCTTTTATCTTGGAAAAATGATGAGTAAATAATTGGTGATTATGTTAAAACCTTGAAAGGTTCTAACCTATTCACCTTTATGAATAATAAGCATTGACACTCAAGTATCAAAGGGAATTTGGTTTTTGATACTAGATAGTAAGGGATGAAATTGGTCCAGTTATCATACCAAGCCATATATCCTCTTCGTTAGCCAACTTATATTTGATGTGGGGATAAATCATGTCTCACAAGCTAAGCAAATGATTGAATATCCATGAAAACTCTCTAAACTGTTGTAATTGCCAGAAATTTCAATTATGAAGATGGTATTTATTAACCCATTTGATCCACAATGTTGTTTTATCTGTAAATAGTCATCAGATCCTTTTAAAGAGCAATAGTTTCTACATTTAAGCGATAAGAATTATCCCAAGTCCCGCTAGCTACTTTGGAATAGTTATACCACACCATTTCACCTTAGATTGCTTTCCATTTTCATTTTTTCAAGACCATAAAACTCTTTTAGTATTCAATCCATCTCATTGATAACCCTCTTAGGAAGAACAAAATGTAGAACAATGTATATGCATATTATTCAACACTGATCTAAGAAGAGTCGACTAACCTGCCATAGATAAAAATTTAAGTTACCATGCATTAATTTTGACTTTAAGCTTCTCAATCAAAGGAAGAAAATTAGAGAACTTAAGCTTAGGAGACATTATTAGGACTCACAGATAAGTGAAAGGTATAGAGTGTAGAACAAAACTAACAAGTCGGCTAATCTGCTCACGTTCCCTAACATCTAAAAGCATATATATTCCAATCTTTTGTGTATTTATTTCCAAGCCAGACCACAACGAGAATGTCTGCATCATGATCATCAACATTCGCAGTGAGTGAGGGTCGACCTTACATAGAAGTATTAAATCATCGATATACAACAAATGAGACAGCTTTACTTCTCTGCATTTATAATGATACTGAAACAAACCATTACAATCCACAAGCTTTGATATAAGTCTAGAAAAACCTTCCATAGCTAAGGAAAAAAGGTAAAGGGAGAGGGGATCCCTTCGCCTAATCCCTCTAACATTTTTAAATGGTAAAGAAGGAACTTCATTCACCAAGATATTGAGGAACGTAGACTGTATGCATTAGAAAATCCATACTGGACCCTGTTTCTGGAGCCCAACTATCGATTTTAATACCAAACATTTAAACAATCACTTGCATTTAACTGTTCAACGTACTAACTTAACTCCTTCTTTGTATCGTCTATGTTTGCTTATCGTCTGGGTTTGGCCTATCGTCTGTGTTTGCTTATCATCTGGGTTTGGCTTATCGTCTGTGTTTCCTTGCGTCTGTGTTATGACATCATCATATTCTATCGTCTGTGATTCCTTGCGTTTATGTTAAGACATCATCACAGACGATGTGTCTTTACCTTTCTTTTGTGCTATAACATCATCATAGACAATACCCTTCGTCTGTATTGTCTTTTGTGTCTGTGTTGTGATGTCATCACAGACGGTATGCTTCGTCTATGTTTTCCTTTGCGTCTGTGTTGTGTCCTCATCACAAACGATACGCTTCGTCTGTGTTTTCCTTTGCATTTGTGTTGTGACGTCATCACAGACGATACACTTCTTTTGTGTTTTCCTTTGCGTCTATGTTGTGATGTCATCACAGACGATATGCTTCGTCTGTGTTTTCCTTTGCGTCTGTGTTGTGACGTCATCATAGACGATATGCTTCGTCTGTGTTTTCCTTTGAGTTCGGAACACAATCTCTCCATCTATGAAGGCTTGCAAAATGAATATCTCTTTATATCAATCCAACCTACTAAGTGCTTTTGAATCTCGCCTCAATGATTTATCACATACAATTCGTCCAACTCTAACATGTTATTGTAATACTAACAACAATTGGCAATCTCAACACAGAGGAATATGCACATATACATTTCATTATCCCAATCTTTAAAATAACATAATCATTTGTAGAAATGGGCTCAATTTCACATTCTCATTTTTAAACAGAGAGAGAGTTTGAATTAGCTTTACTTTACTTACATATCAACATACACATCAACTTAATATAAAATACAAAAAGATGCTCATGTTCGACATGCCTATAAAGCTATCCAAAAATGGTCACTAGTTAGTACAATTGTCTCTAACTATCGTGGAGTTTTCGATGCCTTGAAAGGATCAACTGTCGTCTTGTTCCGCACATGAGGAGGGAAGATAATAGGTTGAACTACACGGCTCAGTGGCTAGTATATTTATAGCCATCAGTAATTAGCACAAATTCAAGCATATATAAGTCTCAATTCTATTCTAGCAATTTGATCGTTGACCACTAAAGTTTAAGAACTCAATTAAGCAGGTTAATGCATAACACATAACATCCAAATGCATCATACTTGACAATTCAAAGATGCATTGCACAAACGAATGGCTCAAGGGTTCCATGGAATCAAAATGGAGAAACTAAAGTTTACACCATGAATAGAATGAGTCCTTTTTCAGAGCTCATATTCCACAAGTCGGCAGCCGAGAGAAGGCTCTTGTCAATGTGCACGTGACGAACAGAATGGTTCCACTCTCGTCCAAATACAAGCGCATATTCATTTGATCATATGCTCATACTTTCATACTTGTTTATCTTTTCATTCAAACAAAATGCCATGACATGTTTCAATGGCATAACTTGATCAAAATTCATAAATCACACGCACTTTCAATAATCATATAATTCACTATCAAGCAAGTTATACATGCACACATATAGGCAAGAATTTGCCCAATCACACAGTAACTATAAATAAATTACCCACCTTATAACTCTTGAAAATCCAACTTAATTTGGCCCTTCCTCATGCTCTGGAATAGGTTGGTCTTGATTTCCTAACAAAACCAAAATTCTCATTCAATTCCATTTCATATGGAAATCCCCCAAATTTCCATAATCATAACGAAATGGAATTAACACAAATCAAGCTCAACTTAACCTACCCATAGTCCATCTAGGTTAGAAAACCCAAAACTTAACTTAGAAACCCTAAAATCAAGTTCTCTTAAACCATCTTCTTCCAACACAAAACCCCTTTTTCTTTATAGAACTCCTTCATTCTCAACACAACCCCATTTCTTTACCAAAGCAAGAAGAAGATGATGAACTTACCTTAAGAAGCTTAACTTCTTCTTCTTCCCACGATTTTTCTCTCTTATACTTCTTTCACGTTTTTCTTCTCTCTTCTCTTAGCTTCCACAACAACTTCCTCTCTTCTTCACATTTAAGACACAATTTAGCTTGTCATTCTCTTTTTACCCTTCATTTAATTAGTCTTTCCAATTTTGTGCTTTCGTCTTTTATGGCTCTGACTCCTTTAATCCACTTAACACCACATTAATTCTAACTAAGTTCCAATATTTCCATCAAATCTCCAATCTTTATTCATGCCTACTAAATTAATGACTGAATTCTAAAAATAAATAATTAACCCAAAAATAATATAAATAAATAATTAATCAAATAATAAGAAATTTAGCACGAATAATAAATAAAAAATACGGATTCCACAACTCTCCTCCATTTCTTCCTCGAAATTCTTACTTGAGTCATTGAAGAGGTGTGGATACTTCTCCTTCATTACTTTCAAAGGCTCCTAGGTTGCCTCCTCCTTCGAATGGTTCCTCCATAAGACTTTTACTAGCTTAACTATCTTGTTTCTCAAAACCTTTCCTTCAAATCTAGGATCTCTACTGGTTGCTCCTCATATGTTCTCCTTTAACTGAACCTCTGAAGGTTGAACTATGTGTGAAGGGTCGGATCGATACATGGAAGACATTGTGAACCTTAGACAATTCCGATGGAAAAGCTAACTTGTAGGCTAAAGGCTCGATCTTTTTAATGATCTCATAAGGGCTTATATATCTTGGACTAAGCTTGCCTTTCTCACCAAACCTCAACACCCCTTTCCATGGAGAAGCTTTAAGAAACACCTTGTCTCCATCTTCAACTTCCATCTCTTTTCTATGTGCATCTGCATAGCTCTTCATTCTGTCCTGAGTTGCTTTAATCCTTTGTTTCACCAATTTAATCTTATCAACTGACTTGCACCAACTCAGGCCCTAAAAGCCTCCTTTCACCTTCCTCATCCCAACAAATAGGAGTTTTGCACCTCCTTCCATACAAAGCTTCATAAGGTGCCATCTGAATTCCCGAATGATAGGAATTATTATAAGTAAACTCAATTAAAGGAAAATGATTATCCTATGAGCCCTTGAAGTCCATAACACAAGCTCTCAACATTGCCTCTAGAGTCTGTATTGTTCTCTCCGATTGTCCATCGACCTGTGGATGGAAAGCTGTGCTAAAGTGTAACT
This sequence comes from Erythroxylum suave, assembly GCA_027563595.1. Taxonomy (NCBI): domain Eukaryota; kingdom Viridiplantae; phylum Streptophyta; class Magnoliopsida; order Malpighiales; family Erythroxylaceae; genus Erythroxylum; species Erythroxylum suave. The sequence continues at coordinate 14,684,324 of JAOSBN010000179.1, read as the reverse complement.
TAGTTCCCAAAGCCTCTTATATGCTTTCCCATAATCTGAAGGTGAACCTGGGATCTCTATCCGAGACTATAGAGCTTGGAATCCCATGTAGCCTAACTATTTTATCTACGTACTTCTTGGCCAAAGCATTCAAAGAATCTGTCTGCTTGATTGGCAAGAAATGTGCGGACTTGGTTAGCCTATCCACAATCACCCATATTGCCTCATACTTCTTACTAGTTCTAGGTAATCCCATCAAGAAATTCATCTTAATCTTCTCCCACTTTCATTCCGGAATAGACAAAGGCTGAAGCTTGCCTGAAGGTGCCTGGTGTTCAGCCTTGACTTGTTGGCACACTGAGCATCTTTTAGTATACTCTGCAACATCCTTTTTCATTCCTTTCCACCAGAAATGCTCCTTTGAATCTCTATACATTCTCGTACTTCTTGGGTCTATAGCATAAGGTGCATTGTGTGCCTCATCAAGAATTTCATCTTTCAACTCTTGCATATCCAGATAGTCTGTTCCCTACCACCATCAATCCATCTTCCCTTACCTCTATTTCAGAAGGTTTACCACCTTTAATCTCTTTTAGAAGCCTGCTTAAATACTCATCATGTTCCTGCAATTCCTTAATCTTCTCATTCAATATTGGCCTCACTCTATAATTAGCCAATACACAATCAGGATCAACTTGCCTCAATGTCACATTAAGTCTGGCTAATTCCTTTAATAAAGGAAGGTACACTGTCTCCACATGTGCCATAATGGACTTCCTACTCAAGGCATCCGCTACTACATGAGCTTTCCCTGGGTGGTAGTCTATCATCAAGTCATAATCTTTCAATAACTCTAACCATCTTCTTTGTCTCAAGTTCAACTCCTTTTGGCTCATCAAATACTTAAGGCTCTTATGGTCTGTAAATATCCTAGTAGTGACTCCATACAAATAGTGTCTCCATATTTTCAATGCAAAAATTATGGCAGCTAACTCCAAGTCATGCGTAGGATAATTCATCTCATAAGGTTTCAATTGCCTAGAAGCATAAGCAATCACCTTATCTCCTTGCATCAGCACATAGCCCAATCCCTTCCTTGAGGCATCACTGTACATTGTGTATCCATCATTACTTGAAGGCAAAGTCAAAATTGGTACACTCGTCAATCTATACTTAAGCTCCTCAAAACCTCTTCTGACATTCATCTGTCCACACAAACTTCTGATTCTTTCTTGTCAATTTGGTAAGTGGAGCTGCTATTATGAAAAAGCCCTCCACAAACCTCCCGTAATACCCAACTAAACCCAAGAAACTCTTCACTTTTTCCATATTCTTAGGTGCTTCCCATTTAACCACGACTTCTATTTTTCTTGGATCCACGTGTATTCCGTGCTCTGAAATCACATATCCAAGGAATGCTACTTCCCTTAGCCAAAATTCACATTTGTCGAATTTGGCATGCAGCTCGTTCTTCCTCAATGTCTCTAAGGCAACCCTCAAATGTTCCTCATGCTCCTTGTCACTCTTAGAATAAACCAATATATCATCAATAAAGACAATGATAAATCGGTCTAAGAAGGACTTAAAGACTCGATTCATCAAGTCCATGAAAGCTGCAGGTGCATTCGTTAACCCAAAAGGCATGACCAAGAACTCAAAATGGCCATACCGTGTTCTAAAAGCAGTCTTTGACACATTAGTCTCCTTTATCTGCAATTGGTGGTAACCTGATCTCAAATCTATCTTAGAAAAGACTCTCGCCCCTTGCAACTGATCAAACAAATCATCTATGCGTGGAAGCAGATATCTATTCTTTATGGTGACATGGTTAAGCTTCTTATAATCCACACACATCCTCAACGATCCATCTTTCTTCTTCACAAAAAGGACCGGAGCTCCCCAAGGCGAAGAATTCGGTCTAATGTAACCTTTCTCCAATAAATCTTCCAATTACTCCTTAAGCTCTTTCAATTTCGCCGGAGCCATTCTATAAGGCTGAATCGATATTGGCATTATACTCGGAAGAAACTCAATGGGAAACTCAATTTCCCTAGATGGTGGTAGTCCTGGTAATTCCTCGGGAAAGACATCCGGCGATTCCTTGACCACAAGAATTTCCTCTAACTTACCTCCATTGGCCTTCGTGTCTACCACATAGGCTAAAAATGCTTCACACCCTTTCCCCATCATCTTCTCTACTGTTAAAGCCGAAACAATTTTAGGTTGGCTTGCTTTTCTGTCTCCCACAAACAACACCTTTCTACCACTGTCCAATTTGAACTCTACTGTCTTCTGTTTACAATCCAGATGGGCATTGTACTTCTCTAACGTGTTCATATCCAAAATTACATCTAATCCTCCCATTTTCAAAGGCATTAGATTCACCAGTAATCGTTCTCCCCCAATACTTATCTCGCAATCTTTATAAACTTGACTAATCATAAGATACTGGCCGATTGGACTACTCACTATTAGAGGAGTATCCAACGGGCTCAGATTTCTACCACACACAGTTCTACTTGATGACACAAATGAATAGGTAGAACCTGGATCAATCAAAACAACAAAATCATCCTCAAATAATTTAATCATACCAGTCACAACTTCCAGAGCGGTCTCTGTGTCCTCCCGTGTTATAACAAACACCCTAGCTGACGCTTGCCCCCTTGGTCTTCCTTGAGGGTTCACCCTCTTAGTTGCATCAGAACTGCCCGCTTTTGTTGTAGTTTTATGCCCCACAGTTTCAAATCTCTTGGAAACTTGCGTCTGACTTCTCTCCTGTCTTGCATACTGAGGACACTCTCTGGCCATGTGTGCTTTCTCTCCACATTTGAAATAAGCTCCAGTCAATCTGTAACACTCTCCTCCATGGAACTTGCCACAATGGTCTCACTTAGGGACAGATGACTTATCCCTTTCTCCTGCACCACTGCTCCTCTCCTCAGACTGCATAGGAAAGCTTCTGGCACTCCTTTCTAGCATAAGAGTATTGCCTCCCCTCTTGAACTGCTCTCTCCCCTTTCTCTTTTTATTGACGACACTCTTTATATTTTCTATATTTTCAACCCTCAATGCCACTTCAACTAGCTGCTGAAAGTCACAAGAATTCTGTTCTACCACTTTTTCTCTGATGACCAGATGCAAGCCTAATTCAAACCTACGACACTTAGCCGCCTCACTCATCATCATCTCCGTTACATATCGGGATAGCTATGTAAACTGACGCTCGTACTCACTCACTGTCATCTCCCTTTGAGCAAGACTCAGAAAGTCCCTTTGCTTCTGCTGAATGTAAACCTTAGACAGATACTTCTTCTTATAAGTGGCTAGGAAGTCTTTCCATCCCAACACTGACAGCTTCATTTGGCTCCCTAGCAAACTTTCCCACTAGTGCAAAGCATCTCCCTGAAGTAACTAACAGCATATACAATCTTCTTATCATCCTCGCAATCCATCTGCTCCAATACCCGTTCTATTTTTCTCAACCATGTCTCAACTTCTTTTAGATCAGTGGTCCCATAGAAGTCCACTGCTCCATACTTCCTCAACTTATCAAACTGTTTTCCTTTCTTCATTGGGGATGGATCAGAAGGCTGTGGCATCTAACCCATCGTCTAGACAAATGCCTGAGTGAAGGCTTGAAACATCCTCGGATCTAACGGAGGCATTTGCTCCTGTAAAATAGGTGACTCCTGGGGTGGGGACTGAGCGGGCTCATTACCGTGCTCTACAAAAGCCTCAGCATATCTTGGGGATACAGACTCATCGATACTCTCGCCTCTTGGTAGAGAGTCAGGTGCAATGGATCCTTACAGAACTTCTCGTGTCCTTCTACGAGCTGGCATCTTACTTCTTCGTATATAAGCACTATGGATTAGCTTACACTTCATTTTAATCTTATTTCCTACATATATGCATGATATACGTGTCACTTAATGCAATTCACAATGCGACAAATAATCACATAACATAACAATTTGTCCTACTATGTATTCTATGCCTAGGAAAAACCTAAGCTCTGATACCATAAGATGTTGGACCTCATTTTCAGAGCCCAACTATCGATTCTGATACCAAACATTTAAACAAACACTTACATTTAACTATTTAACGTACTGACTTAACTCCTTCTTTGTATCGTCTATTTTTGCTTATCGTCTGGGTCTGGCCTATCATTTGTGTTTGCTTATCGTCTGGGTCTGGCCTACCATCTGTGTTTCCTTGTGTTTGTCTTTCCTTGCGTCTGTGTTATGATGTCATCACAGATGATGCAACTTTACCTTGCTTCTTTGTTATAACGTCATCACAGATGATACGCTTAATCTGTGTTTTCCTTTGCGCCTGTGTTGTGACGTCATCACAGGCAATACGCTTCGTCTGTGTTTTCCTTTGTGTCTGTGTTGTGACGTCATCACAGACGATACGCTTCTTCTGTGTTTTCCTTTGCGTCTGTGTTGTGATGTCATCGCAGACGATATGCTTCGTCTGTGTTTTCCTTTGCGTCTGTGTTGTGACGTCATCACAAACGAAACATTCGTCTGTGTTTTCCTTTGAGTTCAGAACACAATCTCTCCATCTATGGAGGCTTGCAAAATGAATATCTGTTTATATCAATCCAACCTACTAAGTGCTTTTGAGTCTCGCCTCAATGATTTATCACACACAATCCGTCCAACTCTAACATGTTATTCTAATACTGACAACAATTGGCAATCTCAACACAGAGGAATATGCACATATACATTTCATTATCCCAATCTTTAAAATAACATAATCATTTGTAGAAATGGGCTCAATTTCACATTCTCATTTTTAAACAGAGTGAGAGTTTGAATTAGCTTTGCTTTACTTACATATCAACATACACATCAACTTAATATAAAATACAAAAAGAAGCTCATGTTTGACATGCCTATAAAGCTATCAAAAAATGGTCACTAGTTAGTACAATTGTCTCTAACTATCGTGGATTTTTCGATGCCTTACAAGGATCAACTATCGTCTTGTTCCGCACCTGAGGAGGGAAGATAATGGGTTGAGCTATACGGCTCAGTGGCTAATATATTTATAGTCATCAGTAATTAGCACGAATTCAAGCATATATAAGTATAGGTACTAAGCAATTTAAGTATTCTCAATTCTATTCTAGCGATTTGATCATTGACCACTAAAGTTTAAGAACTCAATTAAGCAGGTTAATGCATAACACATAACATCCAAATGCATCATACTTGACAATTCAAAGATGCAATGCACAAATGAATGGCTTGAGGGTTCCATGGAATCAAAATGGAGAAACCGAAGTTTACACCATGAACAAAATGAGTCCTTTTTCAGAGCTCATATTCCATAAGCAGGCAGTCAGGAGAAGGCTCTTGTCAACGTGCATGTGACGAACAAAATGGTTCCACTCTTTCCAAAACAAAAGCATATATTCATTTGATCATATGCTCATACTTTCATACTTGTTTATCTTTTCATTCAAAAAAAATGCCATGACATGTTTCAATGGCATAACTTGATCAAAATTCATAAATCACACACACTTTCAATAATCACATAATTCACTATCAAGCAAGTTATACATGCACACATATAGGCAAGAATTTACCCATTCACACAATAACTATAAATAAATTACCCACCTTATAACTCTTGAAAATCCAACTCAATTTGGTCTTTCGTCTTGCTCTGGAATAGGTTGGTCTTGATTTCCTAACACAACCAAAATTCTCATTCAATTCCATTTTATATGGAAATCCCGCAAATTTCCATAATCACCACAAAATGGAATTAACACAAATCAAGCTCAACTTAACCTACCCATAGTCCATCTAGGTTAGAAAACCCAAATCCTAACTTAGAAACCCTAAAATCAAATGAGTTCCCTTAAACCATCTTCTTCCAAAACAAAACCCCTTTTACTCTCTAGAACTCCTTCATTCTTAGCACAACCCCATTTCTTTACCAAAGCAAGAAGAAGATGATGAACTTACCTTAAGAAGCTTGTCTTCTTCTTCTTCCCACGATTTTTCCCTCTCTTCTATTTCTTTCACGTTTTTCTTCTCTCTTCTCTTAGCTTCCACGACAACTTCCTCTCTTCTTCACATTTAAGACACAATTTAGCTTGTCCTTCTCTTTTTACCCTTCATTTAATTGGTCTTTCCAATTTTGTCCTTCTTTTGTCTTTTATGGCTCTAACTCCTTTAATCCACTTAACACCACATTAATTCTAACTAAGTTCCAATATTTCCATCAAATCTTCAATCTTTATTCATGCCTAATAAATTAACGAATAAATTATAAAAATAAATAATTAACCCCAAAACAACATAAATAAACAACTAAGCAAATAATAAGAAATTTAGCACAAATAATAAATAAAAAATCAGGATCCCATAATGCAATTCTTGAATTTAGTAGCCAACCCTATCACTTCCGAACAAGCTTGCAAATAAGACCAGCTGATGGCGTCATAGGCTTTAAACAAGTCAATCTTGAGCACACAACTGTTAATATGTTTACCTGACTGATATTCCCCTAGGATCTCTTACAGAATGAGAATGTTATCCCCCATATTTTTCTTAGGTAAGAAAGATTCTTGAGCCACGCTAATTATCCCTATCAAGATTAAATTCAGTCTTGATGCGAGGACTGGTTATGTCCCATGTTTCTTCAAAAAATTTAGCAGTGAATCCATCGGATCTAAGTGATTTTGAAGCATTGAGACTGAATAGCATATCCTTGACATCTTGAGGTATTAAGGGAACTAGTTAGGGATGTCAATGGGCTGGGTCAGGATGGGGTGGCCTATGGTCCGACCCGACCATGGATTGATCGGCCCGTGGTCAAGTTTATGTGCCAATGGGCCACGAGAGGGTCGGACCGGGCCAACCCAGTCTGCCATTTATTTTTTAAGAAAAAAATTTCAAAACGATGTCGTTTTAGTCAACTCGGGCCAAAATCAGGTTAGGTCGAGCCCTTTTTGCCATCTTTAGAGCTAGTAGCATATCTTATTATGACTAATTGAGATTAACTGCCAAAACATCTTTCACACTGTAAACCCTCTGTTGATTGCCTTGGTTGCCCATAAGATGTTGAAAATAACCTCGAATGCAACTTATCACCTCCTGTTATTCTGAAAAAACATTTCCACCATTGTCTGTCAATTTAAAAATTGTATTGACGTTTTTTTTAGTCAGCTAGGATGCATGGAAAAACTTAGAATGTGAGTCTCCATCTTTGAGCGAAGTTTGTCAAGCTTTTTACCTTAGAATTAAAATTTGAAAAGTCAAACCATTCTGATAGTCTTGTAGCCTAACAATTTAATGTGCCTTAATGTAGAATTGCTTGGATCCAAATAATAAGCCTCATGTGAATCTACCAATTTTTTTTAAGTTACTGACGTTTCGATTCTTCACCTTAATGAACTGCTTAACTTCTTGTTTACCTAGTTTGATTTTTTACATGAACTAAAACATCCAATACCCTTACACCTCATGCCTTTAGAATTTTCTAACTATCTCCATAAATCCTTCTAGTTAAGTAATGCCATTAAAAAATTTAAAGGTAATTCCACCTCAAGCCATCTCTTGCATTTGCTGAATAAGATCTGACATCCCATTAACACTAGAATGTACAGATGCCTATAGGAAGTAATTGAGCCAAGAATGATTCACCAATGCTCTATCCAAAATTTTTCGAATCAATATGGGTTTTTTTCTGTTTGTTTTTCTAGGTGAATAAGCGATTAGTTCCTTTCAGATCTTGTAGATTTACTTTTTATAAAAGTTGTGTAAGTTCTTTGTCAATCCTTGTTGTAAAGGCAACTCCACCTTTGATCTTACAAGCATTAAAAGAGCAATTAAAATCATCAATTACTAACCATGAATTCTATATGCTAGATTGTATAAGCCGAAGATCCCTTCATAACTTCTCTCATCAAAAAGCAAAATTGGAGGCATAAATGAGGGAGAATTCAAAGCAGACAACTATTCTTTCAACTGACACTGAACATGCATATGTTGATCACCAGTATTGCTTTGCTTACCCTCAATTAAATTAGAATTAAATAAACATATAATATGATCATTATAATGATGGAAATGAGTGGTATTGTTTTCCATTGAGTGGCCAAAAAGGTCAATCCTTATTGTACAAAAGTTTCCTTTATTTTTATCTGAAGGAGACCAACCCAAAAAGGTCTCTTTTCCTCTACTAAATCCTTTGCCATTAGTTTTTCCAAAGGGTAACCCTCTTGTGCTCTACACAAGTATTGTCATATAAGGGGAAACCCCTTTGGAATTATGTCTTCACCCAGCAGATCTTTGCCTAGGTTTAGTAGGAGTACATGAGAAGTATCTACTCTAATATCTTGGTTTGTATTGTTAGTCTGTTGCACATCTAGTTTTTCATTCTCCTCTATTATCTTGGATTTATCCGCCGTACAATCTATATATTCAGCCTTATCTACCATGTCCTGATTTCCACCAACCAACATTTAATCATTGCTAGGCAATCCCTTAAGAGTAACATCCATATTAAAGTTGTTATCCTACACCTCATTAGTATCCTCCTGAACATCTATATGCATATAATGCATCCCCTCTAGAGTAACTATCATATTACTATGAATTTCCTCCCCACTATAAGAAACCTCCCCCTTATCTACAATTTAAGACTTTGACCCCTTTTCCCTTTGTTCCTGAGAACCATTTCCCAAATTCTAATTCATATTTACATCTTCATAGTGTGGTCTCCCTTCACCGCTAACTTTAATACGTGTTGTTGGTTGGTTAAGTTTTTCAGTCTATACCCTTAGTGAAACCTAAGGATCAACATTTTTACTATCACTCTTCTTTGAATTAGGTTCAATTCCCATTAACTCCTCCCGTCTTCCTATTTTGAATGCTCCCTCTAAAGGTATCCACTTCTTCATACTATTTTGGGGGACTCCCCATCTAAAGTCTCTGGCAATACTTCCATGCATATCTTAACATAAACAAGTCTTACCATGCTAAAGGTTTAGGCATCTCCAATACCAGAGGCTTTCCCAGAGAGCTTGTGACAAAACTTAAACCTTCAACTGTTCAGAACTCTAAAGGCAAATTATAAAAATTAATCCATATAGGAAAACCTTCCATACATTCTCTCTTAAATTCAACTCCAAGTTTCCACTTATGTGCAAACATTAATTGGCCTCTAAAATACCAAGGCCCCATTTCCATAGTTTCTTCTAAATTACTGTCAACAACAAACTTAAAGACAATTGCTCCATCATTCATAAGCAATGTTTTTTTTAATTCTTCTTAGCTTACTTTGCATTAGCCCATGCATTAATTATAGGAAACACTAACCTTTTGATCTAGAAGGAACCAACCAAGATTGTCGACTATGCCCTCTTGCCTGCTTTTATTAACTCAAGGGGTGGACATACTATTGCATCTTTCATTACTTCCTTGAAGTGTTTCATCTGAATTTGTGGCTGATTAAAAATAATCTTCTTCTACCATACTTTAGCAACTGGAGGAGGGTTGATGGAAGAGGAAGCCCTAACTTGACTGACACCATTATTTGGCCCGTTTTGTTAATCTAGCTCACAAGATAATACCAGGAACTCATATAGGGAGAGGTGACTAAGTTCGCCATCCTTTGAGTAGATAGTGTCTGCCTTAGACAGGCCCTCCATAGGGTAAGAAACTTTAACCATACAACCCCCAATCATCACCAACCATAGAAGGCTAGAAGGAAAAGTCCAGAGTAAGAGAAATCTTAAGGGTAAAATGGTAAAATCCGAAGAGAGAGGTTTGATAAAAAAATTTGAAGAGAGATCTCGCTAACATAATTACTTTGATGATTTTTTCAATTGAACGATTGATGAAGAGTCATAATTATTCCAATTAATTTGTTAAATTCTTTTCTAGGGTTGCCACTCATTCAATTTAAAAGTGATGAAATTTATTTGTTTAAGGATAAGTAAATGCTTAAGTGTGGGATAATTTGATAAGTGTTAATTAGATTATATTTTTTGCATGAATTTGCCTTATATTTTCAAGTATTATTTTAGGTCTTTAATAAAGAAGGAATGAATTAAATCAAGTTTGTCTTGATTTATAATTTAAAACACGAAGCCAACATGATGCTCCTTCTTCTTCTTTTAAACCTAATGCCTTAGATCCTCTAATAGACATCATCGTCCATTTTTCTTTTCTCTATTACTAACTAGTTTGGCTTCCAATCTTTCAAGACTTACCTTCACCATTACTTGCTTGTTTTATTACTGCTTTAAACAATTTTTCATCCTATTCACTCTCAATTGAGTGTTGGTGTCCTATAATTCTCCCTCTACTTTGTGTGGGCTACCCCCCTCCTAGGCTTGTTAGATCAAGTATTAGTGCTTCTTTAAAGTGCACAAGTATTTTTCCCTGTAGGGACATTTGGTTCATTTAGTTCCTCCTACTTAAATATTTTTTCCGTTTGTAATAACAACATTTTAACCTATCATCCTTGACATTCTAAAACATCCCTTTTTTGGTGAAATGTCTAAAATAGTGAGCCTCCCCCTCCGTAACTTGTGTTCCTTTCCACCCTTACCAGTTAAGAAAGTTCTAAACCAATATAACATATCTCCTTCTCCACTCTTAAAGACTCAGTGGGGTAATATCACCAACCCACATCTAAGTTAAAGGAAAGTATTAGGTACAAAAACTAATATTCCTCTCCAATACCTCCCCCTTCAAATGCTAATGGTAGACTCATTATACCACTAGATTTTGACACTCTAAAATGTAGAGACAACTATTGGGCATCAACTCTAGTAGGCTTCTTTTTAGGAAGCATCTGGCCTTCCCAATAGTGTATAGATAGATGAATAGTTTATGGAAATCAAAAGGTTTAATTGAGGTGTTCCTATATTAAGATAATCTAACACTATTCAAGATGCGACTTAGTTGGGAGCCAAAGATATTCTTGAATTAGGAATATGGCATATTTGAAGCAATTGTTTGTTTTTATAACTATGGAAGCTAGGTATATTTTTTGAAAATATCAAGCATGAAATTGTCCCTTCGTGGATTAATCTTAATGGTATCCAATTAGAGTATTATTCTATTAAGGGAATGAGTATGCTATCTAGTTTTCTAGGGTGTCTGATTTTTATGGATGAAATGATGACACTAAAGAAAAGAATCAAATTTGTAAGTATGCATGTTAATGTAGAAATTAACAAGGAATTGTCAGGTTAAGGGGACACTCTCTTTTAGGACTATATAAAGATCACTTAGCAATAGAAACCTACATTAAAAACTTATGGAATTTATGGATGAAATGATGAAACTAAGAATCAAATTTGTAAGTATGCATGTTAATGTCGAAATTAACAAGGAATTGTCAAACACTAAATTGTTGCTTAGGTTAGGTTAAGGGGACACTCTCTTTTAGGACTGTATAAAGATCACTTAGCAATAGATACCCATGTTAAAAACTTATAGAAAATAATAGGAAAAGATGGGTACAACTAAAACTTATGTATGAATTCCATAATAGGAAGCTCCATCCAAGTTTATAGAGGAGTGTAGTTACATCGTTAATAATAAGGGGAAGAACTACATTTTAGAAATACTTTAAACTAATGCACAAGTAGAAAAAAGGTGACGAAAAATATACGGATTAGACAACTATAGTGATGGGTAATACCATTTAAAGTAATTTAAGGACTAATTTAGACACCAATAAGGGATTTAAACTTGAAAATAGAAGGAAATCAGGAAGAAGGAACAAAGGTTAAGTCCCTAAATTTCAAAAATATTTTGGAATGTAAATGGTATTAACAACCCCTCTAGATAAGAACCACCTAGGGTATTTATATTGGAAAATAAATGTTGGCCCCCAAATGTTTCTTTTAGTTAAGCATGATTTAAATGATTATGAGGTTTGGATAAGTGAATTTTGGGCATTAATTTTTTATTATAATTCTTAAAGGGATATTTTGGGTGGATTACTTAAGGTTAGAAGCACTAAGGCATTAAAGGAAGGGTAAGGTAGACTTGTCTCACCCAATAAGGGTAGAATGGGAAGAGGAAAATGTTGTCTTATAAATAAGGAGACCAAAAACGTGAATGAAGGAAAGAAACAGAGAAAGAAGAAGAGAGGCTTCGGTGAAGTTGAGAAAGAATAGAGTTTTAGACTAGGTTACATTTTTTCTTAGTCTTAAAGAGAGAGTTTGAGGTTATTCAAGAAGGGAAAAAGAAAGAGGAAGAGAAGAGCTTTCTTTAGAGCCAAAAATCTCATTTGTTGGGTGAAGATTCAAGGTAAGATGATTTTAATCTCTTAGAGTTTTGAAAGGTTTTTGGTTCTTGGTAAATGTATGGGTTTAAGTATTCTAGGGTCAATTTCATGCTTTTGGTTCTTTGGGTTTTCCAATTTGGATCTCTATTGATTTGGGACTTTTGTAAATGTTGAAGAGAATCAAGAGAGGTAAGAGGAGAGGCACATCTAAGCAACCTTTCAAGTAAGGAAACTAAGGTGGGTGACATTTTTATGGATGAGTCAATAACCTATTAAAGTTTCTTTCAAATAAATGGAATTATATGATTTTCCAACTACTTTGAAAATGTGAATGTATTGTCCATTAAAATGTTTATATGATTGGTATGTGAATTATTGATGAAGTGACACATGATGATGCAATTGCATATAAATAATGCATGCTCTTGAAAAAAAAACTTTTCAAAATGTGTCGTTTGGGCAAATTGGTTTACAAGTCATGAATTACATATTATGTGGGTTTGGTGTAATCCATTCAAGAATGTCACGTGCACATTGACCAAGTTAAAGGCTTCTCCCGCCTACCTGCTAGTGGCACGGAGCTCCTTCATGGACTCCCTCAAGTTTACGACTACACAGGACCATTATGTGGAATTGTGTAGTTTGTCATGTTCATGGACTTACCCAAACCATTTTGATGCATACATGATTTATAATTGCTCATGAACTGTTTGATAAAATGAAAATTTTGAGAAATAAGTGATTGGTAATTTTTTATGCGAAATTAGCATGGTTTCCAAAATATAAAATGGAAATGAGTTTTTGAAAATGTTTTTGCTTGTTTCTCGATTATAACATTGTTACCCACGAGCTTTAAGCTCACCCCCATTCTCCTCCTCCCATTCAGGTGATGAGCAAGAGATTGTGTAAGTCAAGAGTCAAGGCATCACTCCAGCCTGCATGTTTTGTTTTATGTGTTTTGAAGTTAGATTGTAAAATAATGCTTTAGATGCATTTTGAGAGATTCTAGTTTTTATAAACTCTGTATTTTGAATTATGGTGCAAGGGGGCTCGAAATGGCCACTAAAGCGTTGTAAAACTATTATTTGTTTGGAGATGAATGAAATATACGTATATTCTGCTCGTGATTTTTCCTTAAGGCTTCCACATGGCATTTTCAAGCATCCATAGGGATAAAATTTGTATCCTGAATTTAGGGGAAGATCCACATTAATCTAGGTTGATTTAGATAAATTGTCATCTTGGAAGTGGTAATTCATCCTCTTAGCTTTCCAATGATATATAGTATGAAAATTTTGAACCTTTGGATCAGAAGTTGGGGTCCTTAGAAAGGGGAATGCAAACGAAATACAGACGCAAGGAATCGTCTTTGATGACGTCACCAAAACATAGACGCAAGGATATACAGATGCAAGGAATCGTCTGTGATGATGTCACCAAAACAGACTTAAGGAAATATAGACGCAAGGAATCGTCTGTGATGACGTCACCAAAACAGACGCAAGGAGACACAGACACAAGGAATCGTCTATGATGACGACACAAAAACAGGCATAAGGAAAGACAAACTCAAGGAAAAACAGACGCAAGGAATGTAAAGACGAATCATTTGTGATGACGTCACCAAAACACAGACGAAGCATAAAACATAGACGAAGTTAAAAACATAGACGATATAAAGAAGAAGTTATGTTTGTACACCGGACAATTACTTAGTTGGAGTTAATTACAGTACTCAACTAAATAATGGTTTTTCAACAAGAAGTGGTTATCAAGGATCAAGAAGCAGTTAGAAACTTAGGCTATAAATACTAGTCATGGGACAAATTATTCTGAAGAGGTCAAATTGAAATTCCACTTTTAGTTATCCACAAATGTGTCCGGAAATAGGTAAAGTGAACCCTTATGATGATTAGCTGGTGTGGGCATGCCGCCCTTGTGGGATGCGCATCTAGATGTCACTTAAGACGTTAGGCACGTGACTCGCAAGGGCGAGGGCCCAACATTTATGATATCAGAGCATTTAGGTTAAGGTCCAGGTGTATAATTAAGTATAGGAGTATCCGAAGCACAAATTGGGTAGGTTGAGACATGAAGTGTACATGCATTGTTTTAAATGGACAACTTGCATGTTTTGAATTGTTTTCATGATTTGAAATTGTTTTATATGGTTTAAACTGTTTTGCACACGTTGAAACTGTTTTGCATGAACTAAAGGTTTTTAATTGGTTTTATATTGAAGGAGTGATTATGCCGCCTCGAAAAAGAACTCGAGGAGCTTTGAATCGATCTAACTCTCGCCAAGGGAGCACCAATGAATCCTATGTTCCACAAGATGCAGGTACACATTCTGTTCCTGATTCTGAGGCACCTAATGTGCAACATGAGGTGCCTTTACCGCCTCCTCCTATGCCTCAAGCAAACCCTCTAGATCCACGGTTCTTTCAGGCCTTTGCTCAGGCTTTCTCATATGCCATGAGCCAAGGGTCTCAAGTTCTGATATAAGCTCTAGTGGAGAGAACTGGGCAGTATGATAAGCTCCACAAGTATGGAGCTGTGGACTTTAATGGGACTACAAATCCTCAAGAGGCTGAAGCATAGCTGAAGAGGACCGAGAGGGTCCTAATTTAGATGAAGTGCAATGATGAAGAAAAACTGGACTATGCAGTTAGTTTGCTGCAGGGGGATGCACTCTACTGGTGGGAATCAGTACGCCACAGTCAAGTTATGCCTCCAGTGTTGACATGGAAAGATTTTGTGGAGGTGTTTAGGAAGAAGTACCTCTCGAGGGTGTATGTATAAAAGAAAGCTAGGGAGTTTCTGAACCTCATATAGAGGGACATGAGTGTGAGCGAGTATGAACTGAAGTTTACTCAACTTTCCAGATATGCAGCCAACATTGTGGCAAATAAGGAGGATAAGTGCCGCAAGTTTGAAGGAGGTCTCCTTTTAGGGATCAAGGAGAAAGTCTTGATCCATAATTTCTGTGAATATCAGTAGTTGGTAAATGCTACACTCCAGGCTGAGAAACTGAAGAATATAAAGAATGAGGTAAGCAGGAAGAGGAAGAACTGGGAGCAATTCTCTAGAAAGGGTGTGAGTGGTCCAACACTTGAGAGGGGTATGAAGAGCTTTCATACATAGCGCGAGGCAGGGAGTAGTGCCTCTGCTAAGAAAAAGCAAGTAAGGGCAGTGTCAGTGAAAGCCTCAACAGCAGGAGGCAATAGCAGGGTGGGGAGGAGTAGATACACAAATCTCTAATGTGAGCATTGTGGGAAACTACACAAAGGAGAGTGTTTAAAGTTACTTAGAGCATGTTTCCAATGCGGGGAAGAAAGGCACATGATCAAGGACTACACCCAAGCAATCAGGCAAGAGGGGGACAAGCCCTAAGGAGAGCTGAAACAGTGGGAACCAGACTGGTTACTAAGGTGGGCAGTTCTAGAGCTGCAAGGAAGGCTATTCCTTCAGGAAGGCTAAGGGATTAAGCACAGACAAGGGTGTTTGCCATGACAAGGGAGGAAGCTGCAGCCGCACCTGAAGTTGTCACAGGTATAGCTCAGTTATTCAATTCTGCAGTATATGTGTTGATTGATACTGGTTCCACGTATTCACTTATTTCTGCAAGTATGATGTTGCATGATGTGAATTTGATGCCTTTGGATAACTCTTTGATTGTTAGTACTCCTTTAAGGAGAAATGTGATAATAAGTCAAGTATATAAAGGTTGTGAACTTTTCATTGATGGTGCTAGACTGCTAGTGGACTTACTATCTCTAGACCTTAAAGGCTTAGATGTTATACTTGGGATGGATGCCATGGAAAAGTATCAGGCGAAGTTAGATTGCAGCCTTAAGGAAGTGGAATTTGATCTGGGTAACAGAGAGAAGGTGATTTTCAGGGGAGACAGGAGAATACCATCTCCAAGGAATATTTTGGCATTGCTAGCTGACAAAATGATGGAAAAGGGGTGTGAAGCCTTCGTGGCACATGTTATGGACACTGATGTGAATGAAAGGAGGTTAGAGGATTTTTTATGATAGCTGCTCCGATGACTAAGTTATTGAGGAAGAATCAGAAATTTGTCTAGAGTGAGGAATGTCAGAAAGGCTTTGAAGAGCTCAAACGAAGATTAACAAATGCTCCAGTTTTGATTTTGCCTACTGGAGATGAGGGCTATACAGTGTACAGTGATGCCTCAAGAAAGGGTTTAGGTTATGTGTTGATGTAAGGAGACAGGGTGATAACTTGTGCTTCAAGGCAACTGAAGTCGTATGAATTGAATTATCCGACCCATAATTTGGAGTTGGCAGCAGTGATTTTTGCTTTGAAAATTTGGAGACATTATTTGTATGGGGTTCAGACAAGGATCTTTACTAACCATAAAAGTCTCAAATACTTATTGAGTCAGAAGGAACTGAATTTGAGATAGAGAAGGTAGATTGAGTTGCTTAAGGATTATGATTTGTTGACTAAGTATCATCCAAGAAAGGCAAATGTAGTGGCGGATGCCTTGAGTAGGAAATCATCAATAGCCCACATTCAGATAGTTTATCTGCCTTTATTGGAAGAGATGGCTAAGCTTAGGATAAGCTTGAAACAGGAGGAACCAGATTGTGTTATTGCAAATTTCAGAGTGAGACCTATACTCAGGGAGAAGGTAAAGGAGTTACAAGAATAGGATACAGAATTAAGCAAGCTCCGAGAAGAAATTCGGAATGGTCAGAAGTTTGAAGTGGTAGTGAGGGATGATGGACTCGTGACTGTAGGAAATAGGCTTTGTATCCCAGATGTTAAGGAAGTGAAGGATGAAATACTGGATGAGGCACATAATACACCATATGCTATGCACCCAAGTAGCACCAGGATATACAAAGATTTGAAAGAGCATTTCTGGTATAAAGGTATGAAGAAGGATGTAGCAGAATATGCAAGTAAGTGTCTAGTGTGTCAGCAAGTTAAGGCTGAACACCAAGCACCTTCGGAAAAGTTAAGGCCATTGTCCATTCCTAAGTGGAAGTGGCAAAGGGTGATTATGGACTTTCTGATGGGTTTGCCCAAGACTAATAGGAAGCATGATGCCATATGGGTTATTGTTGATCTTTTGACGAAGTCAGCCCATTTTCTGGCAATTAAACAGACTGATTCTTTGCATGTACTAGCAAAGAAGTATATTGATGAGATAGTAAGATTACATGGAATTCCTGACTCTATAGTTTCTGATAGGGATCCTCGATTCACTTCGAGATTCTGGGGAAGCTTACAAGAGGCTATGGGAACCAAGTTGAATTTCAGTACGACTTTCCATCTCCAGATAGATGGCCAATCTGAGAGGACCATTCGGACACTTGAGGGAATGCTCAGGGCATGTGTGATGGATTTCAAAGGAGCTTGGGATAAGCATTTGCCATTGGTTGAATTTGCTTACAATAATTCGTACCATTCGAGCATTCAGACGGCTCCTTATGAAGCACTGTATGGAAGGAGATGTAGAACTCCTATATGCTGGGATGAAGAAGGAGAAAGGAAGCTAATAGGACCAGAATTGGTTCAAATGATAGTTGACAAGGTCAATTTGGTTAAGCACCGGCTTAACGCTGCACAGGATAGGATGAAAAGTTATATTGATGCTCACCGAAAGGAAATGGAGTATAAAGTCTGTGAGAAGGTCTTCCTTAAGACATCTCCTTGGAAAGGAGTCACAAGATTTGGCAAGAAGGACAAGTTAAGCCCAAGATATCTGGGTCCTTATGAAATTCTTGAAAGGATTGGATCATTAGCCTATAGGTTGGCATTGCCACCAGGATTATCCCAGATTCATGATGACTTCCATGTTTCCATGTTGAGGAGATATAGATCAGATCCTTCTCACATCATTTAGACCAATGAGTTTAGTTGAGAGATGATCTCAATTATGAGGAGATTCTAATGGAGATTTTGGACACCAAAGAAAAGGTCCTCAGGAACAAGACAGTTCAATTGGTCAAAGTCTTGTGGAGAAACCACTGGGTAAAAGAGGCCACGTGGGAGCCACTAGAGGCCGTGAAGGAGAAGTATCCACACCTTTTCAATGACTTAGGTAATAATTTCAAGGATGAAACTCTTTTAAAAGGGGGAGAAATATTGGGCCTCGAATTTTTTATTATTTTAGTAAGCATGATTTAAATAAATTTTATTGTCTGGCTAGATAAATCATGTTCTTGTTGGAGTTTAATTATTATGTCAAGTTTAGGAGGATTTAGATCATGAATTGATGGAATTAAAGTGTTAATATTATAAGGTCCATAAGGGTATTTTTGGAAGATTACTTAAGGTTATAAGCACTAAGGCATAAAAGGAGGGGTAAGGTGGATTTTTCTCACCCATTAAGGGTAGAATGGGAAGAGGAAAAGGTTGTCTTGTAAATAAGAAGACCAAAAACGTGAATGAAGAGAAGAAAGAGAGAAAGAAGAAGAGAGGTTTCGGTGAACTTGAGAGAGAATAGAGTTGTGGACTAGGTTACATCTTTTTTCAGTCTTAAAGAGAGAGTTTGAGGTTATTCAAGAAGGGAAAAAGAAAGAGGAAGGGAAGGGATTTCTTTAAAGCCAAAAATCTCATTTGTTGTGTGAAGATTCAAGGTAAGATGATTTTAATCTCTTGGAGTTTTGAAAGGTTTTTAGTTCAAAAAGCTTGGTAAATGTATATGTTTGAGTATTCTAGGGTCAATTTCATGCTTTTGGTTCTTTGGGTTTTCCAATTTAGATCTCTATTGATTTGGGACTTTTGTAAATGTTGAAGAGAATCAAGAGAGGCAAGAGGAGCAAGAGGAGGGCACATTTGAGCAACTTTTCAAGTAAGGAAACTAAGGTGGGTGACATTTTTATAGTTGAGTCAATAAGCTATTAAAGTTTCTTTCAAATAAATGGAATTAAATGATTTCCAACTACTTTGAAAATGTGCATGTATTGTCCTTTAAAATGTTTATATGATTGGTATATGAATTGTTGATGAAGTGTGACATGATGATGCAATTGCATATAAATAACGCATGCTCTTGAAAAAAAAAGCTTTTCAAAATGTTCCATTTGGGCAAATTGGTTTACAAGTCATGAATTACATGTTATGTGGGTTTGGTGTAATCCATTCAAGAATGTCAATTACAAGTTAACCAAGTTAAAGGCTTCTCCCGCCTGCCCGCTAGTGGCACGGAGCTCCTTCATGGACTCCTTCAAGTTTAGGACTATACAGGACCATTATGTGGAATTGTGTAGTTCATCATGTTCATGGACTTACCCAAACTATTTCGATGTGCTTATGTGTTAGCAAGTTTGATGCATACATGATTTATAATTGCTCATGAACTGTTTAATAAAATGAAAATTTTGAGAAATAAGTGTTTGGTGATTTTTTATGCGAAATTAGTATGGCTTCCAAAATATAAAATGGAAATGAGTTTTTGAAAATGTTTTTGCTTGTTTCTTGATTATAACATTGTCACCCACGAGCTTTAAGCCCACCCCCATTCTCCTCCTCCCATTCAGGTGATGAGCAAGAGATTGTGTAAGTTAAGAGTTACGGCATCACTCCAGCCTGCATGTTTTGTTTTATGTGTTTTGATGTTAGATTGTAAAACAATGTTTTAGACGCATTTTAAGCGATTCTAGTTTTTGTAAACTCTATATTTTGAATTATGGTGCAAGGGGGCTCGAAATGGCCACTAAAGCGTTATAAAACTATTATTTTTTTGAAGATGAACGAAATATACGTATATTCTGCTCATGATTTTTTCTTAAGGCTTCCGCACGACATTTTCAAGCATCTATAAGGATAAAATTTGTATCCTGAATTCAGAGGAAGATCTGTATTAATCTAGGCTGATTTAGATAAATTGTCTTCTTGGAAGTGGTAATTCATCCTCTTAGCTTTCCAATGGTTTATAGTATGAAATTTTTGAACCTTTGGATCGGAAGTTAGGGTCCTTAGAAAGGGGAATGCAAAGGAAATACAGATGCAAGGAATCCTCTGTGATGACATCACCTAAACACAGACGCAAGAAAATACAGATGTAAGGAATCATCTGTGATGACGTCACCAAAATAGACGCAAGGAGACATAGATGCAAGGAATCGTCTGTGATGACGTCACCAAAACAGACGCAAAGAAAAAGGTAGGAAAGACAGATGTAAGGAATGTAAGGACACATCGTCTGTGATGACATCACCAAAACACAGACGAAACGTAAAACATAGACAAAGTTAAAAACACAGACGATACAAAGAAGAAGTTACGTCTGTACGCTAGACAGTTACTTAGTTGGAGTTAGTTACAGAACTCAACTAAATAACTAGACAGTTACTTAGTTAGAGTTAGTTACAGAACTCAACTAAATAACGGTTTTTCAACAAGAAGTGGTTATTAAGGATTAAGAAGCAGTTAGAGACTTAGGCTATAAATACTAGTCATGGGACAAATTGTTCAAAAGAGGTCAAATTGAAATTCCACTTTAAGTTATCCATAAATGTGTTCGGAAATAGGTAAAGTGAACTCTTACGAGGATTGGCTGGTGTGGGCACGCTACCCTTGTAGGATGCGTGTCCACATGTCACTTAGGATGTCGAGCACGTGATTCACAAGGGCGGGGGCCCAACACTTATGGCATATGAGATCTTAAGAAATGGACTCATTTTGTTTATGGCATAAACTTCCGTTTCGCCATTTCGACCCATAGGACTCTCAAGCCATTTGTTTGTGCATTTCATTTGATTGGTTGAGCATGATACACAATTAAGAATTATGTTTTGACGGTTAATTATTTATGATATGTTTTATATGATAACATTTTATTTAACTGAGTCTTTGAGTAAAACTGTTGATGATTGAATTGCTGCATGAAAATGAGATATAGAAGTATAGATATACACGTCAGATGAGATTTCGTTAACTGATTAGATAGGGAAAGCAATAGTTTTCTAGTTATATAAAAGAATGGAAAAATGATAAACAAATAATAAATAAAAATAAGGTAATGAATTCATTTTCTTCAAAAAAGAAGTATGTATATTCAGAATTAAGGAATGAAAAACATGAAAATAAGAGCCTCTATTCGTAAAATTTGTGAAAAATGTCAACTGATACGTAGACGGGGAATAATATATATATATTGACTGTGTGGCTTGTTACCAATGACTATAAATATATTAGCCATTAAGCTTCGTAGCTCAACCCATTAGGTTTCACTCTTTAGGTGCAGAATAAGAAGGTTGTTGATCCTTGTAAGACATTGGCAACTCCAAGATAGCTACATCTAGTAACTAAGTTAGTTCGAGGACTGTTTCTGAGTAGCTTTATAAGCATATAAAAAATGAGCATCCATTTGTATTTTGTATTAATTTATTGATGTAAATTATTAATATGTAACTAAAGTTATGTTCAAACTTTATTTTGAGTTAGTAATGAGATCAAGAATTGAAGAAGTTTCTTTTGTGTATGTTCATGTTTATCTTTCGGTTGAGTTATTATTGGTTGCTAAAATATATGTACAATTTAGTATTGAAATGTTGGGTCAGGGTTGCGGATTTGAAGGTTTAGCGAAACCAGACTCAGCCGCCATGAACCTTTCCCAAAAGGTGCTTTTGCCTCGACCCGAGAACTTCAACGCGGCGAAGTCAGACGTTGGTCACGACGAACTTTTCCCCAAAGATCCTTAGATACATTCCCTAGTTTTGCTGTAGCGAAATATTTAGTTTGCCGTGGCGAACCTGCCAGTGCTGACTCTGAAATTTCTCTTACAAATTGAAGCCTTCCACTTCCCTCTCACGTGATGGTTACCCGACCGTCTCAAATCGTCACCTCGGGATAAGCAAGAGGACCCGAGCCTAACATAAAATAACTTGCTACCTATCAAAGAAAATTCCAATGATATGTCCATTAAAAAGTCCTATGTTGTGGAAAAAGAATAAAGGATAGAAGCTCTATGGTTTCTTAAATGCTAGCTTAGGTTGTAGTAATGACTTTCATTAAGAGCTCCTCAATTCTTTACTCCTCCTCTTACTGTTGGTGTTATAAAAAGTTTAATATATCTTGATGTTTTTATATAAAGTTAGGATAGTCATACTACCTTAGATTATAATATCACTATAAGGGATGTTTTAAGACCAATTCCCTATAAAATTTGGCTACTCCTGTGATTTCTATATTTTTTGGTGTCTAACATTCACGATTAGAGTGGCCACCACAATAAATATCATAATGCATCACTAATATCGATTAAACTTTTCAAGCTACTAATTTATAATCATTAATCAAAGCCACGATTTCATAATCCTCAAACTTCCTTTTGTTAGATTATAACTCCTTTAAAAACTTAATATAAGAGGTATTTGTTTCAAAACATATGTGAAAGGGATACAAGTATACAACTTTTAAAGAAATTCCAAAAGCTTCCTAAATTTTTCGTCAAGTTTAGTTTTAGCTAATCACTGGGGAAAGGAACAGGCAACTTGTAAGGTGCAAGGGGAAACATTTTTAGGTTGCTCATCTACTCTTTTTTTCTCCTCTTTGGTCTCGCTTTCCTCACTAGGTAACTTAACCTCTTTGTTTTTCTCCTCCTTAACCTTCCTTACAAATGGGATTCCCTAATAGCTTACCATTCCTCAATATCACAACCTTATAATGTTCTCTAGGTTTCTTAAGTTAGTAAAGAAGTTGACCAGATGGTTTAACATAATAGTTATCTTGCTGGGCAATTTGGGCTTATGAGTTATCTAATTGCCTCAATGAACCCCTTACTTTTCTTTACTTGGTTCATTAGAGTATTCTTAAGTCAGGACTTTAAATTAAAATCTTAAGAAAGGGACTAAAAGGCCTTGATTTTAAATTTGTTAATTACCTAACATCTTTTTAAGGAACATAGTTAAATTTGTTTCTATAAGAGAAGATAGAATGATTTCTCTAACCAAGACTGTAGGTGTTAGAAAAAGAATGATTCTTTTAGTTAGGATGATATAGTTATCCTATTCAAAAAATGAATCTTGAAAACTTGAATTCCCTAATTGACAATCAGTACCTAAATGTCTTAGAGATCCATAAATGTCATATGAAACATTATATATTCTAGAATTTAGTTATATGATTAAATTTATAAGATAAAACATCAACCTTAGTAGTAAGAAGACTTAAATCATCAAAAATCATACTTACCTAGAATCATCTTTGGAACTACTATTTCATTTGGCCATTGATAATTATTTTGAGCCATATCCTCAATCAAATTGTATGCTTCATCCATGATTTTATTTATAAGAGCACCACTGGTAGTAAAATCCATTAAAATCTTAGTATTGTAAGTCATCCTATTATAGAATGTTTTAAAAATGATCCACTTCTCAAGCTCATGATGGGGATATGACCTTAATAGTTCTTTATAACTCTCTTAAGCTTCACAAATGGTCTATATTTCCTTTAAGTAAAATTTTAATTTAATTTCTAATCTGAGTAGTTTCTCCTGAAGGGAAGTGCTTGGCAAGAAAATTTTGGGACAATTAATCCGAAGTCGTGATATAACACATTAGCAAAGATTGTAATCGTGCTCTCACTTTACCTTAACTTGATGATATCTAGTGAGATATCATTCAGTTTTATGGTATCACAATACCTTAAAAATATTGAGAGATGTAAATTTGGATCTTTATTGGGAAGATCTTCTCACTAATTTTGTTGTACCATGAAGAGGAGAGAAGGTTTCAACTTAAAGTTTTTGGCTTCAATACTAGGCCTTATAATGGCCAACTATTCATTTGAGCATTTAGTGTGGAAAAATCTTTCAAAATCCTAATATTTTCTCCAACCGTCATTACTTCTTTAACATCTATCTATCTCTAAAGTCTCCTTCTTATATAAGTTTTATTCAATTTTAGGGTACGGTTTAACACGATTCTAAAGATTTGTGGTTTATTACATAAAAGATATCAATTAGAAAAGAGAAAATATATAGATAACTTAACAAATGATCATGAAATTAAAAAAAAAACAAAATTATAGTCTATCCAGTTTGTAAATTTAATCAATATCAATAAAGCTTAATCCCCAACAATGACGCCAAAACTTTATGTGTGTTGTTTTAACTACAAATGTTTGGCATAGTTGTAGCTAACATTAATTAGATGATCCCTTAAAGGCTGTTTGTTAATTATGAATTACAAATTTAATTATCTAGACTATCAATTATGATGGATTAAAAGGAAATAAAAATAAGTCTAAAACATTAAATTAAAATAATTATTAAGTATAAAATAACTTATAGATAAATTAGGTCTAATTAAGACATTTCTACAACTTTACTATATTTGTCTTCATTCTAATTTACTAAACAACTTTAGTTCATTAGACTAATAAGAATTCCTAAGTTACAACTATGTTCTATTTAGAACGACACGTTTCCTATTTTTAGATTCAATTAACTAAAATATATTTCTGATTAAGATAACCTAAGAATGCATTAATCTGATTCATGAATTCTGAAAAGGTTTATCCTAACTCAAGAAGATCGTGTAGTTGTCTTTTGAGTAACCCAGTTAACCCTCATTATCCATATTATGATTTATATATACAAATTATCTCTCAGTCTCAATGTCTAAATCTAATTATTGAATCTTTAGCTTCCATTCCTTTAATTCAAACTGATATAAGAACATGAACAATTCTCAAGGAAACTAGGAATTTTATTAAAGTATCAATTCAAAACATCATATCCTAGAGTCCATCTCACCTAGATCTATGTCTCAATTGGTTTATGAGTAAATAAGAAAGAAAATAAAAAAATAAAGAAGAAAAAAAGAGAGGGAACTTCTTCCACTAAAAGAAAATCATAAATTAGCGTCGGAAATTTACTGACAGAATGATAATCGTAGCTATTTACTGACGGAATATAGAAGACTATCGGTAAATATGTCGTCAAAGTTTAGATATTGCAACGGATACAATTTTCGTTGGTAAAAGTGGAGGGAAGGAATTTCGCACAAAATCTCTGACGATATATAGTGGCGACTACACCATTCCCGTTGATAAAAATTGTGGGAATGCTTCCTACAATTAAATAGCATCAAACATTTACTGACGAAAATTATTCTGTCGGTGAAGTTAGCCCAGCGTCGATTATTTACCGACAGGATGACATCCATCATTGAAATGATATCTAGTTTACCGACAGAAGTAGTGTTCCGTTGCAAAATGAAGTGGCAAGACGTAGCGGATAATGAATTGATTGATTTAAATATCGACGGAATATATGTTCTGTCAGTAAATGACGACTTGTTAATAAATAAAACCAAACAACGTCGTTTGGTTTATCATCTTTAACCCGACTAACCCCCTTATTTTCTTCTTCTTCTCTCCTCCGTCGTCGTCATCCAGTTTTGGCGATTATCCTTGCTTCCATTGTTGTTTTCTACACATTTTCTGGCCCATCATGCGTCGTTTTCCGGTAAGCTCTCTATTAGGTATATTTTCTCTCCAAAAATGTAGCTTTTATATATGAACTGTAGGTGTTTTGGGTGGTCAGTTTTTGTGTGATTATTGTAGTTGTATGCCTTTTCTGTGTCATTATTGGTTGATTTGTTGTTTACATGTATTGTTGTTGGTAAATAATGGAAAATGCATTTGTTTTATGATTAGTTAGAAATTATACATATTGCCTATGAGATGTTTGATAAAATGCTTCTTATGATTGTTGTAATGTTTTGTTGTAATTGTTGTAATAAAAATTTGTTATAATGCTTTGAAGTGTTAATGTGAGAATTTGAGATTAAACTGTGAATTTAAGATTGAGGATTTGAGATTGAAGTGTGAATTTGAGATTAAGGAGAAGGGATTTGAGATTGAAGATTGTATTTGAAGTGTGTATTTGAGATTGAAGAGAAGGATTTGAGATTGAAGAGAAGGGATTATATAATTGAAGTGTGTATATGAATTGTGTATTTGAAGTGTGTATTTGAAATTGAATTGTGTATTTGAAGTGTATATTTGAGATTGTGTATTTGAA